>CM053168.1:19110720-19156448 GCA_012977825.3 Pteromalus puparum | reverse complement strand
GAGAGAGAGAGAGAGAGAGAGAGAGAGAGAGTGGAGTGTCGTCACCGAGCACCAATCACGGCTCGAACCTCGTAACTGTTAGATACACTACAGCAGCTTATACACAGAGCATATGGCAAAGAGCGAACGCCAATCACGGCTCGAGACTCGTAGCTGCTAGCTGCACTACGGTAGCTTATGCACAGAGCTTATGGCAGAATGCGAGCACCAATCACTGCTCCGGACTCGTAACTCTTAACTGCAGACCGCGGCAACTATAAACTTACGCATATACAACAGACAGAGACACTAATTTAAATAGCTAGTAAGGACGGAAATTTANACTAGTAAGGACGGAAATTTAACCACAAAAGCTGATAAAAACCAATAACTTTTATGTTTAGTTGCGATACGGTAAATGGGACTCTAAAACGTTTAATACCAAATTATAGGTTTTATTAGTTAAGAAAATAATAATAAACAAATCAATGCGGGACCTGCAAATGATTATTAGAATTCAAAAAAAATTAGATTCATAATAATTAAAAATGTTTCAAAATAAGCTCTTCACACGACTAGCTATATCGACTCGGAATAGTCTAAAACAGATTTCTAGCTAGGTCTCATTTTCAATTTTTCGGAAAACTGAACCTCCATTTTCCAAGTCCCAATGATAAAACACAAACGTACGGAGTAAACCCCACTCAAAAGCAAACACAGCGCGCCCGACGAGAAGGCGTCCGGTATCAAAAGCCGCCAGCACTAGCGCACTGACGGTCAGACCGACCTCAACAGCAGAGCCAAAAGCATCCTTAGGCAAGCAAGGAAAACTAAACTGGTATCTACACCGAAAATGGACCACTTACAGAGAGAATTAGCCGAAACAAGAAAACCGCTAAAGAAATGGTTTACCGCCGAACACTACGAGTACGTCTGCCCTTGCGGAACCGTAGTAACGATGGTAAACTCGACCTTCCGACGGCAAATCGTCGTCGCAGGAGCAGTTCTATATGACTCGACGGGAGACACTTCCTGCGTAATGTCCAAGAACCCTAAGATAAACAAAGAAAGATTTAGGAAGAAGATGGACGACCAAGCAAGAGAAGAACGGGGAGAATTTTAAATGTAATAAATAAATAAACTAAAACGAACCCAACCCAACAAAAAAGACATGAGATCTAGGCATCGCTAGCCGACACAGCGCACTCCTTTACCGACAGAGCGCGAAAAGCGAAACCGATGACGAGACAGCACACAACAAGAGACGGTAACGGCAGCGCGAACTAGGTACCCGCCTCAGAAGTCGGGGACCTGAGTTCAAGCCCAGGGCAATTTTTCATATTTTTTTTTATTATTTCCTTTCTATGTTTTTTTTTGGGCAATACCAGCCGTCCGTAACAGCTTCCACGCGGTCACTGAAATGCAGTTCAGTGAACGTTTTTTTTTTTACCTCATAAAAAATTTTTTTGTTTATTATTTTGTTTTCGGGGTCGCTTAATTATTCTCCACTAGGATTAGGGACAGGTATAAATGAAAAAGGAATGTATATTTAAAGAAATTAAACATAATCAACATCCGGCACCGGTATCCACCAATGACCAGGGAGCCGCATCATCCCAGGAACTTCATCGACGGACCGACCACATACAGAGCACGGGGCCGTATCCGCAGGGATGCCCCACTCCTCCTCATGGCACGGGAACCACGTTCCCTCAGCAACGAAGGGGATCAGCGGATTGTATAAGTTATAAGATACGATGACCCCGTAAGACCGTTGCTGAACCCTGAGGTAAGACGGCGCTTCCGGAAGTTGCCGGCAGAAAACGCAACGGCCTCCAATAAGGAGTGTAGAGCCGCCCACTCCGTGGCATGGATAAACTCCACCATCAGGCCTTGGAAACTCTTCGAACCCTTCATCGTCAGACGAGACCTAGGAGAAAAACATTATTAACACCGATCTAGAAAATCCAAATAGCAAACTCTTACTCGGCCCTCCTCCGGGTCGCCCACAGGTTCCTCGCCAAGCCCCCAGAACCTTGAAAATCCAAATTCTCCAGCCATTATAAACAAAACGATAATAAAAAGAAAAGATGAGGACGACAGTCACAATCAGACTGCGAATGAATACACACCGGCAAGCCACGAAAATTAGATAAAAAGACGCAATCATGGCAGAAAACCCCACCAAGAAAAGAGCTACCGGACCGCGTCTCACGAAATCTGAGCGCCTACGACACAGCGCACAGGAAGGCCACGACAAATCGGATAGACGACAAAGTTTCATCACGGTTAATCTTGAAACCAAATAAATATTTGCCGGCATTAAAAATCTTGGCCAATTAAGGGGATCGCTTAAGGGAGCATTTTGTAACGCTCCTTATCTAGCACCATATAGCCTGATAATTTAAATAAATAAACAAAATTAAACGGGAATATGGGCATTAATACTACTAACCCACAGGGTAAACCATAAAAAAAAAAAAACAAAGGGGCAACCATAGGCATGAAACGTGAGGAGGAAATAATACTCTAACAAAAATTTTAAAATATAGCAGCCATTACGGCGCTATCGCGTTAATTAATAGAATGAAATTATAGGACACCGTCTTACAGGTTCGCCGTACCCAAGGATATCGATGGAAGAATCGACATAAGGGCCATCAACCATAATCCAGGGCTACTGGTCGAAAAGCTAAACCCATTAGCGACCTCCAGCACGACATGGAAGATGATACAGCGCATAAATCTCGAGGCATTTTTCTCAAGATGGAATAATTTACTAGGAAGCTGGAATACTTTAAAAGCATTCTGCACTCAAGGAAACACAGCATGCCCATACGAACAGCAGCTAACCAAGATACGTCAGCAGATCGAAGAGACTATGAGGAACGCTGACAAAGTAAAAGAGTTGCTACAAGGCCATGAAACGACACAGAAACCAAGAACTAAACGAGCCTGGTTTTCTGCAATAGGAAAAATCAGCCGTACAATATTTGGAACCCTAGATGAGGAAGCTGGAGAAGAAATCAAGCAACTCATTAGCATCACAGCTAACGATACTAGGCAATTAGCGAAATTGCTAGCAAACCAGACCGAACTTATACATACAGAGTTCGGCGTATTACACGAAAAAGCCGACGAACTGGAAAGCGATCGTAATAAAATTGAACGTGCATATATGTTTTCTGATTCTGAATTCGAGTAAATTTTCTTTTAAGATTTAGACTATTTTATGACCATTTCATGGCCATTTTTCGATTTTTGAAAAAATATTTTTGCTTTTTATTATGATATGATTTATACAATATATTCAACAATAGTGTACCTAAAAGACTGGTACCCACAAGGTTTGAATATTTTCCCCCTTCTCCGACGCCCGCACTCTCTCGTCTTAAGAGAGCTCGGGGCTTCTGTTCCGAGCGGATCTCCGGTGAGACCTATCTCCCAGGAGCTGTGGAATACAGAAAACTATTACGAGGGTCTAAAAGGCGACTGTGGGAGTACTGAAATGAGCTTTTAAATTTTAATAGGCGATTATGGGAATATAGAAAACAACGTCAAGGGTCTGAAAGGCGGCTGTGGGTATGTAGAAATCTATTGCAAAGGTCAAAAAGGCGACTGTGGGAATACAGAAAACGATTACGATGGTCTAAAATGCGACTGTAGGAGTGCTGAAATGAGCTTTAAAATTTTAAAAGGCGATTATGGGAGTATAGAAAACAACGTCAAGGGTCTGAAAGGCGGCTGTGGGTATGTAGAAATCGTGAAAAATAATTTTTTTGTGAAAAAGTTATTTTTCACAAAAAAATGAAGCCACCCGCAATTTTGTAACTTGCAGTTGTTAACGTTATTATCGATTCCGCAATTACTGGTATTTTTTTTATTACGATATATGTAAGTTATTTTAGGAGTTCACGGAGCTCTATCCTTTTGATATCCACCTTAACCCCCACTCCCCTGATACCCCTCCCCTACAAGTGTCTTCCTAACCTATCCTTTTAGTATCGAATAGTAGCGAATATTTAAATCAAAGAATGAGTTGATTGTCACATGTAATTATCTTTCACTAGCAGAATAGGAGGAAGCTAAGTGCCAATGACTTGGCAGCGGTTTTTTAATTTGGCGTTGCTAGAGGAATTACGTAGGTGGGGTTTCATTCTGGCTGCATGACCTTGCGATGACCTTCAGTGCCGCAACCGAACATACCATTCTGAACGTAAAATTTACCGCTCTTTCCATTCCCGCAATAAAAGAATGGGGTTTCTATTTAAAAATCCAAAGTTGACCTTCAAATGACCTTGAAAAACGCGTTCAAGGTCAAATCCAAGGTCACCATCGGGTTGCCCCTTCGATATCCTACAACTTTGGTCTCTACCATTTTTTCGATTGTGGCCGTCCCTGACGAGTTATGAGCGGTGCCCGTTTAAATTGGGTCACCCTGTATATGCAACCTTGAGACAATGTTCTAACGATATTGGGTGCAGTAGACGGGCCGGCCCAGACCAGGCAAACTTGCAATGGTAGAACGGACATAGTAGCTATCCACAGCAATATTGCTCCAAACGCTTAGCAAGGTTTTATAATTTTTCAACAATGTTATTGCATCCAGCAAATCTGTGAATGCAACATGCAAGCAATATCGCTGTGAGATTGGGGTCTATATGGGGATTTCCCCAGACCTTTATTAGTGCTCGGTTTGGATCTCCGTTTTATTATCGCTTTATGGTTTCTTCTGTGTATTGGATCTTTATTGTTCTATAGCCTTCTGAGAGACGAGTGATATCTTACTATTATTTCTCGAGTTTTTGGGTTTCGATATGTCTTTACATTTTCCGCTTTGAATTCCGCACGTCGCACCTAAAGTGAGAGTCGCGAGTTGGCCGAGGGTTTTGATTTCGGTTCGCGATTTGCGGTCCTATTTGGTATGTTACAATTGTAAGCAAAAAATGTAAACTACGACTCAAGGTGGAGGTCATAATTATTGATGTTGGCTCCGATGAGAGACAACTTTTTTAACCAAGCAAACATTTTTAACCCACCCGAGCTCAATATAAAGTTTTCTTCCGATACTTTGATTGTATTAATACGCATTTTTGTATTGCGCCTCCAGACATTAAGTACCTCTATAGTTGAGCAATGGCTAGTTTTTGTTCATTTTTCCCATTTTAAATTCCCATAAGAGAATTTCAACTGCCCGGTAAAAAAATAAGTATTTCGAAATTTCGGGAACGCAAGGTTTTTCGTGTTCTAGATGGCCTAGGGAACCCAAAAAAGTTGGCCTGGTATGCGTGCCTTTAAATTTAAAATTGTCTCACTCAGACTCAGAGAAGTTTTTTGTTCACCATGGATTTGCACATAGGTGCGGTCACTGATATATCCGCCCTTAGCGTGTAGATAGCCGGTGTACAGTCCACGCTCGCTTTTATTCGGACGCTTGTCTGCCCGGACTTGGATCCTGTGTGGACTGAAATGTCTGAACGGACTTTGTTATTCGTCTGTGCTGCTGATTTGATGTATGGTGGTCCTTACCTTAACGGTGTTAACGTTGCCGGTGTTTGTTACGGATTCCATAGGACCAGAGCACTTATTCACTTCACTATTGACGTACCTTTTCCTACTAAGCACAGGACTCTTGACTAGATGGTGAAGAGGTGTACTGTTGAACTGTGATCAGAGTTTGAGTAGTTTCTTCGCACGCAATACACAGATTCACACTCGGTGCCGATGCAAGCAGTTGTGAAATAGGGACGAGAAAGATCGCGGTTATCCAATCAGCATTCGCCACATTAAGAATTGACGTGTATGCTTTACAGTCCTGGTTCGTGCGCGAGAAGTGCTGACACAGAGGTCAAAACACTCGCTCCGTTTTCGGCGCGCGATGCGTGTTGCAATCTAGTTGCTCAGTTTTGGGATGTTAGTTGATGCATTATCTGCTTGTATGCATGGTTGCAGTCACGCAAGCATCAGTCGTAATCGAATATACGTACGTGTATTTTATGAACATGGCACATTAAAACTCTAGGGGAAAGATCAACTGAACAAGAACAGTGGCTGCCATACTTGCTTTGAGTTTATTGTTTATTTTAATTAATAAATATCATAAGTTAATTTATCAATTAAATTTAGTTTTAAATCACTCAGAAAAATGACCCCTTTTAGGCCAAATGATTTTCCTCTGGTCGAAATCCTTTTGATTCAAAAGGAAATTTATTTTGAGTAAAGAGTAATCAGATTGACTCAGGAATTAATTTTATTGAACCAAAAGGATTTTCCTTTTCATTTTAAATAACATGTTCGCTTAAAAATGCCATTTTCATCTTTTATCAAGAAGAATCCTCTTCATTCAAAAAGAATCGTTTTCGAGTAATTTTACAAAAAGGCTCCAAAAAGAACATATCCTCTTGCCACAAGAAATGATTCATTTGACTCAAGAGGAGTCGTTTTCGGGTAAGAATCACAATATTCTTTAGCAATAAAATTTTGATGGTAAAAAGATTTTCCTCTTCCCTCAAAAGGAATCATTTTGTTTCAAACTTATCATCTATTAGAAGCAACATTTTTTACTCTTGTGGCAAACTGATTCCTTTTCAGTGAAATAGAATTATTGCTTCCTCCTCAAGAGGAAGCTTTGTAATAGTAAAATTTTCAGTTTTGCTAATACTTCGTGGAAACGCATTTGGATGGCTGTGTGTGTGTGTGTGTGTGTGTATGTGTGTGTGTGTGTGTATGTGTGGCGGTACAACCCCTGCCGCCAGTGTCGCGCGCTAGGCGCAAGCAAATCCTAAAGCCGAGAGAACTCTACTGACCGACGGAGTCAGAGCTCCCTTCCCCGCGCACCCAGGGGAACGCCGCAGCTGAGGCGCCTACGAGAGGGAGCTTGGAGAGCTCAGAGAGAGTCGAGGCGTCCTACCGAACGGAGCTCAGAGAGAGAGAGCATTTACAGAATTTTACCATTGTGATTTATTGTTAAGCTGTAGTGTTAATTGTAGTTTGTAATAAAGCGCTATTCTCGAGAACCCTGCAGTTCGTTCTTCAACCTGCGAAGCAATCTCCAGTCGTAATCCCAAGTCTAGTTGAGTCCACGGCCAAGTGGCAACCAAATTGGTGACCCCGATTTTAACGACACACGCTGTTACCTGGAGCCAAGATTTCATCGAGCGAGCAACGTCGGACGAAATTCAGTGGAAACAACGCATATCACGCCAAGGAGCGGTACTCAGCCATCTTACCCACGCTTCGCACGACGCGCCGCCATTTTGTCAGCAACGGCCGACGCGCTCAAGGCCAGACGCCAGGAGGAATCTAGATCTTTGAACAACACGGCCTACATGGCATGAGCGGAAGAGGTCGAGGTAAGCGAGACGACACCGTGCCTACTCGCTACTCAGAACGCAACCTGAACATTCCCGGCCCCTCGTTCGAAACCTCTGCGCGCAAGCTCGCTGAAGCCCAACAAAAATCCAAATCACCTCAAGCATCAGACGCGCAAAGCGAAATCGAGCTCGACGATCAACACGAAAACGACTTCGAGGACGCTCTCGACGACACGCCAACCGACTCCGAAATCATGGCAACCAACTGCCCTCTTTCCACGTTCTGGCGAGAAAAGCCACACCTCTGGTTCTTGCAGGCAGAGGCTCTGTTCGAGAAGCACAAAATTACCGAGGACATGGCGAAATTCAACTCGGTTGTGGGCGCGCTGGACGCCGGCACAATCGAGGACTTGCAGGACATAATCGCACAACCACCCGCAGCCGATAGATATAAGGCGCTCAAGGAGGCCATCATTAAGCGCACATCTGAATCGCCGGACTCCACGCTCCTGAAGCTACTCACAAACTTACAGCTCGGAGACAGCAAACCATCACAGCTTTGGAGGAAAATGACCAACATGGCAGCAGGGAAGATTCTGGAGCCAGCGCTCAAGGTCATGTGGCTTGCCCATCTCCCACCTCCGGCACAGACGTACCTGAGTGTCTTCAAAGTAGACAACATGGAGGACCTCCTAGAAGCTGCGGACAAGATCATTACGCAGAACACCCAGGTAACGGCAGTCGCAGCCTCGAATAACACCTCGGCAACATCATCCGGATACATCACGCCAGTAGCCGCTGTCGCTCCAGATCAACAACAACAAATGGCAGCTCTGCAAACGGCCATCACGCAGCTTTTAGCCATCACCAGTCAAGCCCTACAGATGGCGCCACAAGCCGGAAGACGCAACAACCCACCGCAGCGCGGCAGAAGCCGACAACGCAGTACCTCTCGTCAGAGAGGCCGCTCGCCCGCGCAGCGACCAGACTGGTGCTGGTACCACGGCAAGTTCGGCGCGAGCGCGATCAGATGCACACAGCCATGCAGCTTTCGAGCATCCTCGCAGGAAAACTAATGGCACCAACTCCGCTGCAGGTGACGGAGATTGGTGGTGCTCCAGCAGAAAATCGCCTGTTCATACGGGACCCCAGCACAGAAATAGTATTTTTAATCGACACAGGTTCAGTCGTAACGTTAATCCCGAAATCGCACTGCCATGGTTCCCTGGAGAAGCAGCCGCTCACGCTGCATGCGGCCAATCAGACACACATTTCTACATATGGCACGAAGCAATTGCAGCTCAGCCTGGGCCTGCGACGAAATTTTGAGTGTAGCGCAATCGTTGCGGACGTTCCGCACGCAATCCTGGGAGCGGATTTTCTCATTCAGCATGGTCTCATCGTCGACGTTAAGAGGAGATGTCTCACTGACTCCGAAACACAGCTGAAAGCCCGATGTGCTCTGAAAGCAGCCGAAGTATCGACGGTCTCGTCCATCCAGACTCTTCAGCTGGACGACACTCCACTCGCCAAAAGGTATGCAGCCTTACTCGAGGAGTTTGCAGACGTCTTCGACAGCACCATCAGCCCAGCGTGCACAGCAGATTTCCCGATCAAGCATGTCATCAACACCACCGGGCCTCCAGTAGTGGAGAGATACCGCAGGCTGATGGGGGAGAAGCTGCAGGCAGCGCAGAAGATCTTTCAGAGTCTGCTCGATCAGGGTATCATCAGACCGGGAGCCGGCAAGTGGGCGAGCCCGCTACATATGATACCAAAGGGGAAAACCTTCCGACCATCAGGCGACTACCGCGGTCTTAATGCCATCACCATCCCAGACCGCTACCCACTTCCAATCATCGAGGACTTACTGCAGAGCAGCCCCGGCAACGTCTTCTCCACCATAGACCTACGCAACGCCTTTTATCAGATACCGATAGACGAGGACAGCATCGAAAAGACGGCTGTCACGACACCGTTCGGCTTGTATGAGTTTCTGGGAACCTCATTGGGACTCAGAAATGCGACGCAAACCATGCAACGAGCCATGGACCACATTTTGAGGAAGCTTCCATTCGCCAAAGCCTACGTAGACGACATTTTTATTGCCTCCAACGACCACGAAGAACACCTTCAGCATCTAAGGCAGCTGCTCGAAGCCTTGCGCAAGGCAAACTTAAAGGTAAACATGGAGAAATGTACCATTGGCAAACCTCAAGCACTCTTTCTAGGCTATCTCGTCTCCAAGGACGGATTCCAGCCGCCCCCTGCCAAGGTTGAAGCCGTGAGAGACTACCCAAGGCCAACGACAGCGACAGAGCTGCGACGCTTCTTGGGAGTCTGCAACTACTACCGACGCTGTCTGCCACACGCAGCAGCTCATCAAGCTCCACTGCACGAGCTCCTCAAAGGTCTCAAGAAGAAAGCCAGAGTTAAATGGACTGAGGAGGCGGACCAGGCTTTCCGGCTATGCAAGGCCAGCATAGCCGATGCAGCTTGCACTGCTTTCTTTGACCCAGAAGCACCTTTGGCACTCAGGACCGATGCCTCCGATGTAGCCATCGGAGCTGCCCTCGAACAACAGCAAGCAGATGGAAGCTGGAAACCTCTAGGTTTCTTCTCGCAGAAACTCAACCCTACTCAGCAGCGCTACAGCACGTATGACAGGGAGCTGTTAGCAGTCTACGCAGCCATGCGCCACTTCGAGCGGATGATAGAGGGACGCACACTCACGGTACACACCGATCATCGCCCCCTAATCTACGCAGCCAACCAACGAGCCGACAAAGCCTCACCTCGCCAGGCAAGGCAATTAGATTTTATACTTCGTTTTAACGTCAACTTTCAGTACACTCCAGGCAAGGACAACGTGGTAGCAGATGCTCTATCCAGAGCACTCCCGACAGACTCGGCGGAAGAACCAGTAAGAACAGCAGCCACAAGCGAAGCAGACACGCAGATCTCCACAATCAACATGCCAACCACCTTAGACGCAGCCACGATCTCAGAAGCCCAGCTTACGGACCCAGAGCTACCCAATCTCTTGGTGAACCCGTCGCTCTTGCTGACACTTCTAGAGGTCGAGAGCTGTCCGACCTACTGCAGCATCGAGAACAACGTCATACGCCCATACTTACCTGTCAAATTGAGGAAAACAGCATTCGAAGTTCTGCACGGATTGGCTCACCCCAGCATCAGAGCAACAGTACGACTGGTATCTCAGAAGTTCGTTTGGCCGGGGATGCGCAAGGACGTAGCGCGCTGGGCGCGTGAGTGCCTTCCCTGCCAGCTATCCAAGGTCAGCCGCCACAATCGTGAAGTCCTGGGGAGATTTCAAGAGCCGGACAACAGATTTGAACACATTCACGTAGACCTAATCAAGTTACCCTTGGCNTTTCAGTACACTCCAGGCAAGGACAACGTGGTAGCAGATGCTCTATCCAGAGCACTCCCGACAGACTCGGCGGAAGAACCAGTAAGAACAGCAGCCACGAGCGAAAATGTTGTTATCAAAGATTCTTACTTATCGAAGATACTTTACGGGCAGTAAAATGTGCTGATGCCTAAGCATATATATACACAACGAATATTTTCAAATCTTCCTGTTAAATATTAATACATGTGGGGGCTCCTGCGGGCCATCACTGGAGTCAACGGCGCAAGCAGCGCCTCAGCCCCAGGCAAGAACCCGACCTACGCAGTCGACACCTCCGGCTCGTGGCGCCCTCTGCTGGCCGCCACGATGGGTGGTGACGCGGATGGTGCGCTTGGGCTTAGCCGCTATCATAGTCTAGTCGCCGCGCTTCACAGCAAGAATAAATAAAAGAATATGTATATACATAGAGACGTAACAATGCAAACAGCCAAAGTTGACTAAGAGTCAGACTAGATTAGTTCTGCCGGTCAGTTCTGGGCAGTCAGAGATCAAGAGCCAGTAGGTGACGTCGCTGTTTCGAGGGACACGCTGATCGTCTATGTTTTCGAGGGATGATGCCGATATTCCCGCAAAGTGCCCGTTCAACTTACCCGGCGTGAAACCGAAAAACTCCTTCTCCTTGCGCCCAGGTAGGAGGCCGAGATGATGCATTACCTTCAAAATATTTTTGTTCTCGTCAAGAGCGTCCGAGAGTTGTTGACGAAGGAAGGAGTCACGCTCTTGATCAGCACGCATGTCGACCTCATTTGTGAGTCGAAGAACCTCATCGAAAAGCTCTGATCTCCCGTGCGTTCATAGCGCCTGAGTGTAGCATCACATTGCGTTTATCGATGAGGAGCCTCAACTCCTCTCCAGACCAAGGAGCACATATGTTGGATAAATGAGGTAAAGCAGAGGATTACAATAAATAATGATGTATTATTCGTTTCTTCTACAGCTACTATATAACGCCGTGTACACCATGTGTACTGTAAGACGGCTCGGAACCAAGAGAGCGATGTGCGAGACTCGTCTAGTCTCGACACCGCAAGTAGTCATGTGACTCACACTCATACGCGAGAGGGGATACCTGCATGTGTGCGCTCCCTCACACACTCGTTAACGCGCTCACTCATTCTAGCGCGAACTATACTATACATACAGTCAAATGTACTATATTCTCAATAACATCTTTTTCGCGGGCGAACCGTTTTTAGAGGTGCCAACTCATCAATTGCATGTTTTAGATTATTATTGAGTGTATTTAAAGCAACTTCCGGATCGGCCTCAATGGAGTTCATGGCTGTCCAGTCGCAGCAAGACAGGAGCTCACAAAGAGTGAGAGAGTCTATGCTTCTGTAGTCACGATACGAAAAAGAGCCTCTCCCATGAGCGGTAGAGTAGATGTCAAGGGAGACATCTATGACACAATGTTTGCCGAGACTGGGCAACCACTCATTATTATAGTCCAGGATCGAGTCGTTTTCGTCAGTCAAGATTAGATCAATCCATGTGTGAGATGACGTGGTGTGATGCGTGGGACCATGTTTGATTATCTGAAGAGACAACTCTTCAGATAGACGCTTGATGGTGGCAGCGTCATCTGAATCAGACTGTAAATCTGCATTCAGATCGCCCATGAGATCTTATGTCTGAACTCAGCACCACAGGTAGTCCAGCACTATAGTCACCATATAGCGGCACTAAATACTTATTTATCGTTATTGTTATTTTTCCAGCGAAAAAGAACAAGAACTGCGGAGCGACGAACAGGCGCGTGTTCCTTCTGCGACACAGAGAGAGAGAGAGAGAGAGAGAGAGAGAGAGAGAGAGAGAGAGAGAGAGAGAGAGAGAGAGAGTGAGAGTNAGAGAGAGAGAGAGAGAGAGAGAGAGAGAGAGAGTTTAAGACGATTCCTAAATAAAGTTCTACTTATCTTTTTACATTTCGATCATTGAGTTTCATTGTGTTAACCCTACTAGTATCGGGCACTCAATACCTGGCGGCCCATGCTAGTTATCTTTGAAAAGCAGGCCCAACCTGCAAGCCTCTCTACAGCCGGCCTCGAGACGCGGACCGCACCGTCTTCGTCATCGAGGAAATCATCCTCATCAATCGGCCTCTCTACAGCCTTCTCGAGCCAGCCCCGCACCAGCCCCTCTACAGCGAACGTGCCGGGGCGAACTCTCTACCAAGCCGACGACGCACGGCGGCGGCCTTCTCCGCATCTCCAGCAGCAATCGGCGTAAGATTTCGCCACACCCAGGTACTGTCCAGCGACCGCGCGCGATCGCGAGTCGCTTATTTCATTTCGCCATCAGTCGCGCACGAGCACGCGAAGCGAGTCGCTCTCTTTTTCGCTCCGTGTTTGGTCCCAGTACCTGGCGCACAACAGCAGCATCACCGCTGTGCGCTCGCCGTCGACCTCTCTCTCTCCGCGCGTCAGCGACCTTGAAACAGAACTGCAAGGTCAAGGTCGCCCCATAACGCGCCACGCCGCTTCCGGCGGCCATCTTCTTTTTTCCCCGCTTCTCTCTCTCGCTCTTGTGCGCGTTCGCCACCGAGCGTTCCGCGCCGCGATCGAAGCCGCTCGAGCGTCGCACATCGCGCGTTTCGCCGCTCTAGCTACTGGCACAGCAAATCTCGCATCCGCTTCTAAGCCGCCTCGCCGTCGTGCATCTTTCGCAGGCCGCTTGAGCCCTCGCACGTCGTTTCGCTTCCGTCGTCCCCGATCCGCCATTTTGCGTAGAGCAGCGGCTACAGCGGTACTGGTCGTTCAACCCGAGTCTCTGGTTTTCACAGGCCGAGTCGTCCTGCAACTCCAACAGGGTCGCTCGTGACGTGGATCGTTACGACCTCATCGTCGCTCACCTGCCACCCGAGATTCCCCAGGAGGTCACGGACATCATCATCAACCCGCCCGCAACTGACCGCTACGAGACCCTCAAGCGCGCGGTGTTGCAACGCCTCGCCGTTTCAGCCGACCACCAGCTGAACCAGCTCCTCAACGAAGTCCAGCTCGGCGACCGGAAGCCCTCGCAACTTCTCCGTCACGTGCGTCGTCTCGGAGGATCTGCCGTCACCGACGAAGCGCTCCGGGTCAAGTGGCTCGACCTCCTGCCCGGCCCAGTCAGCAAGATGTATCGTCTACTCAGGGCGACACCCTTGGACGAGCTGGCTACTCTCGCCGACGAGCTCATCACGCCAGATCACCCAGTCTGCGCCGTCTCGCGCCCAGCTACACCTGCTTCGAGCGGCTTTGCCTCCGGGACCGCCTCGCCCACATCTCAAGAAATAATAATAATAATAATAATAATAATAATAATAATAATAATAATTTATTTTGGTCAAGGTTAAAAAAAAATACATTTTACATATCACATAGTATACAAGATTAATGTTATATAAAGATATTGAAGCGCTCAGTCAGGTTTCTTTTCGTTTTGAACATTTCGGTAGAATATTTATAGAGTATAAATATAGTTAAAAATATCACAGTAAAATTACAAGGTATATCACAGTTTGTCAGGTATGAACAATTTATACGATGTCTATCGAGTTAGTCAAAGTTTAACAAGTAATTTTTTAGAGCACTTTTAAAAGTCGCAAGTGAAGGTTTGAACCTTATTTCCGATGGCAAAGAATGCCACAATCGCACGCCTTGGACCTGAAAGGATCCAGCATATGCCTGTGGAACCTTAAGATCCCCCGTGACTGATCTGGCCGGGCGATCGGATTGACGGTTCTCAAATAGCTCATATAGATATGACGAAGCTCGAAAATTTAATATCTTGTAAAGTAGGACTGCCATGAAATATGACCGTGTAGTGTCCGTGATGCGCATCCAACCTAATCGCCTGCGCTAAGAAGTCACATGAGCATCTCGCCCTATACCAAAGATGTACCTGATACATAAATTTTGCATTCGCTGGAGTCTTGTCTTCTCCTCATTCGTAGCGTCCAGTACTATAGTACCGCAGTAATCCAAGAGCGGAAAGACAAGCGCCTCTATACAAGGCGCTGTCTAAGCATCTCCGAGGTGAAAGATCGAATGAAGCGCAACGTATATAAAACTCTATTAACTCTTTTGGTTATATAGTCTAGATGTTGCTTCCAAGAGAGTGTTCGATCTAGAATCACGCCAAGACTGACGACTGTCTCAGAGAAAGAAACAGTGACGCCTGACCCCAGCCCAACACCAGCAAGCCCCATCTTTTCAATCAAATTCACAGTATATAAAGGGGCAAAATAGATAGCTTGAGTTTTACTAGGGTTGAGCCGAAGGCCTGACAGCACAGCCCAATCAGCGATATCTATAGCAACACCAGAAAGCCTGGAGATGCCCTCCGCAATTGAATCACGCGGTACTTACAGGTAAACTTGCAGGTCGTCCGCGTATAGAATGTGTCCAACGTCACGTCCGTTAAAAAGATCCTGAATGTCATTAATGTATAGGCTGAACAGCAGGGGACCAAGCATGAAACCCTGCGGAACACCAAGATTAGTTGTAACCCACTCTGAGGAACCATTCCTTGCAGAAACCTGTTGTTTTCTTTCCCAGATATATGAGTGAATCCAACAAAGCAACGAACGAGAAAATCCCATGCTGCAGCCCAGCCTATGAAGTAGTAGCGTCGGTGATATAGTGTCGAATGCCTTGCTGAAGTCAAACAGCAAGGCAATGGTCACCAATTTCTTATCAAAACCTGCTCTTATGTCCTCCGTCAACTTAAGCCGTGCAGTGGTGGTACTATGGTGTTTTCGGAATCCAGTCTGCAATGGATCAAGGACCCCCCCCCCCTCCCCGCGGACAACGAACCCCACGATCTGATCATGCACTAGCTTCTCCAGAACCTTGAAGAGAAAACTCAACAGCGCAATGGGACGAAAATCCGAAGGTGAAGATGGAGCTGATTTCTTTTTAAGAGGAATCAGTTGTGCTTTCTTCCAAACCTCAGAAAAGGAACTATTTGAGAAAGATAAATTAAAAATCTCAACTAAAAGAGGCTCAATAGTTGGTAGAGCCTTTACAATGACACTCTGCGGTATGCCATCCTCCCCCCTTGCCTGCGAGGAAAAATGAGAGATCGCCAAAATAACGTCGTTTAGGGAAACAGGGTTTAGTGAAAAACCCTTAACAGGTATTGAATGTCTGGAGAAGTCCCAGATTGCGCAAATCCTTCCAAAAGTTACCGGTATTGTCAATAGTTTCTGTCAGTCTTGCCTGGATGTAGCTAGCACGCTCACGCGCAGTAGCTTCTGACACTTCTTTGCGCAATCTTAGAAATTCATCCCGAAAAAAGGTGTCCCTGGTCCATTTGAAACGTCTCAACGCAGCCTCCCGCTTTCTCTTAAGTAAATCAATATTAGAATTGATCCAAGGAGGCTGACGCTTTCTCGGTCGAATAGTCCTTTCTGGAGCCAGGGTGTCAATAGCCATAGTCAAGTTATCCGTTATAAGGTCACGTAGCAGGGCGTCGAGATCCACAGACGATGAACCAAACGACGTCCAGTTACAGCCAGCAAGAACAGCGTTAAGATCAGTTACGTTTATTTTATTGAAAGCTCTATAAGTGAAGGATTCACTTCAATTGTATTATGCTGGTTGTTATAAGGAGCCGCCTGATTATCGAACTGCAGTATGGTATCGTTAATGTTGGTCATGATAACATCAATCCATGTACCAGGTAGCGTGGTGAAGTTCGTATGACCGTGATCTATAATCCTTAAAGCTAATTCGCCCGCCAAGTCATGAAGGAAAGTGGCATCCTTCGAGGTGGAAAGCAGATTAGCATTGAAGTCCCCCATTATGATTTTACTGCTGTAATCAGCACTATGCAACTTAATATCATTTAAAAAAGACAGAGTAAAGGCCACTCCTGGAGGTCTATAAACTACATATACAAAAATCAGCTCAAGATTTCCACCTCGAACGTTACCCATGAGGTACTCCGTTTCAAGGGGCTTGGTAGGGGACGTGGTATCGGAGTGGGCCAGTTCAGTAAATGTGAGACTCTCCTTAACATAGAGAGCAACGCCCCCTCCTCGCTCATTTCTATCCTGAGTGGATAACGAGTAGCCTCTAATGACCACCAGAGATCGATCAACTGTCGGGCCCAAACGAGTCTCAGCCACTCCAAAAATATCGTAGGACTGTTCTCTAAGTAAATGTTGTCTGAAATCCTCAATGTGCCCTTTTAAGGAGCAGGCATTGAGGAATCCAGCCCTCAGACCCCTCGCACGATCATTTTTACAGGTAGTGCCACTCTTGGCTTGACAGTCATTCATTTTAGTGTTTTTTGCAGCATCTAGTCAATTAGACGTATTAGAATTATTAGCCAGAGGCTTCACCCCAGGCTTGTAAGCAGCAGCGATAGCGTTAAGGCCAGCCGCAGAAGTAAACTTGTGCGTTTTTTCGCCATCACGCCACCTACACGGAGAGAAAAAATATACTTTTGTAGCAAACTAATTATCCATGTGATTATGGCACATTTTTTTCTTGGGATAAAATTAAAAATTCAAGTGATAAAAGCTAAGTAATTAATCATGGAATGAAAGTAAAGCACAAAATCTTTTAGAATATGAAATTCATATTTATATGGCACAGGCGCAGTGTCAGAAATCCGTAGACTTGATCCATCTGCTAAACTCAAAGGACCCACGCTATTATAGCGTGGGTCTACGATACCCACGCTATAATAGCGTGGGTATCGTAGCGATGATAGCGCTGCTAGTTATGGCATCCACCGTGCGGAAAATTCTATTACGAGTTCAAAAAAAATGTTTCAAATAATTGTACAAATCATTAAAAATGACAATATTAACTAATATGGATTCAATATTTATCTTAAATTTATAATTTCAATAATTATAAACACCAAACTCNTATGGCATCCACCGTGCGGAAAATTCTATTACGAGTTCAAAAAAAATGTTTCAAATAATTGTACAAATCATTAAAAATGACAATATTAACTAATATGGATTCAATATTTATCTTAAATTTATAATTACAATAATTATAAACACCAAACTCACTAATTTAGAAAGTTTTTAGAAATTACCCTTTATGAAAATATACGCGAGAATGAAGCACAAAACTGATGAATATAAGGTTTTCGAGGCTATAAAAAGCGAACCTGATATCAAAAATGTTAAATATTGTTTAAACAATTGATTTTACGTAATTGCAAAATCAAATTTTTCCGAAACTTTTAACCTAGGTTTCAATTAGAGTTTTTGAGATTTCTAATCAAGAATAATCCTCTCTTAAAAAAGTGATGTGAAGCATTTAATTGATGTCCAATTGCCTGGTACAGTCACCGGACAAAATAACTTTGAATATTTGGAACGTCAGCCATGACACGTTTTTCTTATGGGAGGTGTTATGACTGACGTTCCAAATATTCAAAGTTATTTTGTCCGGAGACTGTACAAGAATTAAGGAATGCGAATTAGAAACGCAACATAACCTACAAACGCTTTGAACTGTTAATGCTCAGCAGGCGGCAAAATTTAAAATCATTCTGGAAAGATATAATTGATGGTGTAATATAAGGTGTGCGAAGCGCACTTAGATTTCCTAGTTTAGTATAAAAAAAATTCGAAATCTACCATTTAAATAAAAATATTCGAACAAATTAATTTAGAATTGAAGATTTTTAAACTTAGTTCCAAGAAAAGAATTATTAAAGATTTTTTGGGTAGGGGGGAAGGGGGAGGGGAGTGCTACAACCAAATCTGTGTTTTTGGCAATATAATTATTGTAACAAATATTGTATAGCCAACTCCGTTGAATTTTACAAAATTCAATATTATCAATTTTCCATCCCAAAAGTGCAAACCATTTACGCAGTTTACTTACCAAGCATTTAACATAGAAAATGGAAAAATAATTCACATGAAATTATTTTCTTCAATTATTGCAAACATCATGACTTTAAATTTAGATTTCAAGGTTCAAAAAGTGCCTTTTAACACCCTGGATCTTATAAAAAGCGAATTCGGCCATAAAAATAATGCAGCTCAAGAAAAAAAGCGACGAACATCAGCAGCAGTTGAAAGGATGCCACATCTCAAAATTTGCTACAAAAACGACGTATCTAAGATTACGGTTGTTATATACATTTTTGAGTATAGCGCCCAAACTCACCTAACCCACGCGCAGCGAATTCAATAATTAATTACGTGGCAAATCGGATGAAGACGAGCCTTGGCGAGCAAAACATCAAAAATAAAAGCGCCCAGACCCACCTACCCCACGCACAGCGAGTTTGATAATAAAATACGCAGAAAATCGAAAGGATGCGAGCGAGAGCAAGAGAAAAATCAAAAACCAAAGCGCCCAAACTCACCTACCCCACGCGAAGCGAGTTTGATAATAAAATACGCGGCACATCGAAAGGAGGCGAGAGAGAGCGAAAGAAAAATAAAAAACCAAAGCGCCCAAACCCACCTACCCCACGCGCGGCGAGTTTGATAATAAAATACGCGGCACATCGGAGGGAGGCGAGCGAGAGCGAAAGAAAAATAAAAAATCAAAGCGCCCAAACCCACCTACCCAACGCGCGGCGTGTTCAATAATTAATTACGCGGCACATCGAAGGGAGGCGAGCGAGAGCGAAAGAAAAAACCGCTGCCAAGTCATTGGCACTTAGCTTCCTCCTATTCTGCTAGTGGAATTAATTCTTTGATTTAAATATTCGCTACTATTCGATACTAAAAGGATAGGTTAGGAAGACACTTGTAGGGGAGGGGTATCAAGGGACTGGGGGTTAAGGTGGATATCAAAAGGATAGAGCTCCGTGAACTCCTTGAAAACCATGAAAACTCTCAAAATATACTAAGCTTTAATTATCAAATTATATGGTTTAACAAAAATAATAATGTTCAGTCACACAGAGTATACAGGGTGAGAGTTGAAGAATTTGAATCTTAATATCTTTTAAACTAAAAGGTTTCATAAGCTACAAAAAGAACCTAGCCGAAGTGATCAAAAGATCAATCTTTTCCTAAAATTTCAACTCAATTTAAACCTTTTTACTCCCGTAATCGTACGACATAAAAAAACCATTTTTTCTAGTTTTTGATTTTTATCTCAAAAACTAGTCGCCAAAATTGCTTAAAATTTTTACAACTAGTAGATATCGTTGTTTTTTATTGTCATGAATTTTTTCAAAACATTTAACTATTTATTTTTTGAGTTATATATGTTTATCGAAAAATTACCTTTTATATCATAAAAAATGAACAGATCAGTCAATCTAGAAAATCTTGCGGGAAAAAGTAGACAAATTTATGTTCTTTTAGATACACTATTGTTGAATATATTGTATAAATCATATCATTATAAAAAAGCAAAAATATTTTTTCAAAAATAGAAAAATGGCTATAATATGGCCATAAAATGGTCAGAATCATAAAACAAAAAATGACCTAAATTCAGAATTATAAAAAATATATGCATGTCAAATTTTATTACGATCCGTCGCATGGTTCCAAAATTATGGCGGTATACGTACATACACACACACACAGCCATCCGCACGGACATTTTCTAAAAACGTATGATTCGTACTCCAAAAACCTCTAAATGCGTTTCCACGGAGTATTAGCAAAACTGAAAATTTTACTATTACAAAGCTTCCTCTTAAGGAGGAAGCAAAATAGGAAAAATAGATTTAAAATATGAAATAATCACCAAATATATAGTTATAATAAAATACGCGGCACATCGAAGGGAGGCGAGCGAGAGCAAAAGAAAAATAAAAAACCAAACCGCCCAAACCCACCTACCCCACGCGCAGCAAGTTCAATAATTATTTACGTGGCACATCGAAGGAAGGCGAGCGAAAGCAAGAGGGGAATAAAAAACCAAAGCACCCAAACCCACCTACCCCACGCGCGGCGAGTTTGATAATAAAATACGCGGCACATCGAAGGGAGGCGAGCGAGAGCAAAAGAAAAATAAAAAACCAAAGCGCCCAAACCCACCTACCCCACGCGCGGCGTGTTCTATAATTAATTACGCGGCACATCGAAGGGAGGCGAGCGAGAGCGAAAGAAAGTTAAAAAACCAAAGCGCCCAAATCCACCTACCCCACGCGCGGCGAGTTTGATAATAAAATACGCGGCACATCGAAGGGAGGCGAGCGAGAGCGAAAGAAAAATAAAAAACCAAAGCGCCCAAACCCACCTACCCCACGCGCGGCGAGTTTGATAATAAAATACGCGGCACATCGAAGGGAGGCGAGCGAGAGCGAAAGAAAAAACCGCTGCCGAGTCATTGGCACTTAGCTTCCTCCTATTCTGCTAGTGGAATTAATTGTTTGATTTAAATATTCGCTACTATTCGATACTAAAAGGATAGGTTAGGAAGACACTTGTAGGGGAGGGGTATCAAGGGACTGGGGGTTAAGGTGGATATCAAAAGGATAGAGCTCCGTGAACTCCTTGAAAACCATGAAAACTCTCAAAATATACTAAGCTTTAATTATCAAATTATATCGTTTAACAAAAATAATAATGTTCAGTCACACAGAGTATACAGGGTGAGAGTTGAAGAATTTGAATCTTAATATCTTTTAAACAGAATGGTTTCATAAGCTACAAAAAGAACCTAGCCGAAGTGATCAAAAGATCAATCTTTTCCTAAAATTTCCACTCAATTTAAACCTTTTTACTCCGTAATCGAACGACATAAAAAAAACCATTTTTCTTAGTTTTTTATTTTTATCTCAAAAACTAGTCGCCAAATTGATTAAAATTCTTTACAACTAGTAGATATCGTTGTTTTTATTGTCCGTGATTGAAATTTTTTCAAACATTTATCTATTTAGTTTAATTGAGTTATATATGTTATCGAAAAATTATCCATTTTATATCATAAAAAATGAACAGATAGTCCCAATCTAGAAAATCTTGCGGGAAAAAGTAGACAAATTATGTTTATTTAGATACACTATTGTTGAACATATTCTATAAATCATATCATTATAAAAAAGCAAAAATATTTTTTCAAAAATAGAAAAATGGCTATAATATGGCCATAAAATGGTCAGAATCATAAAACAAAAAATGACCTAAATTCAGAATTAGAAAAAATATATGCATGTCAAATTTTATTACGATCCGTCGCATGGTTCCAAAATTATGGCGGTATACGTACATACACACACACACACACACACACACACACACACACAGCCATCCGCACGGACATTTTCTAAAAACGTATGATTCGTACTCCAAACACCTCCAAATGCGTTTCCACGAAGTATTAGCGAAACTGAAAATTTTACTATTACAAAGCTTCCTCTTGAGGAGGAAGCAAAATTGCGTTGAATTTAAGCTGATTCCGTTAAGTAGATTTAGAGAAACCCGTCATCGTACACGACGCTTTCAGACCAGTATAATATAATCCTATGAATTGTTCTATATTTGTTTCAATAAAAGACGAATACAAATAATTACTTATTTCTATTACGTATAAACTTAAAAAGTTGTATAAATTTAAAAATCATAATTTGGCTTGATACTATGTGTTGAGAATGTCAGTCTTCACGTCAGAAGTGGTAATATGACGGTTGCCGATGTAAAAAATGAGGATAACTGAGAAAACATGCAAGTAATAGAAATGTGTATCTGGTGATAAATTAATTTACGCAATGTTGAATATTGCCACCCTTCTTAGCTTGAAAATAGACTCACGGAGCTAGGCGGTCTTCTGTGCGGCCCGTGAAAATGCGTGTTGATTGGTTGATCGAAGAGACCGGGCGAGAGCTTTCAGGTAATGCTTGTAAATGGATTGAGTCATATCTTTCTAACCGCTCACAGTTTGTCGCATTCGCTAACGGAGAGACATCTGCACCGCTAACGAGGTCCCTGGGGGTACCGGGGGCAGCCTGCTTGGTCCACCATTCTTTTCGCTGGCAATTAACGACCTGACTAATTGTCTAGAGCATAGCGCTTACCATCTATACGCCGATGGCCTTGTAATCTATGTTCGGGGTAAGGTTGATGACGCGGACGAGCTTATCCGTAGGGTGAATTGTGATCTCGCGAATATCTCGCATTGGGCAACTGCAAACGGGCTGATTGTCAATTCAAGCAAGACACAGGCTATGTGGGTGGGTTCGCGCAGATACATTAGCCAACTTCGTGCTCGCGATCTTTCGCAAATACGTCAAGACGGTGTAACTATCCACCCCGGTGAATCGTTTAAGCTGCTCGATGTGGTCATTGACACTACTGTTATGTCCTAAACTTATGATTGTTGTCACCGGACAGTAACTCTACAGGTTGATTCGCTTTCATAAACACGGACGAGGACGGAAACTTCGATGCACGAAGTCTGAGCGCCGTCGGTGCCTGACTACCTTCGCGATCTGACCAAGAACAGCCTCCAGTAGCTGCCAGATAATTCTTCGAAACCGCACTGCGTTTATCTCGTCCTAACTCTCGCAAAATACTTTAATTCGCGACTTTTGTTTAACACTTCCTATACACTCCTAAGACGGGACGTCACTCTAATCGTTATGAAAGAACTACGGATTGATTTTACATTGATCTCTCGGAGAGAGATTTGTTATACCCCGATCTATTACAGAGAAAGAGAGAAAGAGAGTGCAATTTGAGGCGCGCAGCCTAGTGGTGTGTAAAGATCACTTACCTTGTCTTTCTTTATGCTATTGAACTGCTCTGCTACCAGCACGTCCTCTCAGCGGGGTGTAGACTCGGCTTCAAAAGCGGAGTGAATACAAGGGTAGTTTGGGCTCGACAGGGATCAGGAATTGTCGGGTTTCAAAGTATACTCGCAATTTAAATTTACCTCGATTTATTCACTTTAAAGAGGTTTTGAAATAACGTTCGCTCGCAACTAACTAAAATTTTGCAAAGATTGTGATTTCTCCAAATAAAGGAGACGACAAACGACAACGTAACTTTTGAGTCTCGAATAATTGTAACAGAGTCCAATCGTAGTAAAAGATTCTAAGTTCCGATGGAGTCGAAAAATTCTAAGTCCAATAGAGCCGAAAAAATTAAAAGTCCGAAATTACAACAGAACTGAGCTCCGACAGAGCTTACGCACGCGACGATTTTTCTTTGCTTACTTAAATTTTTATGGAATTACGTTTCGGCCAATTGGAAGTTAGGGGTGCATTATTTCTATTTAGCATCTTCTTTAGGTTTTACTGCGACTCCGTGCCCAATGAGAAAATTTGATGGATAATCATTTTGTGTACATACTCTAAACATACTCTAAGGCGTTTTCACTCGTTTGCTGTCAAAGCTACTGAAATTTATCATTTTATAGCGGGCTATTCTCGAATATTTCCTGAGAATTTGGAGAGCTGCACTTTTACTATCTGAATGGTTTTATTCGTTGTGCGGCAACTTTTATCGATGCTACTGAGCGGTGCTTGATGTGCCGGTTTTCGCTCGCGTATTTGCTTTCGGAACGTAATGTGTGCGTGCGTATCTGTGTCTCTCTTTGGTCGCGTGCCACTGCTATGCTGCTGTTGTGTGTGTGCGTGCATCGGTGTGCTCCTTTGGTAGTGGGCATCTGCTGTAGCGCCGTAGTGTGTGCATGCGAATCTGTGTCTCTCTTAGTCTCTTTGGCCACGTGCCACTGCTATAGGGTCTGTTCCACCTTCGTTGGAAATGCGTGCCGGGAATTGTGCAGTCGTCTTCGGGCTCAATGGGCATGCACGCGATTACATCGGCCATCGGCTGTTTTTGCTTTTTTTTTAATAAGTTGGTGCAACTACCTACTGTATCTAAACGGCTACCTAACCTAAACGCCCGAAGCTATAAGCTGATGATTAGATTCAAGAATGGAGCAAAAAGTAAAATTGTCTGGTTTTGATCCAGAAAGCAAGAAAACCATCAGTTTTTTTTTGTTGAATCACATATCGCTGAATGAGCAAGTCAAGGTAAGAGCAATTGACGTTAAGTATGCTCATTTGCCTCTCAAACCCCGATGTCCGGACCAGTCTGGACGTTAGCTTTTATTACAGTATATCGTATCATTTGTGTTCGTTTTACTTAGATCCTGAGTATAAAAATCAATTGGCTATGAAATTCAGTGAAACAATCAACCAAGGATTACAAAACATTGCAACGACAAAGACAAAGACTGTTGAACCAGTTATGCCATTAACTTTGAGTGATGGTATAGAATCGTATACGTTATATGTAACGCCAACAGATTACTAACGTGCAGTTGAGGGTAAGTATTTATAATATGTAATAAATATATTTATTACATATTTTACATCTGTAAACATATTTACATATGTAAGTAAATATATTTTATCTAAACATGTATTTGTTTGCAGATGTAATGTTTGCTACAAAATTACTTGAAGCGCATAAAAAAGTATTACTGATCAATTAAAGAAAACCGTGACAACTAATTTCGTTCAATTGCAAGTGGAAGCGACTTTAAGCCATTAAACATTTATGATATCAGTACTAATGAAACCTACCACTTGACTCGTGTACATTTCTTTTATACTATCACTACTTTTGCACTTTCTTATCACATGTATTTATTCTTCCATGTCAATTAATATTTGTTTTCTGTAATACTGGCTTTGTCTGTGCGTCCAGAGCGGGCGGGTGGGTGCCTATCACCACTACACAGCGCGTCCTCAGGTTGCGGATAGAGGAACGGCCCCCTGAGAAAGAGGTTAGCTGCGAATCAATCGAATAAGCAGCCGCGGACAGCCGATAGGCCCGGGCGTGGATATGATGAGCCCACACTGGCGAACGCATTCATCTAGAAACACTACGCAAGCACCACCACAAAACGAACACTCAACAATATTTCCTATTTTCACTCTCTCTTTCTACCTCACTATGTCTATAATCTATCTCTTTTAGCACACATTACAAAAATCCTGCTGTCGTCGAGGATGCGGGAGTGGTATATATTAACGTACACTGTCCTACGGAGGACAAAGAGGAAGAGGTCAAGGATCTTTACTAAGAAGCATTGGAACAATTAATCGATCGATTCGCGTCTTACGACACCAAAATAGTAGTAGGGGATTTCAACGCTAAAATAGGGAAAGAGAAAATGTTTAGGCCCACTATAGCCAAGGGAAGTCTGCACGAGACCAGCAACGATAACGGTATTAGAGTCATAAATTTCGCGGCGGCAAAAGATCTTATAGTAAAGACTACGTGATTCAAGCACAAGGATATACACAAAGCAACGTGGACATCGAAGGACGGAGCCACGCAAAATCGAATCGATCACTTACTTATCGATAAGAGGCGCCATACGAATGTACTTGACGTAAGAACCTATAGGGGGCGGATTGCGACTTGGATCATTTTCTAGTAGTGGCCAAATTAAGAGCCAAATTAGTAGCCGGGCAAAATAGTAAACGGGCGAACAAAGTGGAAACCTTCGACATTGAAAAGCTGCGAAACGGGGTAGAGCGAATTCAGTATCAAGTAGAAATAAGTAACCGGTTTCAGGTTCTCGAGGACACAGATGCACCGACGGAGGTAGATGACGACCAGAACAGTCTATGGGGGGGCTATCGAAAGAACGGTAAAAGAGGCAGCGAATAAAGTGCTAGGTAAAAAGAAAAAGCCAAAGAGCAAACCATGGTTTGACGAAGAGTGCAAACTTTGGTTTGAAAGGCAAAAAAAACTAAGTTAGACAGCGTACACAATGAAAGCGATAGGGCTGTAGAAGAGTACCATAAAATAAGAAAGCAAGTGGGTGCGATTTACAGAAACAAAAAGCGCGAGTATCAAAAGAACCAGATTAGAAAAATAGAAACTAACAGTAAGGAAAATAACCCGCGCGAGATGTACAAAGGAATTAACGCTATTAGGAAAGGTTTCCAGAGTAGATCACAATTAATGAAAGATGAGGGCGGAAATCTCGTTACAAGCGAAAGTGAACTGCTAAAGCTGTGGAAGGGCTATTTTGATAAATTAATAAACGTACATGAAAACTGAGAGGAAATGGGAGACGAAATCCACACTGCTGAACTCCATATGGAAGAACCGACCTACAAAGAAGTAGAAGCCGCGATAAAAAAACTAAAAAACAATAAGGCCGCGGGAAACGATTCTATACCAGCTAAACTGTTTAAATACGGGGGCACGCGCTTACATTCAAAATTTTTGAACTAATATGTGCTATTTGGAAAAGGGAAACGATACCGGAAAACTGGAAAGAATCTATCATTATACCGATTTTCAAAAAGAGAGATAAGACAGATTGCAATAACTACCGGGGAATCTCACTTTTAGCTACCTGCTACAAAGTTCTATCAAACGTAATACAGGCCAGACTCACGCCCTTCGCGGAAGATATAATAGGAGACTATCAGTGTGGATTCCGGCGTAACAGGTCGACGTGCGATCAAATGTTTACTATAAGACAGTTGTTAGAGAAAAAATGGGAACATTGCGAAACAATACACCAACTATTTATAGACTTTAAAAAAGCGTATGACTCTATCAAACGAAGCAAAATGTATCAAATCCTTGTGCTCCTCGGAGTACCAAAAAAACTCGTGAAATTAATTCAAATATGTCTGAACGGAAGCACGGGAAAGGTCCGAGTAGGCGGTAACGTATCCGAATCATTCATGATACGCGACGGTTTGAAACAAGGTGACGGTCTCTCTACGGTACTCTTTAACTTAACGCTAGAATATGTTGTTAGAAAATTGCAGACTAGCGGGCTAGGTGCATCCCTTAACGGAAAAACATAAATTCTAGGATATGCGGATGACTTGGACATACTAGGGGGTAACGGTGCAGCGGTAGCGAGAAACGCGGAAATTCTCATAAATGCGGCTGAGGACACGGGGCTAGATGTGAGCGAATCGAAAACGAAATATATGATCATGGATAAATTGGGCATTTGCGAAGGTGAGGGTGATCTTAGAGTCGGAAATTATACTTTTGAAAAGGTTAGCGAATTCAGATATTTAGGCACAACCATAAATGATCGAAACGAAATTAAAGCCGAGATTAACAAGAGACTTCATTCGGGTAATGCCTGCTTCTACGCCGTGAATAGATTACTAAAATCAAAACTATTGTCTAGAAATATAAAAATAAGGATATATAGGACTATATATATAAATGCTTGGTTTACCCACCTACAGCCAATTTGGCCCAGTAAGTGCATTCTCTTTTTTACCATCGCATTTATCCTTCTGGAAGGTTTTCCCGGTGAGGACCATATTTTCAGACACACACCATGTCGGTTAAGCCGACACTCTCTACCCACGGGGGGGTATCGGGTCCAGCTTCCAGTGTAGCCATTCCCGGAGAAAGCCCAATTCAAGGCTAGCTCCTCGCCGGTAAGGCCGGCGATCCCTGCTAGCATCGGGTCTGGCTTCAATCCCTACTACACTGTTTCGCATTCGCCCAAGACGCATAGCCCCGTTACGTCTTGTAAGGCAAGGAAAAAACCTGGGCAAGCCCAGGAAAAACCCCTTTAAACAGTCGGAGTTGTTAGGTTCCATTCCCGTCGAAAAACAGCTCAGAAAAAATCTCAGTGATTTCACCGGGAATCGAACCCACGACCCCTTAGAGCAGCGCTAATTCCGAGGCCAGCACGCTAGCCACTGAGCAGGCCACGCGCTCTATAATAAGGACTATCGGTAATCCTGTACGGGTGCGAAACTTGGGCGCTTACTAAAGCGGAAGAAAACCGTTTTAGGGTGTTCGAAAATAAGGTTCTGCGGAAAATATACGGGCCAAAGAAAGATGAAGAAACCGGGGAGTGGAGGAAACTGCACAATGACGAGCTACACAATTTATACGCGTCACCGAATACAAACAGAATAGTTAAATCGCGTAGACTAAGATGGGCAGAGCACGTGGCAAGAATGGGAGAAGAACGCACGGCGGCGCGTATAATGAAAGGAAAGCCAAGCACACCGCGACCTTTAGGTAGACCTAGACGCAGGTGGGGGGACAACGTAAAAACGGACTTAACTGAAATCGGGCGGGAGGGTGCGAAATGGATGGGATTGGCACAAAATAGAGATACGTGGAAGGCTTGCGTAGATGAGGCGATGAACTTTCGAGTTCAAAATGCTACTTAAAAAAAAAAGAAGAAGCAATACTGGATTTGTTACTTTTCCAATCTTACTTGCTTAACAGACTACATGCTCTTTTAACTCTATGCTTCCAATTTTTAATTCTTAATTACAATGTTTATAGATATAGAATTTGCAACAAAATTATTAGAGTCATACAAATAGACACGTGATCTACCAGATAATGAAAATGATGGCAATGCCTGTAATATCGATGGTCAAGATCGCAAAGCTTATGTATCAAGGCTAGAAGTAACGAAGCGTGTGAAAAAACGTAAGATTAATTAGATTATAAAATACTCTATATTTCATTAATTGATACAACAATCTTTTTCTTGTTATCTTGTAGAGAGTGAACGAGCCAAGTGGAGCAACGAAGAAACCCAATGTCTTTTAACATTGGATAAGAAATATGTAGAAAATTACGATGCAGGAAAATTCACTCATGATAAGTTATGGCATTTCATAACACGAGGTATGGAAAAAAAGGGCATAAGTATACTGTTAAACATATAAACTGGACATGCTAAAAAGGAAGTACAAATCAGTCATTGATAATAATGCTGAGACTGGCAGAGAGCCAATAACTTGTGAATTTTTTGAAGTGAGTAAATACAATTGTTACTAAAAAAGCATGAATTTAACCAACAAATTTTATGTAGGAATTGCATGAAATTTTCCACAAAAAACCTTGGATTAAACCTTTGTCAATGGCTGGCTCAAATGTCACTCTTGATATGGATGATGTCGATGAGGAGTATTGTAAAACCATTAAGTATTTAACGATACTCATTTTTTGATGCTACAAATTTATTTAACTGTTATTTTTATTATAATTTATTTCTAATAGGAAAGTCTAAACTTTCTGGAGTAGCATTGAAAAACTATTATGTAGAGCAAGCTCTGAATAACTAAAGACGTCGCTTAGAGTTTGATGAAGAATATAAGAAAGAAAAACTACAAATCTTGAGAGAAATCGCGAACAAAAAGTAATGCTCAAAACAGTTTTTCTCATTTTATGCATTATTATTCATTTTATATTTTAATTACTTCAGTAAGTTGACATTACAAAAATTTGTATTATTATAATATTATCAGCCATCAGGCATTACTGATGAAAAAACATTTATTTTTTTAATACTGAAGTTAATCCAAAAGATTTAATGATTAGTTTAAATTAAAATAATAAGTTTGAATTCTTAAAGAAACAAACATAATTTGAGGTATTCAATTTTGTTTTGTTTGAAAATTTATCAAAGATAAGATGTTACAAAGTGATTATACGATCTCGTACCTAATTTAGATATAATCTCTTAAACCAATCAAAATGACTTCTATATATTACTGATAAAAGTATATTCAATGTCGCAATCATCAATGTTACAAAGTGAATATACGATCTCATACCTAATTTAGATATAATCTCTTAAAGCAATCAAAATTACTTCTATATATTACTGATAAGAGTATGTTCAATCAGTATTACATGTAGATTTCTGTATATGCTCTTTCCTGAATCTTAGATTTTCTGTAAAAACTGTATCAATTGTTGTCTATTTTTATAAGATGCTAATTAAGACTTTAAATTATTGACACTAGTGTATTGAGGGGGCCACCTTAAATATTAAAAAAGATGAAAACTAAATTTTATGTCGATAATATTTTATTAGTGTAAAAATTTAAAAATAAATCAAATTTTGAAAAATTGTCAATCATTTAAACAATATCCGTTCTTTTTTTTAATTTATCTTAAAATGTTTTCATAAAATGTGTAATAGTGTAAATGCCGCTCAACATGGGTTACTGAGAGAAATTTCCCGTGCGACTATACAAGCGCGTAGTCACCGATTATTTATAAAAAAATGGGCGCCAGGTGACCCTCGCGTGGCTAACTCGATAGAGCATTAGTTCCAGAGGGGGATCCGCCAACTCGACTACTCGGGATTAGTAGTCGGCCGCCATAACAACAGACGGTCTTAATGTGTGTGGGAAAAGGTTTCATGCACAACAAATCTACTCAATTGCGACGGTACGTTGTCCGTCGCAGAGCAGCCTTTTCCGAAGCAGTAATAATTGCATTTTGCAATTATTAATGCCGCGTGTATTTTTGTTTGTGCGAGCTGGAGACGTGAGAACGAGAGAGAAGGAACGAGAGGAGGATTCGGAGGACAGCAGAGCTGCGAAGAGCAGCGGCCGATTCCAGGAAAGTCATCAAGGGAAGAGTTTTCCCGGAATGCGTGATCGCGAGCGCGATTTTGTAACTCTGCTGCGTCAGGGGTCCGTATGCTGTACGTGAGAGTGAGAGAGAAAGAGTAATGTGTGTGCACGGAAACGTGGAGAGCCAATCGGGAACGGGCGAAAGCGAGATTCGTAAGAGAGGGGCGCAAGCTGGAGAAACAGTCTGTTTTCAGGCCAGGAACAGACTCGGAGAGCTGTCGATCGTCGTCGCGGGCGGGAGAGCCGCGCGGTGATTGGTGAGCGGTCGCGACGCGGCGCAGGACTCTAGAGAGAGCCTCGAGCCGTCGACGTAAGCGGACGTGCATGTGTGTGTGTGGGTTTTCGCGGGGTGTCGTGTGTGGGTTTTCGCGGGGTGTTGTGTGCGCCTTACAGAAAAAAATCCCGTGATAATCACATGATAATCGCGTGATATTTTCAACCGATTTACGCGATTATCACGTGATAATCCCGTGATTATCGCGAGATTTAAAAAAAAAATCTGAAATGTTATTAAACATACTAAATACGATATCTATAATTTAGAAAAGTAGACAATTTCTAATAAATACGGGTTTAATTGAAAAAAAAATTTTTTTAAATGTCTCGGACCGAGGTTTGAACTATTTTTTTTTTAAATGATGTTTATTTTCTAGATTATTAACAGATATTTTGCAAAGTTAAAGGCGCAAATAACATAACAATAAAAAGCCAGAAAAGTATGAGAAAGACAATTAAGTACATGGCGTGTGCACTCGCACTTACACGGTATAGCTTGAGGTTAGTAGTTTAAAAAAGATGAGTATTGGTTTTTCGGACGTTGACGGATACGTCTGTAGGTGCCGTACTTATGAGGTTAGGTGAGGCGGGAAAAAAGAGCATGGGGAAATCCGTCTTACGTATATCTAGGGAAATTACATATGCGTTGAGTGGCTGTGCCATATGATATTTACAAGGTATAGCTTAATTAACTTAAAACTATACTTAAACTAACATTTTAGTAGAAGGTAGAAGATAGCTGCATGGCTAGTTATTAACAATATTTTTCCTTTTGCGGCGTTTACGGATTTCGTCTAATAATTTTTCGTCCTCGGTTATCCACCAGTATTCGGGGCTGAATTTGTACGAATCACAGTAGTCTCTATATGGGGTTGCGGTGGAGAATTTGAGTATCGGTGGGTACCGAGGTTTGAACCCTGGACCTCAGCGTGACAATCCATTGCATTACCCACTGAGCCATTTGCTTTCTTGTACGCATAGTGTAAAAAGGCAATTCATATATGTATAGACATTCATTATTATCTTTACATTCGTTTTAATACAAATAAATTTTTTATTTGAAACGAAAATAATAAAAACAAAATTTATTGTTATAAAAAATAATTGGTAGTATGATTAATTTAAAAATTATAAATATTCAAGTCATGAGATTAGTTGATGTAATTACAACCAACTAATTATTAGTTGAATAACAATAAATTTAGTTGTTACTATTTATTTTCGTATCAAATAGAACATTTATTTCAACTAGAAACAATATAAAAATAAAAATTAATATGTACATATATGAATTGCTTTGATACATTATCCGTAAAAGAAAGCAAATGGCTCAGTGGGTAACGCAATGGATTGTCACCCTGAGGTCCTGGGTTCAAACCTGGGTCGGAGAATTAAAAAAAAAAAATTTTTTTTCAATTTCACCCGTATTTATTAAGAATTGTCCACTTTTGTAAATTATAGATATCATATTTAGTATTTTTAATAACATTTCAGAATTTTTTTTTAAATCTCGCGATAATCACGTGAATATCGCGTGATGATCGCGTGATAAATCGGTTGAAAATATCACGTGATAATCACGCAATTATCACGCGATTATCACGCGATTATGACGTGATTTTTTCCAGTAGGGCGGTGTGAGAGAGGACGAGCGAGAAGTGTGAGACGAGATTGGCGGCCACCAACCACCAGCTCCAGAGGAAGAGGCCATGGGTGTTGGCGGCCAGAACTAGAGGACGCGAGGACGAGAGCTGAGACGAGGAAGGCGAAGCAGAGGACGTGAATGAGACGGAAGCGAGAGGAGTTCGAGGAGAGAGCTGGAGCGAGAGGTTCGGCGAGGTTAGAGGTGAGGAATCGTGGAGAGAGAGAGAGAGAGAGAGAGAGAGAGAGAGAGAGAGAGAGAGAGAGAAAGCGGCGAGAGAAAACGCGAACGAGAGCGGAGAAAAACGAGAGAAAACGCGAACGAGAGCGGAGAAAAACGAGAGAAAACGCGAGACTCAGAGCGATTCTGCGAAGTTGGGGCCGCTTTGTGTTGCTGGGAGCGCGCGAGAGGGGAGGGAGATCAGACGTGCACGAGGCGCGTGGCGACGAGAGCCTTCTCGAGCGCGGCAGCACCGAACGCTGCTTTACCGACCTCGTCGAGTCGAGTCGAGCAAGCGAGAGAGATAGAGGGAAGCGCGAGTGTGTGAGTGCGTGTGTTGGAGCATTGATGCGCGGAGTAGAGAAAGATTTTGTAAGCTGGGAGAGAAAGTAATAAAAAAAGAGATTAAATGGTAACCGGTGTTGATCATTCCAATCATCTTCGAGAATCCTGACTCGAGGAGATCTAGCGGGACCTCCTCCGAGATCGCAAGCAGATTCGGAAACGTTATAAAAATAATAGTGTCGCAGATTCGGGGCCGAAGAGACGACAGAGCAAGTTCGCTCCTCGGGTTTTTGCCACGTCACAATTTTATGTGATAATAATAATTACGAATATTATTTATTTACTGAAAATATTCCTAGCTAAGCTAAACCCTAAACTATCCAAAATAATGTTCAAATACGGAAATCTTCGACGAAGTCGCGGGAACCTTCAGCGTTGCCTTGATATCCCTAGTCTAACCCAAAATATCACGCAAGATATTTCAAGATCCCTAATATTTACTTGCAAAAAATCACGCGTCACAGCGCGCGCACTTCACTCACATATTGACTCAAAATTGGTCTCACAATTACGCGTCGATTTGCACGCCTATGCGGATCTTTCGTCGACATCTGATGACGCCGGCACCGTCAGGCGCCTTAGTGACGAACTCTCGCTGAAAATTATTGAGCATGGACCAACGCATAAAACAGCATCATCTCACACATGGATTGACTTGATTATGATGGACCAGAACGATACGATACTCGACTTCCGGAATGAATGGCGGCCCAGTTTCGGAAAGCATAGCATGCTAGATGTTACTATTGACATTTTTTCGGTAGAACCTGTCCGAGATTCGTTCTTGTTCTGAGATTTCAACAGCATCAGCCCGTTCGCACTGAATAGCTTGCTTTCTGACTTTGACTGGTCTGCCATGAGCTCTGAGCCTCTTAAATAAAAATCTAATTTACATTTGACCAGCAGATGAATTCCTTGCATAAATTACCAAATCTTTTACCGAACTCTGGGAGGTAATGAGCATTATCTTGCATTCCAATGTATGAATTATTTTCAGCCGATTTCACTGTGTTCTGGATATTTTCTATAAAAAAGGCAGTAAGAGTTGTGTTATCAGAATTTTCTTCTTCAATAGTTTCCAAAGTAGATGAATTTTTGTCTAGTTTGTCTTCTTTTGTTAAATTTTCATCAAAAGTAAAAGTTTGGATCCGTGCTATTATATACTTCATGGCTTTTTCACAATTCTCATGGTAAAATTGACTGTACGCAACTACAAAAACATGTTTTAAAAATTCCACAAAAAGTTCAAATTCTTTTATAGTTGTCATAAAGCCAAAACATTTCTTGCAGAAAAAAAACACTTTTTTGTATATTTTTAAAACAAGGCCATTTTGTTAAAATATGTTGTGCATGTGCAATGCCAGTTCTCAATTGTGTACGAATTTTTATAAGTGTCTTTTGTCCTAGTAAAATACGTAGACACAAGTCATTGTAGGCACTGAAGGTAATGTTATTAAAAGCCAAGGAAATACCATTTTGGATTGCTTTTCCCATGTCAGTTGTAACTTCTCTGGGAAGTTTTGCACCTGATTGCATCCAATTTTGTAGCCAGAAAGTATAGAAAGCCGTATCATTTTTTTCTGATAAAACTTGTGTCAGTGGAACAATCATGTTGCCAATATGTGTGCACAAAACTGACAAATAAATATCACTAGAGTCCCCCCCCCCCCTGGTCTATTTATTTTCATCGTTACAGATGCTGTAGAATCTAATGTCACAGGGTTACCTAGTTTGGATAAAACATCATTGTGGATACTTATTTGCTCTGGTGACCAATACATCAGAAAGAATTTGTCATATCCTATACCTTATAACAAATCTGTTAAATTCGACATTATTTTTGATGTCAGTCAAGAAGTCAAATAAATTGGATCCACGTTTTATCCCCAGATTTTATTTTTTGCACCTTGTTTTGCATTTTGGAGTTGAGATAGTTTGTAGAGGTATGGTGGTTCAGGATCACCATCTACCATTTCTGTTCTAGCTTTATCTCGCCTCCATTGCTTGGGATTTATATTCATTAGATCTTCTTCTACCTGTCGTTTGGCTAATTTTTGCAATCGAGGTTTAAAATCCCGTGGATGTGATATAGATCTTGCGTCTACAGCAGTTACAGTAAACTTGATAGATTCTGTCGTAGTAGGCATTTCTTCACAAAATATATGAACTTAGCCATCACATACTATACAGGTAGGCCAAACTTCTTTTAAGGGTTCCCGGTTACGACCATCTTTAAATTGAACTTCGATTGGACTTATCGCATGCCATTGTTCAGCTTATAAGTTGATTGTAAAGTTAACTTTATACTTTTTATTCTCACTGGCTGGAATTTTTCTTCTTTTGAACACAGGTTCATCTGACTCGCTCTTGCCACTTTCTTCATCATCATCCTCATCGCTTAGCTGAAAATCACCTGCAATTCCACTTTTGTCCTTATCCTCTATGCATAATTCTTGTAAGCCTTTATAATTTCTATAGATAGTCAATGTGTTGTGCCGGTTTTGATAAACAATATGATGTAAATTCACTGGTTTGATCAATTTATCTAGAGAATCACAAATTTCGTCCCATACTTTATCATATCGACCTTTTAAAGTCTCTCCTTCGTACAGGTCAAAATCTAAAATTTTTTCAATGATTTTTTCTGCACTAACTGCAGCTTTGCGGCTAACCATTTTATATTTATCTGCATAAAATATGTTATTTACAATTAATAATATTCATCGTAATTTTACAAACTTTTATAAGAACTACAGCTACGTACCAATTTATTTGAATTACATTCATCCCAAAATATTGTAAGCAATATAACGGTGTTGTTAGACCGGGATCCTAAAGAATGACGTGGTCTGCATCCGAATATAAACGATCAGTGGCGCATCCACTGATCGACAAATAAGCGAGAGGAAAAATATGTAGCAGCTAGTTGCAGGCTTCTTGTAGGCTGTACGAAGCCTGGCCCGTAGCGCAGTTTGCTATGCGTGCACGTCCTCGTGCACGTGAGCCCGCGGCGGCGTCGTGAGTGTTTGGGCTACGTAGCTAGTTCGCGAGATAGATTATGAGTGAATCGCATGGGAATGGACCGAGTCAGGAACAAAGTGACACAAGCCGAGTAATAGTAAAGTTTCTCTTTATGTAAAGACTCAAAGATCAGTACAAAAGCAGCGCGGAGTAAGAGAGACGGAGCAGAGCGAATAATACCGAGAGAGAGAGTATTGCGATCGGGCAGGTACTTACAGTGGTGCTTCGTGAAGCTGGACGCAGGCCTCGTGGCTTGGACCGGAGCGGCGCAGGACGGAAGACCAGGGCTCGACGCTGGAAAGCAGGACGGAAGCCTCAAAGCCTCGTGTGTGGCCGGGTGCAGCAGGAAGTCGAACGGCAAACTAAAGGGCACGCGGTGCTGAACAGCAGCAGGATAATTCCAGCGACACACGGGGTTCTGGTCACGGACGCAGCAGCAGTCCTCTGGACGATGAACGCACGCACGGATCTGTATAGCACGGAAACGAGGATGCAGTATCGGCACGACTGCACTGTACGGCGGTAAGCTTCTAAGTGTCGCGGCGCGAGACGCGACCGCGTGAATAGTCTAGTTTCTCTCTCTCTCTCTCTCTCTCTCTCTCTCTCTCTCTCTCTCTCTCAGACGGCGCCACACACACATACACACAGCGCGCGGCTCTCTCCCTGTGTGTGTTATGGCTGTCTGCTCCGCTCACTTACCTGCTGCTGAAAAGGAATGTTATACACAAGAATATTTACAGAGATAATGTTTATTATATCGTGATCATATAATATAGGGGAGAGAGGGACGTAACGAGTGCACACAAGGCAACTCGTTATATTCCCCACCCCCAGACGCTGGTAGCACGGGGTACCAGCTCGATCATCTGTCTCTCTCGACTATAAGAAATGAAAGGTGAAAATTAGACTGTAATAAAATATTCAGATTTATTCAATGAGAAAGATAATAAACGATTAATATAAAAGCAATATTGGTAACTATCAGTCTCTTCGTCTCTCTTACGATTACATAAGGCAGTATCAAAAATAAACAAAAAACGAGGGCGTCGATGCCAGATACTAAGTTAAATAATACGCTTCTATACAGCAAAAATAAATAAAAGAAACGAAAAACGCTTGATCTCTTCTGATGATCTTGAATGCTGCGAAGCTTTACGAGAGGCGAAGATCTCCGTGTAGATATGCTCAGTAGCGGTAGCGTGGAAAATCGCCGCTCTGGAACTTGCTGTAGAGGTAGTAGTTGGGACAGTTCTTGGTCCTCGCAACTCCTGTCAAGTTACAGACTTGGCAGTACCTGACATACCGCAGATCAGTGCGAGGGCCTTCCAAAGGGCCGCAGGGCTTTTTAGCGTCTTTGTAGGCCATAGCCGTTGGTCCAGGCTCCCTTGGGGGCATCTCGCTAGTTTTTGGGGCACTAGCTTGGCTTGCGTGAGCCACTTCCAGGTTGTGCAGTTGCTCGCGTATCTCCTCTAGCTCTTGGAGCTTTTTCAACTGCTCCAGCTTCAGAGCTTTTCTCTTCTCCTCCTGTTTCTGGTTTTCGTACCATTGGGCCTCTGCTCGGTCGAGATACGCCTGTAAGTCGACGGCCCTCTGCACCTTATCTATGAAGTCCAGCAAGTTTTTACCCCTGATGTCTTCGCGTTCGGCGAAAGCGAGCACCTCCTTGTAGGCTGCTCTTTCCTTGAGAAGGGCCGCCTTGCGATCTCGGCGGCAGGCCCGAGCATTGGCCTCGATCCTGGCCCACTGTTCCTGCAGTGTTGCAGTGTCTGATGGATTGGGCGTGGTGCCTGGAGGCGGAGATGGAGCAGCCTTCTCTTCGAGCGGTGGTGGCTGCGGAGCTTCTATGCCGCGGGGCTTTTCTGTCGACGGCCCTGGCAGTGCCTTGCGAGGAGCGTCTTGTCGGTCTGGAACCGGAGCGGGCAGGATAGCTGCTCGTGGAGCTGGCGAGGCCATTGTTGTCCTAACAATGTCTCCTAAGGACCGCAGGAGGTCCAACAGTGTGGTTGGATCGTCGAGCGACGGTGGTATTTCGCTGGCCTGTCCCACAATCAGCTGACTCACGAGCTGACTGAGTCTTCTCAGCAGTTCCGGCGAGATCTCGATGACCGTCTTGGGCTCCTTGGCGGGCAGCATGTTTCTAAAATAGAGATCGTAAAGGTAGTTAGATTTGAGCTCCTGGCCACAGGCGACGAGGAAGAGATTAAGCAGAAGGAAGATCTACAAGATTCAAGAAAGATGCAAGCAGGCAAAAGCGCAGGAAGGAATTATTATTTTCCATTTCTGGGGCGCAAGCGGCGAGGCGAAGTTTCTGCTGGGACCGTCGCTGTTTTCTTGGAACCTCGCGGTCTACCCCTGCGCTTCGGTACTATGGGAGTTATAATTTGCGCTGGAGAGTCATCAGTTACTTCAGTCGCCGGTGCGGGGAGCGCAATTGGTGAGGGCTCGCTGTTTCTCCTTGGTGGAGTTGGCGGGCCTTGTGTCGTGCTATCCACCCCTTGGTCTTCTTGCTCCTCTACTGGGAACTGTTCTTCGTCACGACATGGTTTTAAGTAACGATAAATGGCCCAGCGTACTTCGGGCTTAGTTTGGCTGCGATAGCTTGAGCTGCCGAGGAAAGTATACGGTTCTTCGCCCATACTTTATCACCCACCTGATATTCGACATCGCGGTGTTTCGCATTATAGTACTTGGCTTGCCGATCTTGAGAGATTTTAGTATTTTCTTGAGCAGTTGCTCGGAAGTCGTCTAATTTTTCCATGCGAGCATGCCAATCTTCTTGCGCAGCTTGTTCTAAGCTTTGCTGGGCAGCTTGCTCTACTTCTCTTCGAGTAGTACCTGGCGGCTCTGGATTTCTTCCATAGTTGAGAAACGCCGGACTAGAGCGTGTTGCTTCATGGATAGCAGTGTTGTATGCAAAAGCGAATTCCGGAATGTGCTCATCCCAAGTAGTATGCTTGGTTTCAATGAAAGCGGCAATCATTGTCTTGATAGTGCGATTAACTCGCTCGGTCGGATTCGATTTAGGCGAATAAGGGGCAATGGTGCCGTGATAAACTCCATGTGCTTCTAAAAAGTTATCGACAAGTTTATTTTTACCAGTAGTTTACCAGAGTACCATTATCTGATAAGAACCGATCGGGGATACCGAATCATAAGAAAATTCGCAGATTCAGTTCTCGCTTGATAGTTTTTGCATTGGCCTTCCTTATAGGGATGCATTCGATCCATCTCGTAAATAAGTCGATAAAAATAAGTAGATGTTCGTGTCCCTGGGTTGACCTCGGAAAAGGTCCCATAGTGTCGCCAGCGACTATCTCCCAGGGTCGTGTAACCACGTGTTTGCCCATAAGCCCTGCAGGAGCGAGTTGCTCTGCTTAGACTTGCTGACAAATGTGGCAATTCCTTACGAAGTGGGCTGTATCCTTATACATATTGGGCCAGTAGTAACGGAGCGCTATTCTCTGATGGGTCTTGAACCTTCCTTGATGTCCAGAGACTGGCTCGTCGTGACACTCGGCGAGAATCTGTTCTCGCTGTTCGTGGGATACTACTAGCTTCCAAGCGTCGTCGTCTCGTCCGAGTAGATAGTCTACCGTCGGATCTGGGCGGTAATGGTAGAGTCGGCCACCCACGACCTTCAGTAGGGATGTGCTTTCGGATCTTTGACGACTTGCTTCGCCTTTTTCAGGTACCAGGGATCCTTGATCGACTCATCCACTGAAAGCGAGGCTACTACAGCTGTTTCGTCTTCGTCAGTCTCGTACATACGAGAGAGCGCATCGGGTACAACGTTGTCTTTACCTTTTCGGTGAACGATCTCAAAGTCGTAAGACTGGAGACGCAGAGACCAACGACCCAATTTTCCGTTTGGATGTTTCAAGTTCTGTAGCCACACAAGGCTGTGGTGGTCCGTTACTACGGTGAAATGGTAGCCTTCGATGTAAGGTCTAAATTTTTCTATGGACCAAATAACACTGAGGCATTCCCTCTCTGTCACCGACAGCCTGCGCTCCGTAGCAGATAAGACGCGGCTCGCGAAGCAGAGCACGCGGTCTTCTCCCTCAATGCGTTGCAGAAGGACGCTTCCAAGTCCTGTATCGCTGGCATCACATTCTACTATGAATGGAGCGCTGAAGTCAGGCCTTGCTAGAACTGGAGCTGTTGCAATCAGAGCTTTTACTTGCTCAAAAGCTACTTGTTGTTCGTCCTTCCACTCGTATTTTACATTTTTGCGAGTGAGTGCAGTGAGCGGTTCGCATAGTGTAGCGAAGTCTTCTAGAAATTTACGGTACCACGAAGCCATCCCAATGAATCTGCGCAGTTGCTTTAAGTTCTTGGGAGCCGGGTACTCGACTATAGGCCGAACTCGTTCTGGATCGGGGCGACAGCCCTCACGATTCACAAGTACGCCTAGGTAACGCACTTCAGACATGCATATTTTCGACTTCTTCCTGTTTATGGTGAGTCCAGCTTCGTTTATCCTTTTCAAGATTAACGTTAGCCATTTGACATGGTCTGAGAACGTGTCTGTTGCAATTATAATGTCGTCTAGGTACGCGAAAGCATACGGTTCCATTTCTGACGTGATCAGCTGATCAGCGAGCATTTGAAATGTCGCTGGCCCTCCTGCGAGGCCGTATGGCATCCTGACGAATTCAAATAATCCAAGTCCAGGTACAGTGAAGGCTGTGATAGGGATGGATCGCTCTGTAAGGGGTATTTGCAAAAACGCTCCTGAGCAATCCAGCGCCGATATATATCTAGCATGCTGTATTTTCCGCAATATCATATCCATGTAGGGTAGCGGGTAAGCAGCTATTTTCGATACAGCGTTCACTTTTCGGTAATCGACGCAGAAACGAAAACTGCCGTCAGATTTTCGCACCATAACTACTGGACTAGACCAATTACTTTTGGATCTTCTAATTATGCCGGCACGGAGCATCTTATGCACTTGCTCGTGCATTTCGTCCTCTAAAATTTTCGAAACAGGGTAATACCGCTGTTTGATAGGACGAGCACTGCCAACGTCGATATCGTGGTGTATCCATCCCGTGCAGCCCAACTGTTCACAGGCAGGATCGGGTAGCAGTTCTTTCATCAGATTGTCGATTTCTAGGCGCTGCTCATCGGTAATTGATTCAATTCCGAGAGAGGCGAGCGATAAAAGCTCCTCAGCACGCATCGATGAGAGGACGGCCGGAACCTCAACATCTGTGCCTTTGAGCTGTAGCTTATTTGCTACAGGATCAAGCATCGCCGAAAATGCGCGAACGAAGTCGGCACCTAAAGTGCACTCAGTGTCGGCTTCGTTCAAAATAAGAACGTCAATCGAATGCGTTACTCCTCCAATGGTGAAGGGCAATTTAACGCTACCCATTATAGGCACCAAATGACCATCGACTGCTCTAGCCCCTGGGCCCACATGTGGTCTCACGCGCTTATTTAATGAGGCAGCGAGAGATATGCCGACGGGGCCAAGGACGGTGCGTGAAGCTCCAGTGTCGTAGAGTCCTCTTAATTTAAATTGGCCGACCTCCACGGCCAGCCACCAACGTGGAAACTTCTCAACCAAAGCGCTGGCAACAGTACCTCCATCGCAGAACGTCTCCACATCGGTCGAGCTACTCGTTGCTAGCGGTGAGTCGCTCGCCGTGCCGTGGAGTGTTTGCGCTACTCCTGTTACGCTTTCAGCGTTGAAGGTCCGCGGTTGTTCTAGAGCGGTAGGGACCTTATCTACTCGCTCTCTTTCCCGTTTTTTGATTTATCTTGGGCACATTCCGGGCAGGTCAACTTAGTATAACCAGGCCAGCTGCAATTCCAGCACAGAACGTTTTCGCCGTCTGGACCTGCCGGTTTGTCTTTGTTCTTGTCCGACTTGGGAGTAATTTCGTCGGCACGATCCCCTCTACGACGCCAGCCTCCTTTTCCTCGTTTATCTCCTCGACCGCGCTTGCCACTGCGAGTTGGCGTCTGGTCGTCGTCTGACTGCTCCTTTTTCGGCGATGTTTCTGCCTCTTTAGGAGAGGACTTTCTCGCTGAGGAGTTTTTTCCTGGACCAGACTTCTTGCCAGTAGGAGAGTCGGGGCCTATAGACCTCTTCTTAAGAAACTTATCAAAGTATCTTTCCAATTCCTCCTCTGACATGGAATTCGAGTTCACCGAGGAGATGCTGATCTGCTTGCCCTTGGGTTTTCTGCCAGTTCTATATGCCGTTTCCGGCAGCACCGTTTGATCTGCTGGGGGCGGTGGCCTCCACTGACCATCCTCATCGTCTTCTACTTCCTGGGCTCTGTCGAGGAGTTCCTGAGTATTCGTTAAAATCCCATAGTATTTCTTCATCCTCTTTTTAATCTTCGGAAGCATGTTATCGATGACCAGATTAAATTGTTCTTGCTGGCTCCATGGGTTTTCAAAGCGATTCAATATCATGAGGAGAGAGACGATATAGTCTATTACAGGCTCGTCAGCTCCTTGTGTGCGTAGATGAGCCTCGACTACCAGACTCCGCTTATTCCTTCTACACTTGCTGTAATTATTGAGAGCTGCCCTCTTGAAGTCTTGGTACGTTTTCCACGAGGGCCTCAAGGCACGATACCAAAACAGCGCAGGTTTCTCTAGCATGGGAAACAAGGAGTCAAGGAGTTCATCGTCGGATATATCCTCTAATCGCTGATTTGCCTCGATTTGCGCTAAGAATTCTTCAATGCTGGTGCCCTTGTCGCCAGAGAATTTTAATTTCCATTCTCTAACTGTCCTCCCGAGATGCTTCGTTCTCGGACGAGAGTTGTCCAGAGTGTTCCCGGTGCTGCTTGGCGTAACTCCAGCAATTTGATTTGTCACTTGAGGACTCGGTTGCGAGAGCGAATTCACAGCTGTTTGAGGCCAAATCCCCCCGTCGCAGCTCGAGCATACGGGCTGATTGTGAACGGTCACGGCCGGCCAGCAGAGGTTAGGATGCTGCGGGGCGTCTGCACGCCAAGAACTCGGCACGGTGGCCGGTATTCCTGTACAAGCACTCGGCTGACTAGCTTTAGTCGTGGAGTGGAATATCGGAGCTTGTGCGTTTAAAACTTTTTTCTCGTTCGAATGCAGATTATTATGTTGATTCGGCATGTCGTAATAATTTAAGTCGAACGTATCCTGGAACTGAACACTTTTTGTGCTGCGGTTAATTTTCTGACGTGCGTCTTCCGCTGCTTGTTGTTGCGAGTATAATACTACATTACTCAGTTGTACTCAGAGGTCTTTAACTATATTTTCTAATTCGGCGATTTTCGACGATAAACTCTGGTTTTCTTTGGTTTTTCCTGCGAAGTGATGTAAGTCACGCATCGCTGTCCAGCCTCTTTCTAATTCTGCAGCCACTGATGCCGGGACGAACTCAATCTCTCCACTGGGCATAACCGTGTGCACCATAGGCCTATTCCACCTCTGGTTTACTGCTGGTATGCTTTGCGGCGTTGTTGTTGTTACTGTGGCTTGCGCGCTTGGTGATCTGATCAGATGCACGCAAGTCGGTGGTGAGACTGTTGTAGTCGTTACTACTATAGTAGAAGCAAGCGGTGCTGCGAGGCTGGGTGTGCTCGTCGTATGAAGCGACGGTTGCTGTGGTGCGTCACAGTTTACGTTGTTTTGATAGTCTGTTATTTCTTTCCTCGAGTCCACTGGCATAGTGAGTGACATATCCTCCAGTTTTCGATGATCGTGTGGCGAGCTGGACGGTAGCTTCATCTCCGGATGCATGCCGTCCTCAAGCGCTTCTTCAGCCTCGATTACTGTGAGGACGTCTTCTCTTAAATCTTCTGGAAAAGCAGGTGACTGTACAAAGGTCAAGCACAATTGGTCTCGCCTTTCGACATCTTCTTCCGTATTACTATCTTGTACAAAGTCTTCGGCTGTATATTTGCCATGCAGTCTTCGTAGTAATCTGTTCGCATTTTTGAATTGTTTTAATTTATTTTATAATATCAAAAAAACAAGACTGAATTTATTTGTTGAACGTACACTTACGTATTTCAGAACGCAACGCACAAAAAAAAAAAATATTTAAAATTCGAGAAGAAATAAAATTATAATCGAATAAATATGCGAAATAAATTATTACAATAAATTAAATATACGAGAAAAAAATTGAATTGTTTTAATTTATTTTATAATATCAAAAAAAAAAAACAAGACTGAATTTATTTGTCGAACGTACACTTACGTATTGCAGAACGCAACGCACAAAAAAAAATTCAAAATTCGAGAAGAAATAAAATTATAATCGAGTAAATATATGAAATAAATTATTACAATAAATTAAATATACGAGAAAAAAATATATTATAATATCAGAACAATTATGCTCTGTAGCACGCTTCGATTGACTTAGAAGTATATCGCTTACGACGGCAATATAGTATATAGTCTCTCGCAGAATATTCCGTGACGTAATCAACGTCGAAAATTCGAGTCGAAATATTCGAGAATTCCAACGCGTAAATCGTCTCAATGATACAATTTTAGAGCGCTAGAAAGTGTGCACTTTGTTTACGTTTCGCCGCTGCCTGACTCTTCCAAGGGTAAATACGGTAGGTCGCGCGCGCACGTATGTACTACTGCGGGCGCTTGGAATTCGGACCTGGTAAACACACGCGTTCGCTCGGAAAATTCCTCTCGCGCTCGCGAAAACTACGCAGCAATTTATAGCTGTATAAATTGTTTAACAGATTAATAATTAACCCGTAACGTTAGGGCGCCATATATAACGGTGTTGTTGGACCGGGATCCTAAAGAATGACGTGGTCTGCATCCGAATACAAACGATCAGTGGCGCATCCACTGATCGACAAATAAGCGAGAGGAAAAATATGTAGCAGCTAGTTGCAGGCTTCTTGTAGGCTGTACGAAGCCTGGCCCGTAGCGCAGTTTGCTATACGTGCACGTCCTCGTGCACGTGAGCCCGCGGCGGCGTCGTGAGTGATTGGGCTACGTAGCTAGTTCGCGANAAGTTTCTCTTTATGTAAAGACTCAAAGATCAGTACAAAAGCAGCGCGGAGTAAGAGAGACGGAGCAGAGCGAATAATACCGAGAGAGAGAGAGTATTGCGATCGGGCAGGTACTTACAGTTGTGCTTCGTGAAGCTGGACATAGGCCTTGGACCGGAGCGGCGCAGGACGGAAGACCAGGGCTCGACGCTGGAAAGCAGGACGGAAGCCTCAAAGCCTCGTGT
>CM053168.1:19054266-19106766 GCA_012977825.3 Pteromalus puparum | reverse complement strand
TTTCTGTATTGTTGAAATTTCATAATCGTCTCAAAAAATCAACGTTGTTCAGTTTGTGTGATTCTTATACATTAAATTTTGTCAAAAATATGGATCGACAAGTACTACTGTGGATTTTAAACAATGACCGATTCAATCACAAGTACTATAATGAAAGGATTAAGTTTGCAATAACATTCATTCTACGAGTGAATAGTACACGTTTCAAGAAAGTGTATACAAGAACAATCACAGTTAATTTGGGGTATAATTATCATCAAAGATATTGTTTTTTTGTCTCTGGATGTGCTCAGTATGGATTCATTTCAATTTATTGCTATAATAATGATGAAGAACCTGATTTTGTCTTTGAGCTGGATAACTGTATCATTCCAAATATCAGAAAAAAACTTCAATGGTCGGAGGATACAATCATTGCTGCAGTCCAAGATGACAATGAGTTTAATTACCAAGGTCATATGAGCTTATGGTACTTAAAGCAAACCACAGTTTATTTAGTTTTACTGCCAAGCCATGTAAACTTAATAAATGAAGCCATGGAAAACTTGATGTTGAAAGTTAGAGAAGGAATAAATGATTCTTCTACAGGATGTATTGGAACAGATTTTTTACAAGAATTGTGGAATTCAGCTGTTGAAGAGTCGAGGGATCATTTTCTTCGTATGTCTGAAGATTTAAGGATGCAGTTATATGAACTTTGATCTTTTATACTAAAAATTTTTATTTTTATATAATTTAATAGTACATTGTTTTATAGATTTTTATAATTTCAAATATTGTGTCCTTAAATACCAATTTACTTTTTATACGTATAGAGAAAATGTAAAATTTTATATAATCTTAACAGTTTTTTAAAAATAAAATACATTGTAATACAAAAAATTGTGATAAATATGTAATTGTAATTTCTGTCCAGCACCTCTCTTGTCCATTGCAACAAATACAGCATACTCTAGAAATATAAAATAGTAATATTAACAATCCATAAAAAATTAACTTTAATTATGAAGAAAGCTGTATATTTACTTTTTTATTTCTGAATATTTATCTTGTCTAAACGCAGTTAAAATTATCCCAACCCAGGCTCACCAATTCAGATGCTAACTATCTGACAAACAGCGTTGACAGTTTCAACAAAATCATTACAATTCCTTTGATTTCTTTGTGTGCACAGAACTGCCTAATCAGGCATTTCTTTCATTTTGTTTTTAGCTTCTCTTTCTTGCGTAAATCTAACAGCTTGGTAAACTCTCTCTTCATGCGTATCCATTCCCATGAATGTCCTGATTTGCGCTAAATTAACACTTTTTCTGTATCCTAGAGCAATTATTTCATGGAAATCAAGTATTAAATTGAATCCATTTTCAGCAATTCCCAATTCATCTATAGATTTACAATACTCTGGAATCTAAAAAGAATAATGGTTATTACTATAATAAAATATCAAGCCAAAAAGTAGGAAAAATGATGAAATCACAAGGTTACTTACTAGTTACAAGTTACTTTTTGCAAAAAGTCGTAATGTTTCCAGATCCGCCAAAATATTACTAGCTTTTGTTGTGATGAGTAACGTATAAAGTTTTTCCAATGGTTGATAAGCATAGCAAACTGATTCCGTTTCAACACATGTATGCTGTTTAGCGTTTACCAATACTTATTAGTTTTGGCAGACCCTCTATTCTTGCCTTGGTGATTTCAACAAATGGCTGAGAGATGATGGCTAAACAGAACATTTCATAATTATAATCAGTAAATTAGTAAATAAAAACTGTGGATGGTACAAATTGTCAATATCACACTTGCACACTGCAGCAGCGATAAGTACCTATCATAAAAAACAATTGATTGTATGTTACATCAATACCTTTCTCAATTAAAACCAACATAATGAAATGAAATTTGTCAAATAGCAATATATTAAGGAAGAATCAAGTTTCTAATGAATGCCAAGAATCGGTGCACGATAATAATTAAAAATTACCCAGAATTGCCTAATCAGGCATGTTGGGCTATATAAAGAAAGTAAGCTATATCAGGAAATCACTTCTTATGCTATCAGTGATTTCTGCGAGAAAAAAGTAATACTCATAAAACATATAAATAAAAAATATACAGTAGAAAACAGACTTTTTCATCAATGCCCTAAGGAGTGTTCCTCGACCTGCTGTTGAGGTAGATGTGGTTTGCACAGATGTAACTGAGGCTGTTGTAGATGACATAGGTGTTGAATTATCTACTCCTGGTGTCATTTTGCTGCACAGTTTTTCTAGCAGACTTCCTCTACTTCTATACCAGCACCAGTTGCTGCGCTTGCTTGAACCGCAAGCCCAGCTCCGGCCTCTTGTTTTAATTTCTCTTGTTCTTTTTGCAGGAATTCTTGCATTTTCCATGCACGCTCCTCTTCTTATTTTAATTATTTTTCTTCTTCCATTTTTTTCTTAATAATCTCAACGAGATCACCTCGTCCAGTTCCTCCCCCAGTCATTAAAAAAACCAATAAAGTTGATGTACCTACTTTAATCTCTATTATAATTCTTGACTGTTAATAATTTATAATTGAATAGATTCAAAATTTTATGTTTTTGGAGGTTATTTTCCCTTTTTCTGCTATGTTTTTGCTTAAGTAAACATGCAGGTGAATTTTCAAAGTTCTCGCTCGCATGAGTCACGCAAGTTTGTCCAGAATTTGTCCGTGACAACAATTTATTAGCTTTTAACAAATAATTATTAAATTTAACAATGATTTGATTACTGGACAAATTAAATTAGGCTGGGGGAAATTATTTTAGCCATGGTAATATAAAAGCCCACTCTTAATTAAAAAGTTGTAAGCAATCAACGTTGAGGAAGTTGAATTTTATTTTATTTTTATTTTTCCCGAAAAAACGAAAGCTTGGCAAAAGAACAGAATAACGTAGGCTTGTTGGGCAAATTAAAAAATACCGATTAGTACTTTAATAAATTAAAATCCAGCAAAGTTGCAGGCTGGACCGGGGGGAGGGGGGTGGCGCGAGGCGTGAGCCCCCCACTGCGCGTATCGGGTCCCTCGGCGCTCTATCTCTCTTCGCGCGGTCTCTCCATCTCTCCACCTTTCGCCCTCTCAACACGGGAGTCCCACAGGGGTCCGTCCTGGGCCCCCTGCTATTCTCGTTATACATCAATGACGTCGGCTTCTGCCTTGACTCAGACACCTATCACCTCATTTATGCGGATGACCTCCAGATCTACTGTCAATGCCCCCTCGAGGAGCTGGACTCCTGTTCCGTTAGGATGACAGCTAATGCCGAGAGGATTTCAGGCTGGGCAGCACAAAATTTCCTGAAGTTAAACGCCAGCAAAACTCAGGCGATCGTCCTGGGCTCCCCATACTACATAAACGCTTTACCAACTGTAGCTAACACCTACATAAACATAGGAGGAGTCCGGGTCGAGTATCAATCATCCGTGCGCAGTCTCGGGTTATTGCTAGATTCGAAGCTAACCTGGAAAGAGCATGTCAAGCAAATATGTAAACGTGCTCACTCTTTAATGTATCGTCTAAACTTCTTTCGAAAAAGCACTAACCTTAGACTGCGCAAACATCTTGTGCAGGCTCTCCTGTTTCCCATCATTGACTATTGCTCACTGGTATACTGCGACTTGACTAAAGAACTAGACCTCAAACTACAGAGACTGGTAAATACAGGAATTCGTTACATCTATGGTGTAAGAAGGGATGAGCACATCACTCCTTACAGGCGTGAGCTCGGCTGGCTCACCACCGCCGGACGTAGGAAGTACTTCATGGCTTGTTTTCTAAGAAAACTATTTAATACTGCTGTACCATCCTACATCTTAGCCTATTTTAACTTCCACGTCGCCCTCCGCCCAGTGAGGGGTGAAGTGAGTCCTCTAGACATCCCCCCCTTCGCCACAGAGACGCTGAGGAAATCATTCCACATCAGCGCCTCATATCTCTGGAATTCCCTACCATCTCACTTACGTAACAATAGCTCAATTTCTTGTTTCAAGGCGCAGGCTAGACAATACTTTTTCGCTCAAGAAGAACCGAATGGAAACAACTGAGCTCGCAACATTCTCTCACACACTTTCACAAAACAATAGTAACTATCACACAAACACCTCATGCATAACTTTTCGCTATCTCATCTCACCACCATTATTTAACATACTTCATATCATCTATCGCTCAAACCTATAATTAATCTGTAAATATTTTCTATAATATTATTTGTACAACATAATGTACAGCAATAAACACATAAAATCTAAATCTAAATCTAAATCTCTCTTGTGCCTGCAGCGTCCCTCTCTCCGCGTTATCTCCTGTCTCTCTCGCGCTCACTGACCTTGCTAGTCCCGCGCCGCAGCCGATGCGCGCCTAGTATGCGCGCGCGTCACTCACGCCTCGTGTCTCCTCGCGATCACCCTTGGCCTCGTTTTCCGTGGCTCCGTCGCGACTCCTGGTGTTCGTCCATGCGCGCTTTCACGAGTTACGTCGGTACAGCGGTGATCGGGTGCACGGGTGATCCGCGCCGGCGCAGTACGACGACGTCGTCTCGTGAGATAACCGCAAGCGGAGCCACCGTCTCTCCTGTCCAGTGACAGAAGAGGTTAGGGGCTCCATGGCTCTATTGTTCACCTCGTCAGGTGTTACTGTGTTCTGCTGCGCTACTGTTAATGTTATGCCCTGCTGCAGTGAGGATCACTGCAACAGTCCCCAACTTATGAGCGTCGGAGATGGTGTCCCAGTGCGCTGCAGTAGTACTTTATATATGTGCGCGTGTAGCTGACACAGCTACACGTCGCAAAATATAATAAAGGTTACAAATTTTTTATGATCATCAACTGATTATCAGCTGGTTATCAGCTGATTATTATTAACATTTTATCTCATATAAACGCATATTTATAACTATTAGCTTTAATAAAAATATTCAGCTGAAATCACCTGATAATCAGTTGACTGTCATCTGACTTTATTCAGTAGGGTAACGAGACAATAGGTATAATCCACGACTGGCTAAAGCAGACAGGACTGGAGCTTGCTTGTCATAAAACGGAGTCTATACTTATACCTAGCAGGAAGAAAATGGAGACAATAACACTGACAGTGGACGGGCACGAGACAGTAGAATCTCAGCCGATTATTAAGTACCTGGGAATCACCATAGAGGCTAGCCTAACGTTTAAGCAGCATCTTGAGAGGGTAAGCAATAAGACAGCAAAAGTTGGTGCTGCACTATCGAGGCTAATGCCGAATGTTAGTGGACCAACACACAGTCAGAGATTACTCATAGCCAGTGTAACGACATCAATTATGTTATACGATGCGCCAATATGGGCGGATGCCATGTTGTTGAAGTCCTACGCACGAAAGTTAACAACAGTTTATAGGAGAAATGAATTGCGGGTCGCCTCTGCCTACCGAACAGTATCGGAAGAAGCAGTGTGCGTTATTTTAGGTATAACGCCTATTTCCCTGCCAGCAATAGAAAAAACGAATATATATAAAAAACCGCTGCCAATTCTTTGGCACGTAGCTTCCTTCAACCTTATGTATCGCTTTAATATCTAAATTGTTTTTACTTCATATATAATTCTATAAAGTTTTTATGCTTTTTCGTAATCATGATGTTTTAACGAAAAGTTCAAAATTTAGTTTCCGAGATATAATGATAAGGATATAGTTCGCGGAACGTATCTAAAATCACCAGTGATCGAAAAATCGCCATGAATATACGCACATGCGTAACTGAAAATCTTATTTTTAACGAATTAATAAAACAAAAACAGCAAAAAACGAGTCTAAGTATAGATTAAAATCCATTAATGGAAACTGAGATCGAAGCGATACAGTTTTCAGTTATATAGAGTATACAGGGTAAGAAAACAAAATTTTGAAGCTTAATATCTTTAAAACTAACTGGTATCATAAACAACCCAAAGAAAGAGATAAAGGTGCTATATAATGCTAACTAAATCCAAAATTTTAAATTGATTATTGCCTTTTTACTCCAGTTATCGCATCACGTAGAAAAAACGACTCATAGTATACAGGGTGAAAAAACAAAAGTTTGAAGCTCAATATCTTTGAAACTAACTGGTTTTATAAAAATCCCAAAGAAAGGGATCATTGTGCTATATAATGCTAACTAAATCCAAAATTTGAACTTGATTATTGCCTTTTTACTCCAGTTATCGCGTCACGTAGAAAAACGATTTTTTTCAGTTTTTGATGTTTTTCTCAGGATCTGCCCCATGAAATGACTTAAAATTTAAGTGGTATATAGTTCTAATTACCTTCAATAATCATATATTTTTTTAGAATGATTCGCTATTTAGTTTTTGAGTTATAACGATTTAAAAAAATTGCACTGTATGGTGTATAATAAAAGAACGACGAACGATAATATAAATTTTTCACGGTAAAAACATAGGCAATTTTATTCTCTTTCAGGTACATATTAAGCAATTTACTTTTATTAACTTTTCCGATAACTTTGTTGGCAAAAACTGAAATCTCAAAACTAAAAAATCACTATAAAAAAAAATCTCGTATATAAATTGTAAATACGGACTTTCGTCCCACTATCTTCTAGCAAAAACAAAGAAAATGAGACTTGGTGGGTTAAAATCCACTAAGTAGAAGCTGAGAAACAGGCGTATACATACGCACACACACACACACACACATACATCCGTACGGACATTTTCTAAAAACACCATTTTTCGACTAAAAATTCATCAAAACACACTTTCCACATGTTTTTACACAAACTCAAAAAATTACTATTACAAGGCTTCCTTAGGAAGGAAGCAAAAGCCGGCCTGGTGACAACACACAAAATAAAGTTTGGGAATCTGCAAAGTGACAAACCCTAGCGAAATGGCAAAGATGATGGGACCCCTAGTAGAAAGGGGCGATGGACGCACCGCCTCATTATACCAAGGATTGATGACTGGACCAAAAGACAACACGGAGAAGTGAATTACCTCACGCAGTTTTTGAGCATACGTGAATGCTTCCGAGCAATCCGAGCATACCTACACCGCTTTAAGATAGAAAACAACCCAGATTGTCCAGTGTGTTTAGAAACCAATGAAGATGCGGAGTATGTCGTCTGTGACTGTCACGATACGAAAGGGGATAGGAAGTACTCGAGTGTTACCCTCAGACCAGAGTAACACCAGAGTCAATGAATACAGCTATGCTGACGTTGGAGGATGGTTAGTACGCAGTAAATAACTACCTAAGGACCATCCTCCAGAAAGTTAGAAAAGACGAAGACGAAAGAAGAGAAAGACAAGATGAAACATCTAAGTAAAAAGTCGCTAAACGAAGGCCACTAAGTCGTTAAGACGAAACGTTCCTCCTCGGACTGATGCAGAGGAACGTAGGTGTCGGGGTTGAGTCTGTCCAGAGATGCTGCAAGAAGCAGACGGCTGGATGAAGCAGACCGAAGAAGACGAGTTTAACCCTGAATCCCTAATCAGTACGGTGGATGGAGGATGTATGGAAATGTTGAACCCTAAAGAAGAAGCCAACTAGGCTAATTAACAGGCTCCACGGAAGTATTGTTTAACAATGGTGCCTGTGGAGTTCTGGTGTCGCAGGGCCACTTGTACAGAGCGTGCTCTGCCTACGCCACATAAAAAAAGAAACACACACACACACACACACACACACACACACACACAGACACACACATATATATATATATATATATACGACACCTACGTTCCTCTGCATCAGAGTATAATATATATAATATCTCTATAATAATCTCTAATATATATATATATATACACACACACACACACACATGATGTACCCTAATTTGATTGTAACGGTTCGACTTTCCCCGTGTGTTGAGTAGTCGGCCAGACGCCAGGATTTGGTTAGGGGAAAGGTTAATTGAAGAGACTTGTTTATGCAATTAATAACAAAATAGATATATTCTAATAATTATGTTAACAAGTTGATAATTCAGTTATTAGTCTCCAGCTGGAACAGAAATCGAAATCGCGGTGGTTTAGAATATTTCGCCTTTACAATCGGTTTAGCTTAATCTATAGCGGTTAACGGTACATTAACACGACGTTGCCAGAGTTACGTGGTTTCGGTGCGGTTATCGGTTTTACGGACGCGGTATCGGAGTTTCGGACGGTGAAACGGGTTCGGGTTAACGACGGGTTTTCGGAGTTTAGGTTTCCCTCGAGTCCATGGAGTCGTGAGCGCACGGCTCTACGGATCGAAGTCGCTCGTCTCGTTCTTCTCCTAGTCCTGTGTGCTTACAGTGACCAGGCGAATCTCGAAAGGTCGGCGGGTGGTCGGTTTCGCACGGGCAGGAGTTGGCCGGTGTTTCACCAGGATGTGTGCGCACGATCTGGGGAATCGTTGGCGGGGCTTTAGTTATTTTCTCAGCCCCGTGTGCTGGGAAAACAACCAGTCCCTTGGGACGGGTGTTCAGGAGCAGGTGGCAACGTCGGGTATCGGCTACGTGTGCTCACGTAGACGAGACTCGGCGCTGTTCGGCTACTCCTGGTTGTCTCGTGTGCGCACGACGGCAACTCGGAGTTTCGGGTTCGCTAACAGTGTCTTCACGTGTGCTCACGAGACGACGTCGTTGGTGTCGGTCTATCACTAGCTGTTCCTCTCGGTAACGTGTGCGCACGATGCCGCCAGGAGTTCAGCTCGAGTAGAATGTGCCGTGTGCCCGCGGTGCGCCGCTCGCACCACCTGGCGCGTCGCCGCTGAGTTGCGCGCTCCGCGGTCATGCGGACTGGCCTTTCAGTTGGTGCGCGCGCGCGCTCACTTCGCGTCGTGCGGACTCGCCTTTGTTCGCTGCGCGCGCGCGCTCGCTGGCGTCAGATGATTGACTCGGGGCCGCGCCTGCTTGCTTTCTGTGCGAGACTTGTGTCTCGTCACATGATAAATAATAATTATTTAAGTAATTTACTATAGTTATGAAATAATTAAGGCTATAGATACGTCATTGTGAATGAATCTTTGAAAAACAATGCAATTGAACAATTTCAGGATATTAATATAGTTAGAAAAAATAGACATTGCGTGTTACGTAAAACAAGACAGTAGCTAGATAGCTAAAAACTATATTAAGAGGTGAGTGTTCCAGATTGAAATTTAAGTATAGTGAGCGAAACAAGATAATAAAGTGGAAATTAAAAAGAAATTCATAGATGAAGAAAGAAAGAAAAAAATTAGTGAATGTAGCTTATACGTAAAATAGTGGTAATATATGGAGTAATAAGAAGGTCAAATGATCACAATACATACAAGAAAACAAACAGCGGTTGAAAGGTTTAGTAAGAAAGGAGATAAGTTAATTGAAGAGAGAAAAATCAGATATAAGCGGGCTATAAAAAAAGCAATATGAATTCATAATTCAAGTATTTAGTGGACACAAAAGCAAAAAGTTCGTCAATATCAAATTTCAAAGTTACATGTAGCGAGTAATAATAGAAATGTGTGCATTCATGGTAATCGCATAAAATATTGTGCATTCAATATATATTGTTATACTCGGGTTCAGGTAAACTCAATGATCACACTTATTTATAAAAACCAACACAAACTCAGACTTTATTTGATAACACAATTATAACACGTCTGCTCTCAGCAGCTGTCATAACCAGACTGATCGAAACAATAACATTTCGAACATCGTTGATCTCGTTGTCAAGGGCGTTGCTATGTGCAATTCCCATGTTCGAATCCCACATACATAACATTATTCCCTCCTTCATCAGATTGTCGTCCCGACAATCTAAAACATCCATCCACCAACGGTCATCCTTCAAACTTTAAATCCTCTTGAGTCCAATGATGACTTACAGGAACTAACACCAACATCCTCTCCTTGACCCACACCGATCAAGTACACCGAGTAATGCTTACAGGTGTAGCACCAATCATCACTTACAGGAACAAACCATTCCAATGATGACTTCCAGGATCCCACCAACGTCCTCTACCTTGACCCATCCTTGGCATCAAGTTACCGAGCGGCGCTTCCAGGTGTAGACTCCAATCATCACTTCCAGGAATAAACATCCAGCCATTCAAACTGGATAAACACACAACTAGCCATCTAAGCTAGTTAATCTTAAACTGCCCAAGAAAGTTTTTCTTCTTATATGAATTCAAGCTTCAAGCGGTTGAATTCTTCGGACATGAGTGTTTGACATGTTTGATCATCAAAAACGAAACACAGAATACGTATGAATGTACCGTCGATATGTTGAGCTATAGAATCATTTGATCGCTTCTTTTCTTTCATCGCAGTTTGATACAAACATGAATTTTGTACCATTTTTGCGTAGAACATGGCAGTCACTGGTAAATTTAATTCGTCAATAATACCATGGCCCATATAACAGCCTGTACCGAAATATGTTCTACCATTTATTTCTTGGAAATTCTTAACTCTGGCTGACAGAATATCATCGCAAAACGTCTTGATGGTAGCAGAAGCACGTGGATAAACACGTTCCTGTATCAATAAGATATGATGCTGAAGGTTAACGTATCGACAAATTTGCTACGTAACTCCCCTGGCACATTTCGTGACTCTCAAAATATAGTGATTGCCTGCCTCAAACGAAAATGTTGAATGAGCCCCTTAAGGGCCCCCAATCGAGAACGCTGCGACCGAGATGCAACAACTGATGGACATTGTATGCCATCGCTTTGATTCCGAAATATTGTTGAGTTTTGCCGACGAATTCGTGTAGCATTTTGTCTGCTTCGTTGAGTTCTGCAATGGTAATATTTGCTCGCAAAAGTATGTATAAACTTTCAACAAGCAGCAGCCAATGATAAAACCATTCTTTACTCAGTATGCGTGAAAAAATTGGAAGGCTATAAAATAATGCGAAGTTTTCGCGCTAGCGTGCACTCCAATTTCCTCTGCTACTGAATCGCCGGGTATAACGAGCGTTTTGATTACATGCAGTAATACTCATCATGATGGAATCAACTTCTTTAATTTGATTTGCATTCATTGTTTTGGCGTAATATTCAGTGAACTGCTTGATTACTCCTTGCAGAACGCAGTGCAAATAATCAGGCACAAATCCAAATACAACATCGAAATGTGTTAGAGTAGCTAGAGGGGATGGCCCGATGACGCCATCAATTGGATCATCCGGTATTGCTGTTAGCATATCAGTTCTCATACTTTCTGCATTTCGAACTTCCGGAGTACTTTCCAGTACGGGATATTTCATGCTGCCTTTGGCCCATGCCCCAGGATGCTTGCACCAACTGCATCCACATTTGCCATTAAATTGATGAATTCCTTGCGCACCACATCGGGCTGGTGAATCTACAACGCATAAGGGAACATACAACCTAATAGAGCGTTCTTTACCTCCTATAGTAGATTTAATGCCTACATGATTTATTCCATTGACAACATCGACAAACGGGTTTAGAAATGCGTTCATGTCTGGTTTTTTGTTGGAAAACAAAAATAATGGCTAAAGAGTACAATCTGTACATTCAAATTTTCTTGTTCCATCAAAATCTACTATTCCAGTTGCATAAATTTTTTTTACATTTTCCGGCAATGATGCTTTGAAATGACGATATGCATTACCATCGTAAATGTCGCTAATGTTATTACCGTCACAATTTCTGTCGCTAACAACATAATCATAATAATCCTCGTAAATATTCAATAATTGAGCTATCTGATCTTCTGGATTTATTATGACAAAAAAGTAGATAGTTAACGTGCAATAATAGTTTACCTTTTAATAGTTTTGATAAAGAATTTTGTGTTTGTAATCCTGCTATATTTTTTACTCGTACTGATAAAGGCAATATAACAGTGTGTCTAAATTATGATGATTACAACGAAAAAATGTGCAATTTACTTAGTGATACAAAAACGTACAAAATTATTATTACAAAAAAACGTATATAATATTTTATCTGATTTAAATGATAAAGACTGTTTGGACCTAAAATACGATAAATTTAAATTAACACAAACAAGTACTGTTTTGGCTAGAGCATATGGTTTACCAAAAATCCACAAAAAATGTACCTCTTAGACCAATTATCTCAACAGTTAATAGCCCCCCACACTCTTTAGCTAATATTATTGATAAAACTCTTAGACGTTGTTTTAAAAATCCTACTTCGCATATAGATAATACTTTTGCATTAAAAGAAAAATTAACTAACATTATTATTTCTCAAGGATACATTCTAGTTTCTCTCGATGTAATTTCTTTGTTTACAAATATACCTTTAGAGTTAGTCTTAAATAGTTTAGATAAACGTTTTCTGAAAATTCAAAATCTTTCTATAATTCCGTTTGATATTATAATAGAGACAGTTAAATTCATTTTTGACAATACTTATTTCACGTTTGACAATATAATTTATAAACAAATTTTTGGCACACCTATGGGCTCACCTATCTCACCTTTGTTCGCTGATATTGTGATGGAAGCTTTAGAAATTACAGTGCTTTTAGATTTAAAAAATAATCACAATTGTATTCCTTTATTTTATTTTAGATATGTGGATGATACAATCCTATGTGTGATGAGAGAGGACGAGTTTGATCTGGTTTTAAATAAATTTAATAGTTATAATAGTCACCTACAATTTACACACGAATTACAAAAGAAAAATATGATTCCATTTTTAGATATTACATTAACAATAAATAATAATAGTATTATTACAAATTGGTATCAAAAACCCAGAAACACTAACAGAGTTTTAAACTTTAATTTTAATCATTCTGTCCAATTAAAACGTAACATTATTTATAATTTGGTAGATAGAGCCCTTCTTCTCTCTCACATAGACTTTCATAGTGAAAATTTACTCATAGTTAAAAAAATACTTATTGACAATAGTTATCCGGAAAAATGTATTGATAGTTGTATACGTTATCGTACGAGATATCACACTCTTGGCTTTTCAAGTAGTAAAGACAAAAGTAATGTACCCACGTTTAAAAATATTATATCAATTCCGTTTCATGAAAAATTATTCTTTACATGCAAATCATCGTTTAAAAAATATGGTTTTACTATTGTACCTCTTATGTCGAATAAACTTAATAGTATTATTAAATTAGGAAAGGATAAATTGGATAAATGGTGCGAGACTAATGTAGTATATGAAATTCCTTGTAACGACTGTATGGCTACTTATGTAGGCCAAACTAAAAGAACTTTGAAAAAGAGAATAGATGAACGCAAAAAAACTCCTTTAGATAAAATATTTCCAATTCCTACTCATATAAATAATTTTTCACATAGTTTTAACTATGAAAATGTCAAAATCTTAGATAAAGAATCAAATAATTTTAAAAGATTAATATCAGAAAGTATTTTTATTAATATTAATAATAATAACATAAATAAACAAGAAGATTTTAACAATATTAGTAAACAATATAACAAATTAAATAGTTATCTAAATTAATAAAATTTGTTCTCTTTATAGTGCATCTATTCTCTTGATTTCAAATTTCTATACAAACGGTGTCTACGTATGTATTGTGCTATAGCGGCTGTATGTATGTGTGATAATAAGTGAGCGTTTACTCTCGCGTCTCCTCGTCGCGCAGTCGCAATACATACTCGTTTTATCTTTGCTTCTGTATACTCACTCTACGAAAATGTAGGCTTTCACGGTGTATTGACATTTTAATTTTAAAGTTAATTTATTACTATGGTATGAACATCTGTATATATATATATTTTTTTTTCCTATATTATATGTTCATTTTGGCAAGACTCCCCACCACCACCCCCACCAAATAACGTAAAATTGTTTCGTTTTTATGTGATTTTGAAAATATCCTAAGCCCCCCCCCCCCACCAAATTATTGCTATTATTAACTTACTCAAAATGTATCAAGTATTAGAATGTGTTAATGTTTAAAGTGTAAAATTTTCTATATACATAATGCTCTCAGAATGCTCTCTGCGTTATCGGGTTTGAGACCGTCATATTTTTACTATGTTAAATAGTCAAATATGGCCGCATTAACAATCTGCTTGAATTATATTTTAGATTAATAAGTGTATCCAACTCGTCATCAATTATACACATTAAATGAGTCTAAGGAACTCAAAGAAGAACTTGAAGAGTATAATTATCCATTGAATAATTATATTAATTTAACAGTATTCAGTCAGTAATCATTTTGAACCGTTGCAGTCCATGTCTCCTAGAAATTAGGACAATTCAAAACCAGTCAGAAATTCAGTCAGCAATCATTTTGAACCTTTGCAGTCCATGTCTCCTAGAAATCAGGACAATTGAAAACCAGTCAGAAATAGTAAGGATGTTTAGCTTATGTTTCAGCTAATGTTCTTGAAAAAAGTTAAGATTTTAAATCAGTATCAAATACGACATTTACTGAAAAACTTAAAGATACCAAATCAGTAGTCGCGATACTGTAATACCTAATCAAAATATTTTGTCAGTAATTATTTTGAACCTTTGCTGTCCATGTCTCCTAGAAATCAGGACAATTCAAAACCAGTCTGAAGTAGTAAGGATGTTTTAGAAATAGATTGTAATCACACTTTAAATAGAAGTTTATCACAACGCATTTAATCAAGACAAAAAATAACTTTATAAGACGAATAAGTGAGTTTAAAGAACTTAATGAATTATTAGAAACAATCAGTTTTCCACCCTGTTAGGAAGAGCTTGATACATACAAAGAAGTATATTAGATATCCAACAAAAGACAGTTTTCCACACCACCCAAGGGGTACTGTCAGCACATTAAATTAATTATAATACAATGTACAATAGGCGCGTTGATTTTTTTTTTTTTTTTTTTTCATTTTATTGTATAAAACTTACCGATAATTTCATATAATTTCATGACATGATCAAATTATACAAAATTATGGTTATTGTTAAAAATGAATCTTGATCTAAAGAAATGGAATATTGATTATTTTATTTAATTTTATCATCTTTTAGTTTATCTTTTTCATTCTTAACTAATCATAAAATTAAATTTTGAAAACAAAAGTCTAAAATGGGGGGTTGGAGAGCGGTGCGAGCAGGGGGACGTAGCCCTACTAGTATATATATATGTATATATATGACTATTTTTGTGACAACTGTTGATCTCTATAAAAAATGATTTATATGTTTTATTGTATATTTTTTTCAATAAAGGCTGGAGAAGGTCCCCACCAAGGACGAAACGTCGCCGTTTATATATGGAAAATATGAGTGTTAGGGAGAAACTTGAGGAGTTTCTCCTTCGTATATGAGAGTCTGTCTGTCTAGCACCTATACAGGTGCTCAGGGAGAATCAGCTCAGGTCAAGATGCCCTTACTGCCCACAAACACACTCTCTAATCTCTCTCTCTCTGCTAACTTCACGTGAGTACAAGAAGTCTTACTCTGCTTTGCTCATTTTTTTCTGCACTCTTACTGCCGCACGCTGCCCTCGGGCCTATTTTTTTTGTAGTTTGTTGCATGCGCTTTTCTGCAACCTTCACTGTGACATAATATTCACTTGAGGCTGCAACTTCCTACAACGCTTTTTTCCTGCTTCAACATCTGCCCCTGACACATAACCTGCAAACACGCACGGCTTCTCTTCTCGCTGCACGGCGTCTCTCTTTCCTTCTAAGTGATACACGTGGAGCCACCTGTTGCACGGACGGATCACCATCTTCAACGTCGCTACCATCAAACACAGTAAGTTATCGACAGTGACCTAATATCGTCAAGAATGAGCGGAATTGGCGGAAAAAGTGCCGAAACGCCTGTTACGTGTGCACAATGCAACAAGGTTACCAGGGGGAAGATGAAGACATGCGAGTTGTGCAAAGATCACTTCCACACCATGTGCGTCGCTCTACGGTCTATAATGGTGGGAAGTGTTGCAACACTCGCCTGTGCAACCTGTGCGGCGGGTTACGATGTCGGCACGCCCAAGACTGCGCAGACGAGGGCGAAAACAGCGGCAGCGACAGCAGCAACGGCAAGCACATCCGCTAAGGGCACTCCATCATCAACAGTGCCCAAGAAAAATAAGTCTGCGCCTCCATCTCTTGCCGGCTCCAGAACGCAGTCGCCAGTGCGAACTCAGGCGACAACGATCGAGTCGTCCCTCAAGGACATCTTCGCGGCATTGGCTGATATCAAGCGGATCCAAAATGAGGCCCTTCAGGCACAAAACACCGTGTCTGAACGGGTCTCACGGATCGAGAAGCGACTTGGCCCGCTTGAGAAACGCCTCAAAGCCCTAGACGACCTGCCTGACCTCAAGACTCGGCTGAGCAAAGCTGAGTCAACCATCTCTGAGCTTCAGACACAACTTCAAGAGCTGTCGTCAAGAAGCCCAGCAGAGCAGCACAACATCAGCACTGCTCCTGCCTTTGATCAGATCAATAACCTACGCAGTGAACTGGCCGAGGTTAAGAGGAGGCAGGAGCGCTCTGCGAACAACGTGGTGGTAATCTCTGGCCTAGTCTACACCCAGGAGACGTCGCTACATCTCCTGGCTACGCCGTCCTGGCTGCACTGGACCCCACGGTCCTGAGGCGGGATATTGCAACCGCCAGAATCATAGGGAGACCTGAAGCAAACAACATCAACGCGCAAGGAGACAGCAGACTTCCACCACTAGCTGTCACTCTCTCCTCCAGTGCGCTGGCCCGCTCCATCATAGTAGCCAAAGCCAGGAGGCGCAAGCTTCACACCAACGAACTCGATAGTTCATTACTGGAGGAAGCGAAAGCTCTCTACCCAGATCACCAGGGACTCGTCAACATTAACGAGCTGCTTCCTCCAGATGTTCATAAGCTGTGCATCAAGACCAGGCTTGAGGCGAAGAAGAGAAGGGGCTGCCGTTCCTACGTGAGAGATGGCAGAATATACATCCGTACTGGCGAGGACAACGAACGGGCCACTATCATTTCAACTGATGCGGATCTTGAGGCTTTTTTAGCCCGAACGTCGAAAACAACCAGCACGGACATCACGCGCTAAGACACACATCAATCATCCCACCAAAACCACCATCTAAATCATNACGCTAAGACACACACCAATCATCCCACAAAAACCACCATCTAAATCATCCAACTCATTCACAGCTGTCTCTAAAGCATCTCTGTCTAAGGGTCTAAGGGTCTGTCACTTCAATGCGAACTCCCTAACGGGTCACATTGAGATGATCAGACTATTCTTGTCCACTCGTCCCCACTTTCACGTAATAGCTGTGACTGAGACCTGGTTGAGTGACAAGATATCATCCATCCCTTCACTGGATGATTACACTCTACACAGACGGGACAGAAACAGGAACGGTGGAGGTGTGGCCCTCTACATTCATCATTCACTGACTGCTAGCGTTATCTCGTCATCCGACGGCGAATGGTCGGGCAAGCCGGGTAAGCCGGAGTATCTGTTCTGTGAAGTCTCATCCAAGGGAATATCACCCATCTTCGTGGGGGTTGTGTATCGCCCTCCTCACTCACCCTTTATCCAGGGATCTAACTTTATCGAACAACTAACGACGCATATGCACAACTACGCCACGATGGTCATCATGGGTGATTTCAATTCTGATCAGCTTTCCTCATCTGAGGACGCAAATTTCATCAGGGCCTTCATTGATGAAAACTCCCTTGCTTCTGTACCATACGGTGCAACTCATCACAGACAGGACTCTGACACCTGGCTTGACCTATGTTTGATTGATGAGCAGGATCGCCTGCTATCATACTGGAAGACTGACACCCCTTTCATTAACGGACATGACCTGATCACGGCCACACTCGACGTACAGATTCCACGCCACGTACCTACTACATACACTTACAGAAACTATAAAGGAATCTGTGCTGAGAAGCTAAGGGACTTCCTTAGTGCATGTGACTGGTCATCCTTCGCCACGCCATCACTAGACGAATGCATCACCATTCTTAACGCTAACATCTCGAACGCCATCGATCATTTCGCCCCATTAAAAACTGTGACACCTGGACGTAAGCGTCACCCGTTGTTCACCGCGGCTCTTCGTGACCTTTTAACTGAAAGAAACAGGCTCTACAGACGTTTTCGCAGAAGTCGCTTACTGTGGGATCTATATTTTTATAGAATCGCGCGGGACGACGCCCATAAACGGATTGAGGAGGCCAGGTTGAATTACTACTATTCACGCCTGTCCTCCTTGACCGACGTTGCAGAGATCTGGAGAGAGCTTGGAAATCTCGGTATTACTACTTCTAAAACTCCTACACCAGCACGGTTCTCTCCAGGTGCTCTCAACGAATACTTTAGCTCCATCTCTAATGACCCTCAAGCTCCATCTGTTGAGGAGTATCTGCGAACCCTGGAGAGCCTGGACCTCCCTGAACACTTCATCTTCAGGGAAATCACAGAATCGGACGTGTCGGCTGCAGTATCACACTTTAATACCCAGGCCAGAGGAAGTGACGGCATCCCACAGGTTGTAATTCATAAAGCACTGCCAATACTCGCCCCCTTACTCTGTAAAATCTTCAACCTGTCTCTGAGCGAGGCACGCTTTCCCTCGGCCTGGAAATCATCACTCGTAAGAGCACTAAATAAAGTCAATTCTCCAACAGCTGTAACTGACTACCGTCCGATCTCTCTTCTCTGTTTCCTGTCCAAGGCGCTGGAGTGGCTGGTGCACAAGCAAATCTCTGAATATCTCGAAACAAGGCTTTACCTTGACAACTTCCAAACTGGCTTTCGCACCGGCCACAGCACGCAGTCTGGCTTGATTAAGCTAACTGACGATGTCAGGCTTGGAATGGACGGGAAGAAAGTCACGCTGCTACTTCTTTTTGATTTTAGCAAGGCGTTTGACACTGTGTGTCACGTCAAGCTACTCGGAAAGCTATCTTCTTTCGGCTTCTCCAAGCAGGTTATCCGCTGGCTTGCATCTTACCTTTCTGGAAGAGAGCAGGCCGTCATTGGCGACAACAGCGAACTCTCAACATTCCTACCACTAAACACCGGTGTCCCACAGGGGTCAGTATTGGGCCCCCTGTTGTTCGCGTTGTACGTCAATGACATAGGCTTCTGCCTCGATTCAGATGTATCCCATCTAATCTACGCGGATGATCTGCAAATCTACTGTCAATGCCCCCTCGAGGAGCTCGATTCATGTTCTGTCAGGATGAGCGCTAACGCCGAGAGGATAGCGGGCTGGGCAGCACTAAATAGTCTTAAGCTGAATGTCGGTAAGACAAAGGCGATCGTCCTGGGCTCCCCTTACTATATCAATGCTCTTCCATCTACTGCTAACACCTATATAACTATAGGGGGAGCCCGGGTCGACTACGAATCATCTGTGCGCGATCTGGGGTTGGTGCTCGATTCCGAACTCTCGTGGAAAGAGCACGTTACACAAATTTGTAAACGTGCTCACTCTTTAATGTATCGGCTCTACTTTTTCCGGAAGAGCACTAATCTCAGATTGCGCCAACATTTGGTGCAGGCACTCCTGTTTCCAATCATTGACTACTGTGCACTGGCTTACTGTGACCTGACGCAAGAGCTCGACCTGAAGCTCCAAAGGCTTGTCAACACGGGGATCCGTTACGTCTACGGTGTAAGGAGGGACGAGCGCATCTCCCCTTATAGGCGTGAGTTGCAATGGCTTACCACCGCCGGACGTAGGAGGTACTTTATGGCATGTTTCCTTAGAAAACTTTTCAACACCTCAATACCATCTTACTTGTTAGCCTATTTTGATTTCCACGTCGCGCTCAGGCCTGTGAGGGGGGAGGTGACCCCCCTGGACATTCCGCCCTTCAAGACGGAGGCGCTGAAGAACTCATTTTTCATCAGCACGTCCTATCTCTGGAATAGCCTTCCATCTGATCTGCGTAACATATCATCCATTTCACACTTCAAACAGGTGGCTAAAACTCATTTCTTTAAATTAGAAAACACTCAAACATGACGCAAACTTCTCATCTCATACACACACTTTCACCTCATCTCACTACATCTCATCACTCACTTTCTCACATACACCCTTACACAACTATTACTTTTTCTCAATCTAGTCACATACAACTATTACTTTTTCATAATCTAGTCACATACAACTATTATTATGTAAATGTACAACATAATGTACAATAATAAAAATTATTTAAATCTAAATCTAAATCTAATCTCCTTATGTTGGTCCAAATTTAATAGAATGAAATCTTACCTTGTATGTGTGTTGACTTTTGTCCTATCTAAATTTGACTCGCTTCTCCTTTGTGTTATAATTGTCCTTGGAAGATAGTTAAGGGATTGATGTGTGTCCAAAGAAAAAGATCGAAACCAACCAATGCTTTCTTTTGTGTATGTGTGGTTCTATTTATTAATCCTCCGTAATAATTAACTTGGTCCAAAACTTGTACAATNAATAATTAACTTGGTCCAAAACTTATACAATGTATTCTCCTCGAATATAATAATTCTAGCTAAAGCGTTTTTCTGGTTCTTAATGAATGATTAACTAAGAATGTTTAAATCTGAATCTAACTAAATCTGAAAATGAACTCTGAATCAAAGTTTAAAAATCTATCGGTCCGCTGGCTTCGTTGCCCGATCACGGAGTGGCTGAGTAGCTTGGCTTGGGGACGCTCGGAAGTCTTCCGGACCTCCCACGCTGTCCCAAGCTTTACTTCCCCGCCGCTACGTCACAGCGTCGGCGCTTGTTGCACTCATTAGGCCTTACGGGGCCTGGCAACGGTCAAGCGCCGAAACTACAAGCGCAGCATCGCACGCGCGCAAGCAGCCGTCGGCGGGGAAGGTGTTTAGCTTAGCGAGATTCTTGGTCACTTGATATTTTAGTGGCCTTGAATACTCGCTATGCTTTTTGTATGTGGAACTTTCTCGAAGCTATATTCAAAATAAAATCTCGAATAATAGCCACGGGAAAGTTGTCACATAACATCCTCCCCCCCCCCTTGAGAACGATTGTCGTCCTCGGCAAACCGCGCGTTTCCTAAGGGTCCGGGTACTGGATGTCTCGTGAATAACAACAGTCTTGATAATATATTAGAAAAATAAAGTTTGAACGGATAAAATATGCCGAAATAATACGAAAGTATTGGGTCCATTTCAAAGGAATGTGCAATATTTGTGATGTCTTTGCATTGACATTGTTCATTCTTTCTCTCTCTATATATACTCATTTAAGAGTTATTGCTTTACACGTGATCTATATGATGTTTATCATGTGTTTGGCATTCTTTTTTTTTCAGTTGGGTTTATGGATGGGTTCAAACTTCGTATCATTTCGGATTATTTAAGAAATGTGTGAATTTATCGAGCTTTCCTTTTGTTTGTTGTTTTCACTTACTTTGCTGTTGGTTTTGGTCCTGGGTCCATTGGTCATGTACATTTTATCTTATGTATTAAATCGTTGCTATTATGATTAACTTATTCTATTGCATTCTAAACATTCTTACGTATGTCTAAGTAATTCATTTTGTTAGTATTTTGTGCTTATGTTAATCTTACATATAAATACATACATATAATTAAATATATATGTATGTGAAGAGTCGCCATGATAAAAGGTCCGGGTCCATTTATAAAATTACAAAAACATATTTATTGTGGTTCATAGTTTTGGTCCATGAGAACATGATTGGTCCTTAAAAAGGAAAATTGTTCATAAACATGAAGAAAATGATTAGGAACCTAATTGATCTTAGTATAAAAGCTTGCGTTGGTGGACAGGCTAATTTGGCTTAGCCTGACAAAACTGTCGTCCTCTTCTTCTTTTGGGTCCATGGGTATTAAGGGATTGATTAGATGTTCGTTCCCAGTTATAGATTGGTCCAATAATGATGTTGGTTCTTGTTCTTCTTGGTCCTTTTCATTTGTTTTTGTTTCTTCTGGTTGCTTCAATTTTCCTACCGTGGTCCCTTTTTGGCAGAACGTGAGATGTAAGTCCCAGTCTTTATATTCAACTAAGTCCTTACATAGCTTGTGTTTAATTTTGACGTCCCCATTTTGAATTCTACATATTTTCAGGTGTTCCTTCCACCTTCTAATGTCCACATTTTTCTTGCAGACATCATGTTCTCGCCTTTGCTGGGTCATTCCTTCTCCTAGTCTTGCTGGAGTAGCCATTGTTGGTCCATATCTTATGTTACAGCCTTTCATGGCTTTCTTGGCATCCTCTTCCGTGAAGAATGTTACGAAACCCATGTGCTTTGGATTTTCCTCGTTCTGTTGGTCTTTCATTGGTACAGCAATTATGCATTCAATGGGTCCAAATTGTGTGAATTCATTGATGTATTCATCCTGTGTGACTTCCAGGGGTATTTGTACACACAGTCTCAGTCCTGCTGTATCATCGTGTCGTTGGTTTTTATTTGGAGCTTGTGGTCTTGACTGTTGGATTGGTCCTTATGTTTGATATTGGGATCGAAAAATTCGGTTGGAAGAATTTGTAATCTTTTATTTCTAGGGCCTTTTCCGCTTCCTTTGCTGTTCTGTATGTTTATTCTGCCTCTGCTAGGCCTGATATGTTTGATATTTCCTCAAATGTACAAGGTCCTATCTTGTGACAGTATGGTGCCAATTTGTGACTTGGTCCAATATAATTCACCACTAGTGTCTTTTCGTCAACTAGTTGTAGCTTGGTCATTACATTGTGTTGTAACTCGTTGCTGTTTAGGCTCTTTTGGGTCCTGTGAGTCTTTGGTCTTGAGGGTATGAAGGGCTCCCTTGTTGGTGTTTTGTTTTGTTCTGGTCCTGTGGGTTTTTCGTTTTTTTCTAACTTCATCACTTTTTTGATGTCCCTGTCATGTTCTTCATATTTGATATGTATAGGCGTGCTTACGACCATTAGTGCCTTTTGTACATGCCTCATCATTTGGTATTCGATCGTGAATTTATTTGCATCACTCTCTATTATATTTGCTGGTCCTATACTCCTGAAATGGCTCTCTGTCATCTCCGCATCGCCCTGGTATTGCACACACACTCTGCGATCTGGTTGGTAAGTCACCTTCGTTACTTTAAATGGGCCTTCTCCTAGGATTGACCCTTTTGTTTCCCTTTTATTTTCTTCTTGAGTGGTATGTGTTGTTTGAGGTATGCTGTTGGTGGGTGTCTTATTGTCTTCAGGGGTCCTTGCAAATTTCTGTAGTTCTAAAGCCTTCTTTGCGAGTTCAGCCTCTTGGTAGTTTATTGCAATTAATTGAGCATCCTCTAGATCAGTTTTTTGAATGATGGTACATGGTCCTATGTTCTGAAAGATTCGTTTGATCTTTCGCACATTTCCTCTGAACTGCACCAGCAGATGAGTGGTCCCTACTTGAGTAAACAGCAGCAATGTGATGCTGCTCAGCAGGTCCATTATTTGGGGGTCCATTCTGTAACAATTCAATTTGGTTGGAATTAATATGGTCCGGGTATTGCAAATTTTGGGATTGCTTATTGTCTAACATGCTTGGTTATGTTATGTTTATTGGGTCCTTAGGGTCCATTATATTAGTTTTCGTTTGGGTTTCGTTTTGTCATGGGGTTTGAAGCTACTGCTGTTTATGGTTTAACAAAACTGGTGGCTCCGTAAGGTTGGTGATATTTGTGGTGGTAGTATCTAAATGTATGTTGCAAATTCATGAGGGGTGATGATTTGCAAGTAGCATACGAATGGATCTATGCGCAATGGACCCACTAGATATAGTGGTGTCTTTCTGTGAGGTAGGGTTTAATAATGAGGGTTAACTGGTTTAATATGAGGTCAGTGTCTCACAGAGTGCACAAAGATTTACTAAAGAGAAAGTTCGCATAACGAGATGTTATGTATACATGGAGAGTGGTTATTCAAGAAATGGTCTTTCGAGCTAGATGTTGTAAGGATACTACCAAATCACGTATTGTGTGGTTTTGTGATTTGGATTTATAGAAGAGTGTATTTTTATGTTGTTTGTGAGTTAAGTTTTAATATGGTACCATTTTTACTGATCATGGAGTTATTAGAAACATTTCAGCTTAAGTGGTCTTTTGTGACTCACACTTGTCATCATTAACGTTCCTTTCCATGTTTTCTTTGTAATGATCCTTTGTCTCATGGTGATAGTGTACTTGTTCTGTTGCGATATGTTGTGTGAGTGTTTGGATGTATATTATTGAAGGTATGGGGTACATGTACAGTGTTGGGGTCGATGAGGACACATGAAAAAGGGTAGTTATTCATTTAAGGATATGGTTTATTCGATCATACTCATTCATCTAGACTCATAACTTTGCAGGTATCTTCGGTGACACCTCTATTTTGTATACGACTTATAAAATATGTGTTGGTTTGGTCCATTTCTAGGGTCAATTCTTTCTAATCATCAGTGATCGCACTTGCTGTGTCTGGGTTCTTGGTGATTGGTCCATATTCGGTTTTGGGTTCCTTTTTCTGGTTTGACTTTACTTCTTCTAAGCTTTCTAGGTACGCAAGAGTGTTTTTTAGTTCATCCAAAGTTGGTGTTCGGATGTTCTGGTACTCAAGTTCGGGGTTTTTGGTGTTGGTCCACATGCTCTGTTTCTTGCATGTTATGTCATGTAGATTGTAGAGGGTCAGATCTACTTCTTTTTTACAAAATGGATGGAATTTGGTCTCCAGTCCATTTTCGAAGCGAGTTAACTTTCTTGGTTCTGAAAATGTCGCTTTGTATATAGGGTTGCTTTTGGTCCTTGCTACTTCTGCATCTTGGTTTTTGAAGTATTGTACGTAGCCGTACGACAGACGTCCTCTCTTATCTCGTACTGTCTCATAATATATCATTGGTCCGAATTGGGCGAAATGTCTAAAGAACATTTCGTCCTTTTCTTTGTCCTTGCCTTCCCAGGGTAACAGGCAGAATAATCTATTCTTACTCAGATGGTCCTTGTGCTGCGTGTTGGTAACGACATGCACTTCTGATTTTATGGTATTAGTCTTTTTGGGTGACTTAGGTATGGTTTCCCTTGTTGGTCCAGGCATCAGTTTTGCACGTCTCTTGAACTTATTTTGCTTCATGAGCGCGACTTTGAGGTCATTGGCCTTTATGGCTTGTCTTTCGGTGTCGAAGGTCAGAGTAATTTTTTTACTCTTTGGGTCCGTTCTATGGTCCTCCACATGTACGGCATGTGGTGTGCCTATGGGTTCGAATTCTCTTATAATGGTCCAGAGGGGTATCTCAATGTCGCAGAACATTGATGTACTGGTCCTTGTGGTCATCTTATTTTGTGCTGTGAACGAATATTATGTTTACAGGATACAATTGAAGTGACATGGTGGTACATAGGGTAGGCGTATATATACAGGGTCTTTAGGTTTAATAATCGCCTTCTGCGGTATTATCGAATTGGATGTTTGAGCAATTTGGCAAGGATTCTTTAATTCTATTCTTTTTTGATCNGGTTTAATAATCGCCTTCTGCGGTATTATCGAATTGGATGTTTGAGCAATTTGGCAAGGATTCTTTAATTCTATTCTTTTTATTTGGATTTGTTAGAGTTTCCTGGGGACTTGTTATGGATTGTTCGATTTTGAGTGGGATTAGGATTATCGTTAGTCATTTCGATGGATTGATCCACCTTATAGGTTCGGGTTTTCATTTTTGGACAAGGTAACATCATCCCACACTTCATCCCCATGATGAGTGCTATTATTCCCACTATCATTATTAGCTGAAATGTTAGACCACCATACAATATACTATTTGTGTGGTAATCTCGCCTCTTATGCTTTTTAATTTCATTCAATTCATTGATCATTTGGTCCAAGGGTTTTGTTTGGGTAAAACCTAATTTTGGTCCTAGTATTTCAATATTTTGGGGCATGGCGTTATCGAGATTTGGGTCTCTTTTGGTTAAGACTGGGTACATGTCCTGTATTTTCAGGTCGATTTCAGGCTTATATAGGTACGTGGTTTGGCTGGATTTGCTCTCTTGTCCAATGATCATGGTATCAGCTGTTCTTCCTACGCATGTTGGTGAAATGCGTATGATTCCAGCATCTTATAGGGTAACTTTGGTATCTTTTTGACCATGGCATGAGAGTCTTAATTGTTCTGGGTTCATTGTCGAATACAGCCAAGACTGGTCATTCTCTAGGTACTTCCATTGGGTCTTGGTGCTGGTTCTGTATCTGATGTCGCAACTTCTCAAGGTTCGGGTACTGGGATTCAGTAACATAGTTGCTTCACAGTCCTGCACAGTTGGTGTGCTTTGAAGGGGTCCTAGCATAGGACAGATATGTCCATAATGGGTCTTCATGCATTTGGTTGCAGGATTTTCATCAAATTTTATGTACTTCTCTTCATCAGAACTTATAGCAATATATTTGTGTGAAGGTTCTATGAAGGCAAGTCCAGTGGTACCATTGGCTTTATGTTGTGGTACTGCCAAAGCGTGTAATTTATATATTTGGTACGGATCTCTCTCGACCAGAGGTACTTGCACTACAGCTATCGTTCTCCCATTTTCATGAATGGCGTCGACTTTCGATATTTTGGTGACTTCTTCAATCCTCAGGTGTTCTAATGGTATAGCGAAATCCAAATTTCCGTTTGTCCTTTTTACATCAGTTGTAATTTGATGCAAAACGTTTGTTGTTAGAAGATCAGGATGCACTTTTCCTTCCTTCAATTGTCTTAGTACCTTTAGAATTTTTTCATTTCCTCTTATCAGATGATCTAAGGTTGATTCTAGACGTCTCATGTAAGCTGTTACTTCTATTAAGTATTTTAACTTTTCTTCTTCTTTTAAAACTGTGGTGATTGTTCTGGTCATCATTGCTTCAAAACTTTGGATGGCCTTTTGATGGTTCCTGGTTATATTATACAGCTCTTCAAATTGAGCGGAGACAATGTGTGCATTTTTGTCTATTACTTGTACCATCTTTGCTTGGTCTTGAAATAGATTATCGATGTTTTTGTTGATGTCTTCTACGTCATCTGTGGTCACTAGTCCAAACAAACTTTTGCTTAAAGTGCCTACTATGCCTAGGGGTGCTAATCTTTTTATCCTGATACTTCTAGGATTTCTTACTGCTGGGAGACTATAATGTCCCATAGTTCTTATGGTTTCATTGATGTCCTTCTGGATGCTGTTCAAGGTCTGATGCTTGAGTTCTATCAGGTCCAGTCCTAGAGCATTCTTGCATTTTGTCTCTTCAATCCTTGTTATGCATTTGTTGTAAACAGTCTTATAGGAGTCCAAGGGTCCGTGCGTTTGTATGAATTCATCCACGTTGATGTAGATTTGTATCTTCCAATCAGCCTTCTTGATCTTTATTGGGTCCAATTTCTCAAAATATATTCCGGGGTTCGGGGTCAAAGGGTCTATTTGGCACAGGGGTCCGCATTGGGTCATAATTATAATATTTAAAATTGTAAAAGTAATTAAATTTTGAATATGCATCCTACAAAATTAAGTCAATTAATTTGGGATTCATGTAAGATTAAAAATATGAGAATTAAGATACATTATTCGGAATTCAGGTCAGAATTTTCTTCGACATGTTTTAATTTGTCAATGTGTTTTCTGACCTTCTTTCCATTGGGGTACTCGAGAATGACATTCTTTCTGCCACTGAACTCGATAATTTTTAAAGGCTTATTTCTGTAACCATTAAATTTTCCGGTACGGGGTTCGTTAATTAATCGTGCATAACCTCCCACTTTTACCTTGAATTTCCTAATCTTTTTATCATAAGCTTCCTTGGATTTGTTCTTATTGATGATTTGATTTTCTCCCGCCATTAATTTCATCTCATCGAGTCGCAATATGAGGTCCCTTATATACGTGTTATAGGTTCTTAATTTTTCATCAGAGGGTATTTTGATTGGAAAACGTGCAATTCTGCCGTAAACCAATTCAAAGGGTGTGAAGTTAGTGGCGGAATGCACACTAGTATTATAAGTAAAGGTCGCGAAGGGTGCAACTTGTCCCAATCATCATATTTTTCAGAGTAAATTCTGATGAATTCGACAAGTGGAGCATGACTTCTTTCCAACGAACCATTGGTCTGAGGTCTGTAACCTGAGGTTGTTAATTGGTTCACTTTAAATAGTTTCAACATGCATTGGACGATGTTAGAAAGGAAACTTGTCCCACGGTCAGATAGTATTGCTCTTGGAGCACCAAATTGGCATATTAAATGCCGGACCAAAGCATCTGCTATAGTGGTGGCATTCAAATTTTTGATTGGTATGGCAATGAGATATTTGGTCAAATTGCAGTGCATAGTTAGCAAATGACAATTTCCGCTTGGAGTCAGCCTGAGTTTGCCGACTGTGTCGATTGATACTTTATCGAACGCTTCTATGGGCGTATCAGTTATTAGCATAGGTTTTCGGGTTTTGAACCTTTCAATCTTCTTTTCTTGACAGCTGTCGCACATTCTTATGTAATTTAATATGTCGTTCCTCATTCTGGGCCAATAATATCTTTCTCTTATCTTTTGGTAAGTCTGATTGACGCCCTTGTGTCCTCCGGTCAAGCTGTCATGTAGAGTAGCTATTATTCCTTTTCTTTCGGATTCATTGGGTAGTTGAACCTTTCCATAGCAGATAGTTATTTTTATTGGCGTATTAATGAACGTCTTCATTAGTAATTCACTCATGAGTCCAGGTTCCAGTTCATCCGTGAGGTCTCCACGTCTCGATATTCTGAAGCTCCTAATCTCTCGATCGATCATGATTTTTCTCAAATTCAGTAGTGCTTCGTTCAAATCTTCAATTTTTATGGTGTGAAAGTATTTATCTTTCAATACTATGGAGAAAATTTCGTGTTTCTTATAAGGGGTTACCAAGATTTGTCCAATTTTCGGCTTCTTGCTCTTCAAGTTGAAAGGGTCGATGGCTCCAGTTTCCTTTAATAATTTGCTTATGGAGCTGGTGCATTCACAGTCTTTTGACACGAAATGTACAATGTTATCTTTCCTGTAGGTTAGACATTCTCTCACACTGGTTACATTCTCGCGTGTTGGTGCGCAAATTTCACTTTTCCCGCTCATGGACCCAAGATTAGTTTTCACGCTAGTTGCTGCTGGTCCATATCTTTTATTTATTGGCTCTAATGTTCCAGGTATTGGCCAAATGAAAGGTATGACTCCTTGTGGTGGCTTGGAATACCTGATATCGATTTCTTGGTCTTCATTTTCTTCGATTTCTGTCAATATACCTTTAATTTTCTTCTTGTTTCGGGTACTGTTCGCAATAGGTTGACGGTTCTTTATTTTCGATGTGTCAGAGATTCTTCCTTCACCAGGTATTATCATCTTATCGCTACTCATGTCCGATTCATAATTTGGGTAATTATGATTATTCTCCATTCTCCTTTGGAGTTTCATTTGAGTGTCTACAATTAATTCTCTCACTCTTTCTCCTAAAACTTGGTCCATATGCTCCGTTCCGTAGTGTGGATTCAATTCGTGAATTCGGAACCGCATTTCTGGAGTTAATTCTTCTCCTTCTGAGAAGCATGACGGTACTTCAAGCTCTTCTTTAGCATCTGCTGCAATTTCTTCTCGATTCATGGTCTTCTCTTCATATCTCTTCATACTTTCTTCGAACTTCTTACTTGCCTCCTCTACCTCTTCTCGACTAAGAGTGGTCTTGATGGAAGATTCTTTTACTGAGTCATCGTCTGTACTCACTTCCGAGCTTGATGGCTCCACTGCCGTTACGTTCACCTCTATGTTACTGATGGTTCTATTTTGGCTGTCCGTGGAAGATGCGTCATCGTCTGAATCCGCATTTTCGCTCTCGTGGTCATCGATTCTCAGACCACTGTATCTGGGATCTGGTAAAGGTGGCTTTTCTATATCACTCCCAGCTAAAGCTGTCGATGATAGCCACGATCTACGTGTCGGCAAAAATTTACTGCTTAGTGATACTTCTGATTCAGCATCGCTTTGAGTGTCTTTGGTGCTTTCATCTTCACTGGTCACAAGTATGTCTGGCTTTGATTTTGGCAATGTTAGTAGAGGCTTTTCACTTGCTTTGGTAGCCTTTATTGCTTTTGGTGCTTTCGGCATGGTACCTTGTTTGATATATTGAGCGATGGGACTCTCCACTTTATTGGCTTTTCCCCGAGTCCTATGAGCTATGACACTGTGGTCTAATTTAGGAGCCTCTTTGTTTGTCTTTGCTCCCACTGGTCTACCTCTTCCTCTTGGTCCAGTTGGCTTATCGGATGCTGATTTTATTCTATCTCGAATGTTTGTTCTCTCTGTCGATGCCTTGCTCTTTGCTTTCTCTTGATCGGATTTCTGCTTTTCTCCGATGATCATGACTTTGATTCTTGGTAGATTATCGTTTATCTCCTTTTCGGTCATCTCTTTTTCCGTTGGTTCTGGCGGATTTCTTGACAAAGCATCGGCATTTTTATTTAACTTTCCTGGCTTGTACTTGAAAGTGTATTCATATCCCGTGAACCGGAACATCCACCTCATTAATCTTTGTCCAGGGTCCTTTCTACTGTGCATCCAGTTTAGTGGTTCATGATCACTCACTAAGGTAAATTTGCGGCACAGCAAGTACGGTCTGAATTGGTGCAAAGCGTACAACACTGCAAGACACTCCTTTTCGGTTGTAGAGTAATTTCTCTCCGCTTTATTCAATGCTCTTGATAGGTACTGTATAGGGTGATCAAATCCATCCTTTTCTTGACTAAGTACAGCTCCGATCGCATAGTCTGAAGCATCAGTTGTTAGAGTAAACTCCTTGTCGAAGTCCGGAAACTGTAAGATAGGTTCTTCCATGAGACACTGTTTGAGTTTCTCGAAACTTTCTTCACATTTTGTGGTCCACTCAACTTTAACATTTTTCTTCAATAGATCATTCAAAGGTTTTGCTATCTTGGCGAAGTCTTTGATGTATTTACGATAGTAGCCAAACATTCCAAGTACCTCTCTTATATTTTTAGCACATTTGGGTGTTGCTAGCTTCGCTATGGCTGCTACCTTTTCTGGATTTGGTTCCACTCCTTTTGCACTAATTATATGACCTAGGAATCCAACTTCTTTTCTGAAGAATTCCACTTTGTCTGGTTGAAGCACTAATTTCGCATCTCTCAGCCTTTCCATGAGGTTTCGAATTCTGCTTTCATGTTCCTTTAGATCCTTACTGTACACAATGATGTCATCTAGGTACACCAACATTTCTATGTTTTGCAGGCCTCTGAGGACCTTTTCCATCAAACGCTGGAAAGTTGCTGTGGCGTTTTTTAAACCTTCCGGCATTCTGGTATACTCGTAGTGTCCATTTATGGTGGTAAATGCCGTCTTGTAACAATCTTCTGGCGCCATGGGTATTTGTTGGAAGCCACTGGCGAGGTCGAAAATAGAAAAATAGGTTGCACCTCCCAATTGGTCCATTATATCAGCAATGTTCGGTAGTGGGTAGGCATCTCTTATTGTCTTTTTATTCAGTTCTCTGAAGTCAATCACCATTCGCCATCTGGGATTACCATGACTATCTGGTTTCTTGGGCACGATCCAGATAGGTGAATTACAAGGAGAGTTGGATTCTCTTATAATTTTATCTCTGAGCTTCTTTGTTACGCTGTCTCTCACAACTTGTTTGTGTTGTGGAGGATGTCGGTACTGCTTCGTGTTTATTGGCACATCATTTTCTAGATGTATGTTATGTTCAATCAGGTCCGTACATGGGAGTCTATCTCCTGGTAATAGGAATCGGTCCAAATAATCTTCTATTATGTGGTCCACGATTTCTAATTCCTCTCTGTTGAGATGATTTCTTCTGATCATTTTACTTGTTCTAATCTCTTGATTTGGTCTACGATCGCGTCACCATCAAACTCACTATCAGTCTCTTGTAAGAAGTCTGGTCCAGTATCAAAAGGTATTAGTTCTCTTGGATCTACCTCTATGGTGATATCTTGTTCACTGGTATTTATGGCCATCATCTTGCAGGTGTTGTTTACATTAGCCACTACTCCTTCTCCTGAAAATAGATCTTTGTTACCTACGTCTATTCTTGGAATATATCCTTCTTTCAAATTACTCTTGATCAAGTTAATTTGAACCACTTGTCTGGTCCTGGCTTTTATTATGTATTTCACTTTGTTTGACACAGTATCTTCTTCGTGGCTCGCTTTTTGGTCCACTGGTTCAACTTTCTCATCACCTTTGGATTCTACTTTAAGCACTTCATTAGCCTGTTTACACTTGTATACCCTTTTCAAGTTTCTAGGATTATGTTTTTCCTCATGTCCTATGAAGGGTATAGGATGCATGACATCACCGCTTATCATTAAAGCGTTTTTATGGAGATTACAGCTTCCTCTTTCTTGAGATAATTCCTCCCGAACATTCCATCTTGCTTCATTGGAAAGTTGTCGTGTATAATTTGAAACTTTACTGGCGTCCCTCTTATGTCTAGGTACACTGATCCGGCAGTAAATACAGTTTGGTCTCGTTATACCTCCCAGCTCTCTTGCATCATCTACACTTATGTGTAACTGGCCTTCCAGAACTCCGATTTTGATTAAGGTGACTGTCGCACCATTATCTATCATGAAGTCCAGATATGGTCGTTTTGTTCCAACAGGTATTCTAATCCTTACTGCTGTTGCTTCTCCATCCTCCCAATTATAGTTCTCAGTTCCTCTACAGTTCGTGGAACACATCCTTGCAATTTCTTGAGTCTGGTTAAGATCGCCATCACTGGAGTTTTCGTTTGATCCTGACTGCGATTCTGGTTGTTCCTTTGAATCTGTTGTTGGTAATTCTGCTGGTCCACATTTCTTGTGTTCTGCGGAATTTGTTGTACTTGACCTGGCTGGTTCTGGTGATGGTTGTTGTAGCCCTGGCTCGCCATCCTCGGGTCGTGGCGAGCCCCCTGGGAGTTTAAATTACCCCTATGAAGTTGGTTATCGTATCCTGCTGCTTCATTTCTCCAACTGTTGCCTTCTCTCCGATCCGGACGTTGTTGAACGTTTTCATATTGACCGGTGTGATGATCAAACACTCTTTGATATCCGCGATTCCCGTCACTATTCCATGCTCGCCAATTCCCATTTTGTCGATTGTCGCTATAATTTTGGTTATAAGACCCTCGTCCATTATTTTGTCCATTGTACTGATTGTGGTATCCACGACCTCGATAACTACTTCCCCTGTAATTACCTCGGTAATTGTTCTGTGGGTATGATTGTTGTTGGCGGTTGTCAGGATAATTACGTTGGTGATCATTAGTATAATTATTAGATGGTCCATTATATGTTCTGTCTTCCACATAGCCTACGTAATGTGGATCTTTTTGGTTCGTAATTTTGATATCTGTTGCTATCATGGTATCCGCCATTATTTCTATAATGGCCTCTATCACTGGATCCTTGGTAATAACTTTGATTGTTATAACTCTTGTTTCGTCCTCTATAGGGTCTAGAATCAGGAATTATTTTGGCTTCCATCCTTGTTTCCAACCTTACTGCTTCTTCATAAGCAGCTCGTAGATCTGCTGGTTTGCTATAATCAACTCTTTCAGCTAGATTTGCAGGTAGTCCTTTGATAAATATATCAACTGCAAGGGATTGAAGAGGCGCCATCATATCATCATTGTAGTCATTGCCCTTCTCTTCCTTTAAGGTGGTTTTCGCGCTGCCAAGTAGTACGTTTATCTCATCGTAGAAATCACCTACAGTGTCCTGCTCTCTTATTCTTACGTTTTGAATTTTGTTATTATAATAACTGAAATTTCTTCCTGGTCCAAATATCTGCTTTAGATGTTTGATGAGTTCTTCGACGCTAGTCACTGTTTTGTTGATTAGGCTCTTTTTGGCTGGTCCGGTAATCTTATGTAGAGCATTTTGTAGAAATTCGGCCTGTATGGTGGGTTCGGCTAGGGCAGCTGCGTTCCTTAAATCGTGGATATACTCTCGTAAATTCTTTCGGCCATCGAAGGTTGGTATTCCACTAATGCAATTCATCAACGTGAAACTGTTGGCCATTGTGGACATTAATTGGGCCGTGGCATCAACTGTACCACCAGTTGTACCACCAGTTGTAGTATTACTTGTGTTGTCAGCATTTTGAGAGCTATTGCTGGGACCTGTCATCTCGAATATATGTTTTGCTTTTTCAAAGTAGTCTAAGTATTTGAAAGCGTCGAGATCGTCCTCCTCCAATTTTCTTAAATCACTGAATATTTTCTTTATAGGAATCTTCTCCTTTTTCTTCGTCAGTCTACGTTTTATGGCTTTGAAAATTTTTACAGATGTTTGTTTTCAATCGTCACTATCTCCAATCCTCTCGTCGCCACACTTATTATTGTTTTATTTAAACTCGTAAAGTACTTTTTTACCGGCTCTCTTTTGTTTAAATAATCTTTCGTTTTCCGTGCAGTGCCTTCCTTTCATTTATTGTATTTGCTTTGGAACCAGTGACCGCTACTGAGCGAGTCTAGAGGAAAGCCGCTACTTAGCAGGCTTAGGGATTAATGGAATGGTCGCTATTACAAGCGGACCTAGGAATAAGGTTGCTGAAGCCAGCAAACCATACGGTTTAGAGTGACCGCTACTAAGCAGGTCCAAGGAAAAGTTGCTAAGAAGCACACTTGGGATGGGTACGATAAAGAATTATTCTATAATTATTCCTCTGTTCAATAATGATCCAATGCACTAAGTCTCTTTACTGCGTTTGAATTCCGCGCCGATCACAAAATGGCCGCCGCGCGCTCTCTCGGCGTCTGTACTATAGCTTGACTCGACCGCGTCAGTGCCGCGCCTCTAGTGCCGCAGCGCTCAAAAACTTCCTAGCCACGCCTAGTTCCACGTGTAGCGTCTATGCCTGTGTCCGCTCTGAACAAACACGAGGCGTCGACTGCTGCCGTGTTTAACCTCACGCGCGTCGCGTCGCGTACTTTCTATTTCAATTATTATCGTTAAATCGCAGTAAAAATAGCACGCACGTGTAATGTGTCGATTCATGAGTGCGTCCTCTACTCGTGTGGGTGATTTTGTGATAATTTTATTGAGTGAAACAAAAGTTATGAGTGAAAGAAATAGAGGGCCCAGGACACTACTCCCAAGCAGTACAACCTGTTGCTGCTTACTACTCAGATAAGTTTTCCTCTTATTATTATATGTTTGATTATTATATGTTTTTGAATTGACTTGCATAAAGTTAGGACAAGTTGCTTTGTGTTTAAAGTCTTTGTTTCTTTTTATTTGTTACAGGGGCGAACTCATTGAACGCGAGAAGGCAAGGTATGCTCTACCAAGACTGGCTTGTGTGCTTGTACAAGGGCATAAATATTCAATGCTTGGGTAATGTTTTCACACACGTCATTCATCAACATTATACTGATCTAGGATATGTTGCATTGGAGCTGGAGGTCGACATTCAAGTTGTTCGCCCTCGTCCACCAGTACCATGCGGAAAGAGAGTTGGGGCTTTTGGCGCAAAATTTATTAGGACCACGAGTTTCAAGGCACGTATGAAATAACAAGGTGTTCTGTGGTATCTTGGGGCTCTGTCCAGTGTTTCAGTATGTTTATATAGTGTCGAGGTGTTGAAAGTGCTTATGCGCGACAAAAATTTGAATATAAAGTGAGAAGATGCTCTTTATTATATATGTGAACTACCGAGAGATTCAATTTTTATATTTCACTTGCTCTGTCCCACTATTAGGAGTAGAATGTTGTGATGANGGTTTAAATCGATTAGGATAGGCGCAATTATTCTGAGTTTTTACACGACTACGCTGACCGTACACTGTTCTGGCAGAGCTTTTACGCGGTTAAACTTTCGATGATACACGGTACACGGTGTTTTTCTAGGAGGGTATAATCAACCCGTGTACGTGCACGGCAGACGGTACACGGTACACGGTACATGGTACACGGTACACGGCACACGGTACACGGTACACGGTACACGGTCTTTTTGGGAGGGTGTAATCAACCCGTGTACGTGCACGGCAGACAGTACACGGTACACGGTGTTTTTCTAAAAGGGTATAATCTACCCGTGTACGTACATGGTACACGTTTTTTCGTGGAATGTTTGAGTTTTAGATAGTACAGGTACAGGTTATGAAAATTCGATAGAAATGCACTGTTGACTGTATTATTACCGTCACAAAACGACTTACAGCTATATATAACTACTCTCGATCGAGAATCGAGCTTCATCGCGGTTGATTCAGTTCAATTCCGTATACCAAAATCAAAACTTACATACACGCTTGAATATGATTCATAAAAATTGTTTTTACAAAATAAATAGCTTTATTTATGATGAGTGTGTATAAAATTTTTGTGATTACAATATTATGTTATTTTTTTATTCATATTTACTGTTTTTTTAAAACTTTTCGTCACAGAATTGGCAATACCAAAAATTCAGCTCTGGTTCAGAAGAAAACCCGGCACATTTTAGATGAATCCAATTCATGCAATGATCACATTCAATGCTTGATGATAAAACTTTTTTTAAACAATATTTACATTTATAATTATTGTTTTTAATATACTGTTTAATTTTTGTCTTGAATAACTCAAAATCATTTGCATGCATATAACTTTGTAAACAATCTACATTAACTTCATCATTTAAGAAAGGCTGAACAATCGTCTCAAAATTCTCTAAATCTTTCATTTGCAATAAATATTCTTTTTGTAGAGTATTTTGCAAAACGTTAGGCTTTAATGGCAACCAGTCAAGCATTGAGTGTAACTGCTGACTTGGTTTTTGCATATTAAATGATTTTGATATTGTACTCGATGTTCCAATAACAGTTAGTTTGCTTCCTTTCGGGCGACCAATTGATTTAATGCTTTCAGGCATTTTAACATTCTCATAAGATGTTTTAACTTGCTCATGCTGTACTTTTACTTCTAAAAAATTCTCTAACATGTTTTCAGCAAAGATGATACCTTCATTTACTTTATGTTTAGGAAGCGAATACATTAGGTTCTTGAACTTTTTGACAATCGCATCAATCTTTTCTTCCTCTGAGACCTGGAAAAAGATCAATTAGTAAATTTTTCTATGTAATTATTAAAAAAAAATTATTTCTATTGGAGTTAAAAATATGTTTTTGAATGTAAATAATATAATTGAAATTATATATTAAAATGGGGCAACGTACAGCTACAGATCCAGTATCCACTGATCCACAAGAAACAGAGCAACTTTTCTCCTGTGGTGATGTATTGTCATTAGTTTTCTGCTGCAATTCATCCTCAGTGTAACAGTCTACAGTTGCATGATTCGATTTGTCTTCTTTTTCAGCCAACTGCTGTGCAGAGTTTGGATGATAGTCGTTGTCAAAATCCTATGGAATTAAAAGTATAGTTTAAATATAAATTAATATAATGGAATTCATTGATGAAAATCAAGTAACTTACAGATTCACCAAACTCTGATTCACAAGATCGAGAGATTTTTTTCTCATCTAACGGTGCATTGTAATTAGATGCTTGCTGCGAATCATTATCAGCATATACATCATCGACAGTTGGGTCTGTCATTTTAGGATTTAGATCATTTTTTCTACAAGCCCATCGTTGCATATTCTCTGAACCAGTGTCTTTTATAAGCTCCTACAGGAATTCATAAATAAAAATTAAAAAAAAAAAAAAATCTCTTCAAAATTGGTATATACGTACATGATTATGCTCTAAATGTAATGAAGTGATATGGAATTATTATTTTTCGTATTGCCTCGAATTACAGCCAAACATCCACACTTTTTTGATCTGAAAAAGAGTAATGTACTTAGATAATATTTTATTTATTATTAATATGAATTAGCCAATAACACTTACGTTGCTTTTTTTAGATTTTTACCACGTGGTTTGTAGTCACCGGCTCGTTCGCATCGCATTGTTACAGACGAGTAAGGTAAATCCTTGGTAACTTCTCCCTGCGTTGACGTGTTCCCTTTATTAAAACGTGCACCAACAAACTGTGCATATTTTTCTACCGCTGTCGAAAAATCCTCAAATGTTGCATACTCGTCTCCTTCTCGAAGCGTAGGCTCAGGTGGTACTTCCATCTGAATTTAATTGAATTAAATAATGTATGCACTGTATGCTGAACACAGTATTACAATCACCATTGAAACACTTACTTTATTAGGCTACTAAAAACACCCCTTGATCAAACTGATAAAAGGGGTCAGCACACGATCGTAGTAGTAGGTACTCGAATTTTTTCAATATAAAACACACTTTACTAGATTACTAAAAACACCCGTTGATCCAACTCGCAAAAGTGATCGGTACAGTGCAGTATGATCCGACAATCCTGAGTATAGCAGGCACTTACGCGTTTCACGCTCGCTCAGCGAAGCCGGAAGACTGAAGAGCTTTGTCTTGTGAGGACTTGAATTTGCTGAGCGTGCACAAAAAGTGGTAAATGGCGCCACTTTCTACGCGATGACATGGGAATCGACTATGAGGTTGCTAATTTCTCCGTGGCGCCACTTTCCTCGCGGATAAATAGGCAGGACCATGAGGTTCGTGATTCGTCCGCTTTGTTGCACGCAGCGAATGCTCCTGCACCTTGCGGCTAAACAGATAAGACGAGGGCGCGCTGTTTCTGAGAAGTGGCGGTGCGAGTAGCCACTCCTTTAAGTTGTATATATTTTTCACTCGTCTCGCGACTTTTTTCACGGAGCTACTGAAAACGTGGTAACGGTTATTACAAGATTTCTTCAGGGCTCCTTCGCGTATATCACGTTTACAGACGTTAAAAAAGATCAGTTAATTCTTTAGATTAATTGACTAAAATAAGTGTCAGTGTATATGTGTTGATGTTGGATATGAGAAATTGTGAGTATACTAAATACATATTTGATATGCATTTGAAAATTTTTCTCATACGTCTATTATGATGCATATTGTATATACTATACGTATCTTAGGGATTCGTCAAACATAGTCAGATTATCTTTCTAAATTGCTGTACGCCAGGAATAAGAAATATGGCAGACGATACTTATAAAATATATGAAGGTAAAACGTTCGAAAGCTATGAGAAAGCAGAAATCTGCATAAAGAAATATGGCGAACAAGAGCAAGAAGTATTTAGAGTAAAACGGTCAGAAGCATTAAAGCCATCAAGTTTTAAACAAATTATCGTCAATCCAGATCTAAAATTTAGAAGGATTACTTATAAATGCAAATTCGGAGATGACTTAAGATTCGCGGACAAGGCGAAAGACAGAGAAGGTGAGCATAGCATCATAATTTATAGTTTATAACGTGACAAAATTTGTAACGAGGCGCGAAATAGGTAGGTGAGATTAAGGGTCTCACATTCGTAATTTCGCGGTCCGCGGACAGACATGGGTGCAAACTGCGAACGCGTTAGCTCTCATGCGTGCGACTATAACGAGTTCAGTATTGTGTGCAATTCACAAAAAAGACGTCGAAGTCTTGACCGATTCCTGCCACAACCAGAGAAGGACGACTTGTCGTCCTAAGTAAATAAGTAAATTATAGACATCGAAGTATTTTATCGAAAATGTTTCGTCAGGTATGGTAAAATCGTTAATATACTTTCAATCGTTTTCCGAAGCTTTTTTCGTTATAGAGTCACTAAGAATAGAAACAGTCAAACACACCGCGACGTATGCTGAGATTCGTCGAAGATATATACGTATACAATAGTAGTTTACTTTCTTGCGTATTGCCTACCATACACGCATATAGTTAACGACAAACAAATCTATACGTCAACTGCCGCTGTAAATCATAATAGTATATGTATTTACGAGTGTCTGTCTCATTACGTGCTACTTTTGCTATAAACAATATAATATAATATTATACTTTATTTTTCTGTGGCGCTTTGTAATCTTTGCAACGTCTCGAGCGACGACCGATCGATATGCTATCTGTTCCCGTGTGTAAATAAAATCGCGCAGTCGAAGTCTTGACCGATTCCTGCCACAACAGAGAAAGATGACTTGACCTGAAATATCAGTGAGTCTCCCGTCGGCTCCTGCAAGTGAGCCACAACATTGGCGTGTGACGAGTGTGCTGTGTGTGTTGCGCGCCTATACCTATACAAGAACGGCGTCTTCGAAGTAAATTATAGGGCTGAGCTTTTTTGCGTTCAATTAGCCGTATAGCAGCAGCTACTGCTTCTCGACTTGGTGCAGCGACACCCAAGTATCGGCCTTTTAGTTCGCGCGCGTACACGTCACGCTATTCTTTTTTTGACGCCACTCGAAAATGCACCCCATTACAAACTATTAAATAAGTTTGCATCAACGATATTCTTAATAAAAACCGCTGCCAAGTCATTGGCACTTAGCTTCCTCCTATTCTGCTAGTGGAAGATAATTACATGGGACAATCAACTCATTCTTTGATTTAAATATTCGCTACTATTCGATACTAAAAGGATAGGTTAGGAAGTCACTTGTAGGGGAGGGGTATCAGAGGACTGGGGGTTAAGGTGAATGTCAAAAGGATAGAGCTCCGTGAACTCCTTGAAAACCATGAAAACTCTCAAAATATACTAAGCTTTAATTATCAAATTATATGGTTTAACAAAAATAATAATGTTCAGTCACACAGAGTATACAGGGTGAGAGTTGAAGAATTTGAATCTTAATATCTTTTAAACTAAAAGGTTTCATAAGCTACAAAAAGAACCTAGCCGAAGTGATCAAAAGATCAATCTTTTCCTAAAATTTCAACTCAATTTAAACCTTTTTACTCCCGTAATCGTACGACAGTAGAAAAAAACATTTTTTCTAGTTTTTTATTTTTATCTCAAAAACTAGTCGCCAAATTGCTTAAAATTTTACAACTAGTAATATCGTTGTTTTTTATTGTCATGAATTTTTTTCAAAACATTTAACTATTTATTTTTTGAGTTATTTATGTTTATCGAAATTACCTTTATATCATAAAAAAATGAACAGATCAGTCATCTAGAAAATCTTGCGGGAAAAAACATTTATGTTTTTTAATATGGATTGTTGAATATAGTGTATAAAACATATCATTATAAAAAAGCAAAAATATTTTTTCAAAAATAGAAAAATGGCTATAATATGGCCATAAAATGGTCAGAATCATAAAACAAAAAATGACCTAAATTCAGAATTAGAAAAAATATATGCATGTCAAATTTTATTACGATCCGTCGCATGGTTCCAAAATTATGGCGGTATACGTACATACACACACACACACACACACACACACACAGCCATCCGCACGGACATTTTCTAAAAACGTATGATTCGTACTCCAAACACCTCCAAATGCGTTTCCACGAAGTAGTAGCAAAACTGAAAATTTTACTATTACAAAGCTTCCTCTTGAGGAGGAAGCAAAAGTTTTAATATTATTTAATATATCTTTTCCTAGAAGTAAAGTCAATGTTTGATTTATTAATTAATCTACATATGTGTCTATCTATTTATATAGCACATGCAGATTAGGATGTTCAGCGTATATACAACTCAACATTACAAAGGATGGCAAGCAGTTGTATGTTAAATCTTGTGACACAAATCATAATCACGAAGTTACAAAGGTTTGATTATGAAAAATAATTTTCAAACTTATTTTCTATTTATAAATAAACAATGATTTGGTGTTCATAAGATTAAAGTAAACAAAAATCATTTTTATGCAGCACTTTTATCATATGCTGCCTGAAAGAAGATTAAATATTCCAAATGAAAAAAAGGAAGAAATTCTACAAAAGTTGAAAATAAAGGGCAACAAAAAATTAATTCAAAGTTCGTTACTTAAAGAAAATATTTTTTTAACATTGAAAGACCTGACTAATTTGAAGGCAAAATTAAAGCCACATAATGGAGATGACCTACAAACTACTGTTGACTACTTAATAAATACACATGGTAAACGAATAATTTTAATTATTTATATTATATTATTATATGTGTTTTATATCTATTCTTGTGTAATTTTATTTTAATCATATTTCAGATGCGAATGTGGAAGTATTTACAGATGACGAAAATAATTTTCAAGGGTTGTTTTTTTGTACAGAAGAAATGAAAAAGAATTTTGAAAATTTCCCGGAAATATTATTTATTGGCGGCACCTATAAGTTATTGCTATTAAATTTAGTAGTCGTTATATTACTAGTAGAAGACAGCAATGGGACCAGCGAGATTGTAGGCGTTGGATTGCTAGCATCGGAAACAGTTGCTACGTATATGTCACTACTGGAAAGTTTTTATAAACACAATAAAGAGGCTTGTCATAACGTAGAATGCTTAATGAGCGACAAAGACATGAAAGAAAGGGTTCCTTTGAATGAAATATTTCCGACAGCAAAGTTACATATATGCAGATTTCACATAATGCAAATTTTTAAACGAATTGTACATGCGAAAGTGAACGATCTCGCAGACAGAAATAACTGCTTAGAATTATTACAAAAACTTGTGTATAGTTCTTCTGAGGAACACTATATGCATATATACGATAAATTTATTGACTCCGTGCCAGAATCTATACATATATATTTTAACAATTTTTGGCATAACATCAGACAACAATGGACTGCTTATGGCATGACTAACAAAAATTTAGGCAATCTGACCAATAATAGATTAGAATCTATAAACCAAAAATTCAAAGACGTTATGGAAAAAAGAAAATCAATTTTAGAATTTTGCACAACATTTTTTGATTTCAACATTTCTCATACCTTTGAGAACGATTATAAAATCTATCTTTGTTTTACAAGAAAAGCAATATTACAAGATGATAAAATTCTTGATTTTACTGATCATACAAAAATCTCTAAAGAACAATACCGTCAAATTTTAAGTGAATATGCTTTCAATTTGGTGGAAGAAAGCTATCAAAGGCATGAACCAATCACATTTATAGAAATAAATGATGAAAAAAGAATCTGTAAAATCAATAGTAATATGACAGCGTTGGAAATTTCAATTGATCACTGCGATTGCGACTTCAGAAGTAGATACAATTTACCTTGTCATCACAGTTTAGCTGTGCTCAAACAATTTCAAGTACCTCTTTTCGAGAAACCCCTTTGTGATAAACGCTGGATAAAAGATTATTTATTGGAAAATCATAGAGTATTTAATAATTGCAATCGCAAACTTTTATCAGAACATATGAAAGAGTTTCAACGCAAGACAGCAACAATTAAACGAATGGAAAGTAAAAAAAAACCTCTTACTGTTCCACAGAAAAGAACAAAACTAACACCTATAATAAATGAACTTATAGAGGTAGTTAGTAATGCCTGTGGCGATGAATTCGAGCTTAAAGTTAAAGCTTTGAAAAACATATGCGATTTATGGAAAGAAGGACGCGCAGTGAACATTGAATTAAATGAAAGAATTACGGAAATCGTACAATTAGAAAATCAAGTTTCAAATTTAAATATATCTGGAAATTCATTGCAAGCTGTTCATATGTCACGGCGACATAAAATAAGAGGTCGACCATCAGGATTTTTACAAACAACGCCCTGTGTAAATAAGACAAAAAATCGTAAAAATATTTAAATATAATTGATTTCGAGTTAAGACAAAGAATACGGAACTGCAGAACTAAACCAACGAGGTCATTTAATAGTCTCGACGGCGCTCAATTCTGGATCGAGAGTATGTGTATAAATGTAAATATTCTTAAAAAAAAGTTTCATTATCAAGCATTGAATTTTTGGTATTGCCAATTCTGTGAGGAAAAGTTTAAAAATAACAGTAAATATGAATAAAATAACATGATATTGTAATCATAAAAATGTTATAGACACTCATCATAAACAAGCTATTTATTTTGTAAAAACAATTTTTATCAATCACATTCAAGCGTGTATGTAAGTTTTGATTGCAGGGATACGGAATTGAACTGAACCAACCTCGATGAAGCTCGATTCTCGATCGAGAGTATAGTTATCTGTAAGTCGTTTCGTGACGGTAATATTACAGTGCATTTCATTCTTATTTCATTTGAATCTTCGTAACCTGTACCTGTACTATCTAAAACTCAAACATTGCACTGGCACACCCCGCGTGTATAAGTCGCTCCGAGGAAAAACCGTGTACCGTGTACGTACACGGGTTGATTATACCCTCCCAAAAAGACCGTGTACCGTGTACCGTGTACCGTCTGCCGTGCACGTACACGGGTTGATTATACCCTCCTTGAAAAACACCGTGTACCGTGTACCGTATACCGTGTACGTACACGGGTGGGTGTACGTAGACAGTGCCAACTTTTAATGAGACACGTGCTGAACTTTTAGACTTGATTTTGAATGACTTTAGAATATTTCTCCTTTCTACTTAAAAATTTGAGTGTTCGTGTAATCAAAAATGATGCATTACATTTATCTCTCAAATATGGTCCGATGTTTAGAAACCTTTTCCAAAGTGTGTGTAAATTTTAAACTGCGTTAGTAGTGTTGGTGTATCGCGTACGTGAAACTTTTAGTGCTTGCGACTACGTTTACTTGGTATACAGGGGAATATTGCACGAATACTTCAAAGTGCTTTCTATACGCGAGGGCTTCTTTTTCCTACTTTCCCTTCACTAGCTTTAGAATGACAAGTGTGACTTTTACCAACTTCTTGTCAGTTGCACTCTTCTTTTTAATGAACCAAACCCTTATTTTTCTGGTCCTGGGCAGTCAACTTTCACTTCATTCATGAAAATTGAATTCCAGCACCAGCCAGAATACTTGCGTAGTGAGACGCTCTGATTCGACTTTTGGCTGGGAAATGCTAATTACTTTACAAAATTGTCGACCAGATTGAGGTATTTGTATTTTGTTTGTGTTATTTTGTATATATTACTTTACGTTTGAACATATATTAAAAAAAAACTAACGGGCCCTTCCCTCTAAAATCACACAGCTTTACCAACTTGTTGTCAGCTGTGTTGCATGAATCTCATGTTATAATCAAATATGATTTGTATTGTAAATTGCGAATATTTAAACTAGTGTCTCTCGGAATCTTTTTGCAAGTAATAATTTCTGGTTCAATTTGCCCCCCTTTTTTTCGAAAGATCGTGAATCTGCTCTCGTTATATTTCCTGATAAACCAATTTAAGAATAAGAATTGTACTCAAGTAAAACGATTTTATTTTTAGCTAATTTCCGCGATTTGAAAATTTTTCTTTTCATACAACTTTGGACCTTTAATAACTTTTGTCTCGGTTCAAGAATTTTCTAATGCATATTTCTTCTCAACAGATAGGATGAAAACGAACAAAGCCGTGCTTGATTCTAAAGCGGAGAAAACGAAGCTCTCAAGATGGCCGCCCCCTACTTTTCCCACACGCGTGGCTTCAGCACGAAAACTCTGACGTCACGACGCGACGCCAAGCTCCCAAACGACGCTTTCGACTATGCTGCGCGTGATTTGAAACTCGACACCCGTCTTTGTCGTGAGTATAACGCGCACTTTGTTTCAGATTTATTCACTTTCGGGACACTGTTTCAATCTCTTTTGTTAATTCACCCTTTTTTTGACGACCAAAATTTAATTTTTATTAAAATTCGTTTCACAATTTACTAACTTTCGATTTTTGATTTTAGGTGACGCGGACACTGCACTCACTCTAATATTAGCGTATCATGGTTCAAGAGAAAGGAGAATGAGCTTGTTTTGAGACAGACAACCCTATTGAAAATTTTTTGCACGATCTGACGTAAGATCTTACATACGATCATGCATAAGATCTGGCATAAGATCTTGTACCAGATTGTACACAAGATCTTATCATCGATTTTCAACCACGATCCTACATAAGATCTTACATAAGATCTTGAGTGAATTATAAAAAAAAAATATGGTATACTCACCGTGTCGGCAAGATCTTATATAAGATCTTATGTAAGATCTTGTGCAAGATCTCGTGTAAGATCTTATGTAAGATCTTGTGCAAGATCTCGTGTAAGATCTTATGTAAGATCTTGTGCAAGATCTTGTGCAAGATCTGATCTGAAATTTTACGTAACGTTTACTGTGATATCATGCATATTTTTGTCAAGAATCATTGTCAAAGAATTGATTTTTATTTTGTGAAAGCAGGATTTCATGCGAGTTTGTACATGAAATCTCTTACAAATTGTTTGTAAATACCATCTCTCTACTGAGAGAATCTTATTTTGATGCTAAATAATTTTCGCGGTAAGAAATAAGATTCGTGAGTTCGATTTTGTTTTATGTAGAAATAATTTAATATAATTATTGATCAATTTTTTAGAGACTTGTGGCGGATATAATTAGGAGTAGGTGAGGAGCCGCAGGTCAAATAAATTGTACACATATTTATAATTAACAAAATGATTGTGGCTAGCAGCCTTTATTCACTTTATTTATCACCATGAACTTATTCGAAAAAATTTATCAACCGTATCGATTAGCTAGAATTGATATAACCAAAATCAGAGAAAATCGTCACCTCGATAATAGCCAAAATAAAATTTACAATAATTACGGAGACTCGACATATCCAATTTTTTATATACGATGATTATAATATTATTCGATGATATAAAAATATTCACTGCTTTCATGCGAAACAAATTGAACCTATAAGGCAAGAAAATATTGTTTACGACGAAGATTTAGTTGTATGAAAATGAGTTATTGGATGAGATGTGATGGGATGAATTGATGTCGTGCATTAAACAAAATATTGATTGTGAATTTAAGCTATGGATTTTCGTTATTGATGCTATAAGACGCCAACATTATTACAAATTTTTGACTATATAGTTAAATAGTTATATTGAGAAAGATTACTCATGTAAGAGATTACTTATTTGCCATCACCGTGTATCCAAACGCGAGATCCGGCGTTCAACGGAATAATTACACGGGAAATAAGTCTCGTGACGATCAAAGAATCAGCGTAATTAATGAAAGAGAAATGAATAATATTATTGAAAAAAGAAAGGAATAAATTAGAATATATCACGCGGTGAAAATCGTACAGTCGTGGGATGGATGACCTGTAAATTGTTATACATAAAGATTGGAATGATGAAATGTGTTATCCTCGTAATTGTTGTTTGATTATTAGGTTAGCTTTACGAGGGGTTATGATGATAATATTAGTTTACGAATATTTCGCGGAATGCGACCATAGACAACCGACTGGGACGTGATGTAATCACCACCAGCCGGACAGCGAAAGCTGTCTCTTTTGCGTCTGTCGGTGGCAATGTTAATTGGTTAAATTATATGCTGAGTCTTTCCCGAAGGAATAGACTCCCCGGATCAGTCTGGTGTGGAGATCCCCGGGTGCGAGAAATAAATATAAATGCAAATGTTAGTTTAGTTTGTTATACTAAGGATAAAAGAAAATGAAGAATACACAAGGTCCAACAGCAGCCTGGCATGTGCGTCGTAGCTGGCTGGATCGGGCTTCCTCTCGAACACTCGGCCACGTGGTTTCGTCTCGTGGAATTTGTCGTGTACCAAGTGCGTGTAGTATGTAGAGCGGAAAGAGTAGAACTAACTCCCGCTGCACGCGAGCTGGTCAGTTACGCAGCGAGCAAAGCGGGACTGCTAGGAGAAGGGTATGCGCAGCGGACGAAATCTCGTTTGCGGCGTAGATCTGCTGCGTCGGCGGCTCTCATGCGATCGATAATCGTATGGGAGCCGTGTAAGCGCGCGCGCGAGAGAGAGAGAGAGAGAGAGAGAGAGAGAGAGAGAGAGAGAGAGAGAGCGAGGCAGCCCTGTACCTGCACTCCGCGGTACCTGAGCTAGTAGATCAGGGCCGTACCTGCACGGACCCAAAATGTGGCCGTTGCACTACCTCTTGTCTTAAAATGTTTGATATTCAGGTTGCAACCATTCAAAATAAAACTAGCTACCGCTAAATAATAAGTCTAGAAGGACGAGGCCTGGAAGAAAGGCACGGGTATTCGCGTAGTTCTATATATATTGAAATCCTCAGAAGTACTGCAAATTCTTGAAATGTCAAATGTAACTATTTTCCAATATCCAACAGACGCGAGTTGTGTATACAATTAAAAAGAATTGCATTTATAAACTTTTGCTATTTTGAGAGGCATGTCATCTTTGCGTAGGAATTGTAAGTTGAACAACAGTAAACGGGAAATGGATCAAAAGTAAACCGTAAGTTAACCAGAAATTAAATTAAGCTATAGGTAATGTTAGGGTAAAACTTGTCTACCGAGCTAACAATAAGATAACATTTATTACGCGGGCGCTCAGCTACTCTCCCATACGGGGGAGATCAGTGGAAACACTAATTTGTCGACGCGGAAATGTTTGTGTTTTAACTATTGAAAAAGAAGATTGAAATGTTAACCAAAATAACTTACTTGGTGACTGTACTTGGCGGCTGGATTGTAGGAGGAATAAATTAGAATTTAAAAACTCTCAACGATAATCCAGAACTCCAAACGAAATACTGCTGAATCGAATTTTCCTCGTGACAATCTCAAAAAGGGGCGTTATGGAAATCCTCGTGATCCAGGAGATAAAGTTTAATTGCAAGAAAAGACACGACTCAAGAAGAAAACAACGAAACTTAGAAATGTGAAACTTTAATTTTTAGAGACTCAATAAAAATTAATACACTTGGGAACTCAAGATCAACCTCTCAAAATTAGCGTCCTCTCTCTAGGATCGCACACACTGGAATGACGTTTGCGGGGGAGGTGTCGTTACAGAGAGAGTCGAAGCTTTCTCCCACGCGGGGTCCTTACTTCTCCTCTCTTCTTACTTCAGCCTAGCCGCGCTCTTTGTCTTACGCATTAGGCCTTATGGGTCTAGTACTATGGTCAACGGCTAAACTGCAGCGTCGGCTGTGCACGCGCGCTTCAGCCGAGGGAGGAGAAGTTTGTTTTGGTTTCGGGTACATTCCTTCGGGGCTTAGTTAAGTATCGAAGTTTCTGGATTTTTCTTACTGGCTTGGTGTAATTTTTACAAGATGTTTCCGAATAATTACCCAGAAACTTCGTCACTTAACAGGTAAACAGTGAGTATCCGAAAGTAACAGAAAGTAACTCGACTTCTACCAATCACTTGAAAGTCATTCTAAAGTCTGGTTGTGCGGGCTGAAAAACTTTACCGAACAATACTGTTTTGAATTCAAGCAAGAGAATAAAAGGCATATATGAAATATTCGAGAAAGAATAAAAATATTGTAAAATTGTCATAAAGTCAATATAACGAACGAGTATTAGCGAGAAAGGTCTTATATACTTTAAGTACACATATTATATGATAGTATAATCAAAACTAAGAGCTACGACGTAAAAATATATTCATAAAAAAACATTATATTTTATTACTCGTGTTTTATTGTGTTTACTGTTAATTAACATTTTATTAAAGTAAGTTAACATATTTAATTTTTATTTATCTTGATACCATCTAAATATTTTTTCCTTACGTCTTGTAGTTTTTGACTGATGTACGGATTCATCGTGTTCATCAGAAGCTCAATATGGTCCTTGTCTTTGACTTTTTTTTCTAAAAAGTCTCTGTACAACTCTGCAATTAAAAAAATAAATGGAATAAAATGAGTATTTTTATGTCCATGGTATCTTATATTTTTCAGATAAAGAAGGTCGCGTTTTATTAATAAAAAGAATGGAGAATACATGAACCTTTAGAATTTTTTTTATTTCACTTTGTGGCGTAATACTAAATAGTACTCTATGTAGGGTGGGGAAGAAGGTGCTTGACGCTTGCTATAAAGGACAACTTATGACATGAAAATCATACACAATTTGATAGCACTAAGTAGCACGAATCTGCTGCTACGCCTATTCATGGCACAAGCGGTTCATTTTTGAACCACATTTAGCGATCTGCAAAAGTCGGAGTACGTTATCGGATACGGCAAAGCTGTGCAGCATACTGCAGCACCCAAGGAAGCTCCTTACTAATTCGATCAAGTTGGAATAGGGTAACTGGGCTGAAAATGGACAGGAGGTCCTGAAGGGCCTGATAGCAATCCACTTTCCATGACTTGAGGGAGGACACTGAGTTGGAGGTCGGGCTACTGACGGCTCGGGGGGAGAGGACTGGAGACTAGCGAAACGGGCCACCGAGAGGACAAGGATTCGGTGGTCTATTGGTACGTTCGAGCCCTACAAGGCGGCGGAACCAGACGTCATCTTCCCGGTAATGCTGAAGCATGGTATCGACAAACTAACTCCGGCCCTAAGAAAGCTGTTTAGAGCATGCTTGGCTCTAGGATACGTACCAGAGAAATGGGGTCAGGCGAAGGTGACGTTCTTGCCTAAACTAGGTAAGATACAGCACACAGTCGCCAGACTTGAGGCCGATCAGCATGACCTCGTTTTTACTCAGAACGGTGGGGAGGTTGGTGGGAAAAAGGGCTGCCCACAGGGCGGGGTGTTCTCGCCAATGCTCTGGTGTCTTGTGGTCGAAAACCTGATCAGCATTCTGAACGAAGCAGGCATTAACGCTCAGGCGTATGCAGACGGCATCGTCATCCTGATAAGAGGTGACGATAAGAATATTCTAGAAGGCTTTATGCAATATGATTTTGGTTTTGTAGAAAACTGGTGTTATACGGTAAAACTGGGAGTGAATCCTAACAAAGTCAGTGTCATGCTGTGTACGAACAGGTATCAGACCAAGCAAGTGAGGTAGCTCACTTGCTTGGCCCATTAAGCTGGTAAGAGAGGTCAAATATCTGGGAGTCTCGCTCGATGCAAGGATCAACTGGGGAAACATACATGACATACTAAGGCAAAATTCGATAAGGCATAAGCACGTTTTCAACCTGTAGAAGAGCTTTTGGCACATCTGGGGCCTGGAGTCAGACAATGGTGAAATGGCTATATATGGGGCCATTATTAAACCAAGACTCACCTATAGAGCATTGATATGCGGATGTAAACGTGAGACAAAAGCTTACATCAAGGCGCCAGATAAGGTACAAGGAATAGTCATGACGGGAATCATGACTATGGGTCTAAGCGGACGACACCGACAGCCGCCATGTAAACTCTATTGGGACTCCCGTCGCTCGATAAGGTAATTCGGGCGAATGCTTGCAAGACTTTCTGCAGAATCGCGGAATCAACGAACAAGGCAGTCTTTAAGAATGCGGTGCTACTGGAACAGATAATGCCGCACATAGTGGAAAGGGGTTGCGATAAGATGGCGGAGGAGATCGTCTTCTCTTAAAATTTCTCGATCGTTATCCCCGAGAAGAAAGAATAGCAGAGAGGTAACGATCGGTTGCTTGGAAATAGTGTGGTGTGGTTTACTAATGGCTCTAAAAATGAGATCGGCGTTGGAGCAGGAGCTTGGGAATGAGGGGAGGGGGGAGGGCACACAAGAAATAGTGTGCTCGCTCGACCAGCATGCCACTGTATTTCAGGCAGAAATCAGGGCCATCACGGAGGCAGCAAAATGGCTGTTAGAAAGGGGTATAGGTTAGAGAACCATTACCTTATGCTCAGATAGCAGAGCGGCTCTAATGGCAATGGACTGGACTAGTATTACTGCTAAGGATGTAGACAGGCGCTGGAGTCACTAACAGAAGAAGCTAACAGGTTGGCAGGGAGAGGAGCTGACGAGCTTCATGCTGAAAGATGCACAGTCACCGCCCCTGCTTGTGAAGTGAACAAAGCGATCAAAAATTGTCTCTGTTTGCAGCTGAATACCAAATGGATAAGTGCTAAAGGACTCAGACAGGCCAAAGAGCTTATAGGTGATAAACTACCGGGGAAATGGCTTAGATTAGAAGCCTGGGTAGAAATAGACTCAGGCTTACCGTGGGTTGGCTAACTAGATATTGGAGGGTAGGTTACCATCTGAGGAACCTGGGCCTCAGAGCTGACTGCTTCAGCAGGTGGTGCGAGGCAGAGCAGACCATCACACACCTTCTGTATAAATGCCCGGCGTTTGCGGGGACAAGACAGAGGGTGTAGGGGAACTCCGGCTGATGACAGCGGAATTAAGAGAGGCCAACTTGGCATCAATTTGCCAAGTAGCCGAAGCCAACAGTTAATTGTTTTGAGCACGATCAAGGTATAGAAGGCATAGCACAATGAGCTCAGCTGAAATGCTTAACCAGCACGTCCCCGAGCAGGATCCGCTGTAGTTTACCATCACCTAATACTAATACGAATACTAGTAACCATGTGTATAGCGAGACGTGACTTAATATTCAGTAACAAGTGGAAAGAAAATAATAATTTGTTGCGTACATCGACGCCGATATTAATTCTTATTTTATTTTTGTGACTGCAATATAAAATCATAACTTTGATATGATTTTTCGGCTCTTGTGGTATAAAATCTCGCATTGCTTGTACGAAAAACATCACATGTGTCATAGAACTACCTTCCACACCCGTATCAAAATCTACTGATAAACTTTATATTTGCGCAATACTCTTAAAGGGTGGTCAGAGACCCGTCACTCTTTGACATTTTGTAATTTCAAAGTTAAAACAAATACTAAATATCCGATTTATCTTTTTTTTTTTTTTTTTTTTTTTA
>CM053168.1:18997706-19041931 GCA_012977825.3 Pteromalus puparum | reverse complement strand
AGTAGATAGGCTATAGGCATACCAGATCATAGGCATTCTAGATCACCCCCTCCCTGCTCCCAGTGATCTAGAATGTCATGTGTGTATAAGAATAGGGATCCTCCCTCCTCCGTGACTAAAATGTCGAAGAGGGGGACGAAAAGGAGGAGAAACTCCCTTCCCACGAATGATCTAGAATGTCGTATGTATTTCAGATACAGGAATTTTTTTTTTATCCCTCCCTTCCCCCCCCCCTTCTAAGCGATCGAGAATTCATCCCACTCTCAAAGTGAGCCAGTAACCGTAGTGTGTATAAGTCCCAATCTTCCCTCTTGAGCCAAAAAAAAAAAATTTGTGGTGGGCTTATGCCCCTCCTCCATAATACCTCTCTCCAAGCAACCGTAGTGTGTTCATTGAGGTAAGCGAAATGTCCTTGGATGAAAGTGGAGGAAAGGGGCTCTCTGTCTCTTTCTAATATATTGCGTTCTCTCTCTAGAGCGAGCATCACCGCCGCTTACAGGCCAGCATACGGCTCCTTACCTCTATAGTAGTATTACCTCTCGCTCTCTTTCTAATATGCTGCGCGCTCTCTCTAAGAAGGCAAGAGTGGGAGGGGAAAGGGACTCTCTGTCTCGTTCTAATATATGTATAGCGTTCTCTCTCTAGAGCGAGCATCACAGCTGCTTATGCCCTTTCTTCACTACGGCGTTAAAGCGAACTTTAAGCGAGCGTTAGGTGGATCGCATAGTGCGTTGCATCGGTAAATATTTTCTTTGGCGCTTTGAATGGTCAAGCCTAAATAATTTTTCCCATCGTTCAATACGACTGCAAAGCCTTGAAGATGTCAAAAGACGACACACCTATACGTTTGGGTGAAAAAGAGCGACTACCCTTCTACCTGCTAATGTATGCGGGAAAAAAGAGAAATTTCTTTTCTCTCATTTTAGAAGTCCTGTTCGAAATAAAAAGCGGAGATGGTGCGCAGCAGGTAAAGGAAACGTAATATTTATTCTTCTTAAAGAAGATAAATTCCTACCCATCTCGGAATGGGGTGCGGGTTTGAAAGAGTAGGTAAAATACTCTTAAAATTTTCGCATAGTGGTGGAAAGCGTTCGAGGGAGGGAAGGTTTCCCTATAAATACTTGAGGGAAATCGTGGATCGTCAGTTCAAAATTCGTATCCGAAAAATGAACAACGCTAAAACGAGCAGTAGCAGCAGCAGCCGCAGCAGCAGCAGAAGAAGCAGAAGCAGCAGGAGTAGCAAAAGCAGCATACCAAAAATGTGAGATCGCATTAATTGGTTAGCTGACAATGCTCCATTAATAATAATGTTGCTGGATCATCTTGACTGGGCCAGGAGGACCATAGATTCAAGTAAGTAAATTTATAACAAATTTAAAACTTATTATTTTTGAAATTAAAAAATTTGTAATATAATATTAATTTTATTCAGTACCTCCATTACCGTCAAATGCTGCGATGTAGCAGTTGTACAGAGGATTTCGCAGCTCAAGTGTCTGCTCAGTTAGCTCGGACAGCAGCTCGAGCAGAGAAAAAAAATTATTGAAAGATCTTGGACCGATTCCCAAGATCACAAGAAAATCATCAGGTAAACAAAATAATATTTTAAAAAATGCATATTTTTTTTCTTTATGAATGATTTTATTTATCATTATTTATTATAGTTGAACCTAGGACAGTATCTGGACCGTCGAAGGAAGCTGAGCTGACAGGAGCATCGTCTAAACCACCGTCGCCAAGGAAATCGCCACCGTTAGAGGTACCAGAAACGAAGACAAAACCACCCTCGCCAAGGGCATCGCCAGAAACGACGACAAAACCACCCTCGCCAAGGGCATCACCAGAGGTATCAGAAACGATGCCAAAACCACCTACGCCAAGAGCGACGTCGTCGACAAGAATGTCTGATTTATGTAAGTTTGCATTTATTTATTTATTTTTTATTATTTATCTATCAGTTTTTTAAACATAATTTATTTAATTTATTTTTTTGTATTTGTTACAGTTGAACCAGATAGAATTTTACAGAGGAAGGTGGGGCGATTGTCCCTATCAAATAAAAAAAAGACTGCTGCTATACCACCGCACGGCAGCGGTAACAGCAGCGGTAGTAGCAGCGGTAACAGCAGCGGTAGTAGCAGCGGTAACAGCAGCATCGGTAGTAGCAGCAGTGATAGTAGCAGCAGCGGCCGTAGCAGCGGCAGTAGCAGCAGTGGTAGCAGTAGAAGCAGGCCGCGAATAATAGAAGATGTTACAATTTTAGACTAATATTTTAAACTAATGTACTTTTTTTTAATGTAATTTATAAATTTATGTATAAATAAAAATTTGATTATTTAAATAGAAAGTGTGAAATTAATTCTCAAATATATTTTTATTCACAAAAGAAATTTAAAAAACTAGATTAATAAAATATTTTATATTATATCAATAACGGGATTAGGAGGAAGCTAAGTGTCAATAATTTGGCAGCGGTTTTGATTGTTTGTTTTTTTTTATTTATTAAAAATATAAGCAATTACACTCCCTTTTCATATCCACCACATCCTCTCCTTTTGTATTGTATATTAAATTATGTAACCACGAACGTATTGACAAAACATTTTGCATCGCGCACATCGGTTTTTTACGATTGCACAAATCGTGGTTAATGCAATAATATTGTGCGTTGTAACTCAAGTCATTTAGTGATGGGCATCCATATTTTTCTATATTGCAAATAGTACTGAAAAATTAAAAATAATAGATTAATAATAAGCATAAAAATAACAAGTAAAAAAAAAAAAAAAAATGATTATAGTGACTTATACATTTGGTATAAGTTTTGTCAACCATTGTACTTTTTGCTCTTCTTTAACAAACAACTGCTCCACGCCTTGCGTATATATTTGTAAAATCCGTTGAAGGCGATCATAAGGAATATCTCCAGCGTCCCATGCAATTTCATGGTATGATCTTTCCATCCATTGGCTCATGCATTTTTCCTCGGCAGAGAGTTCATCCCACGTTATTGGCGGTTGGAACAGATAGGCAGTCGGTAAAGCAGTTTTCTTCATATTTAGAAAACTAATTTCTTTAAAGATAAAAGAATCTTCGCAAATTCTTTGAAAACCTTGCACATCGCATATGTANTATATTTAGAAAACTAAATTCTTTAAAGATAAAAGAATCTTCGCAAATTCTTTGAAAACCTTGCACATCGCATATGTATGCATTTTCTTCAAGACAATGCATTACGTAATTTTTAAATAAAACTTGGTAGTCAATAGTTCTTTCCATCCTGTTCATTTGCTGAAGAAGCAAACTTAGAGATTGAAGGAAAAACTAACACAAAAATGTTTTAAAGCAAGAGACTCCACCTCGTTTTTAGAGGGGGGTGGGAATATCTTAGACCTGATTGGGTGGATAGAAAGTAGTGATTTTTCCCTTCACTATTGGTTAAAATTCATCCCTTCCAGAGAAAAAATCTTTTCCTCTCTACTCAAGAACAAGCTTTTTCATCCCTTCCAAAGTCAGTTTTCCCTCTCTTTTCAAGAAAATAGTTTCCCGCTTGGACAGCTAAATGCGCTTTTTTTGATTGGTTAGCTAAATGTGCTTTTCCACCTCTTCTCACGCAGATTTCCCCTTTAAAAGGGAGCACTTTACCTCTCACCTTAGTTCGCGACCGGTCTTACACTAAGAGTGAAACGTGAAACGTGAAAAGTGTATTTGTAACGTGAAAGTTTAGTGAAAAAGAATCAAGATGGCTTCAATGGGATTCTTCGAACGTCTCGTTCAACTTCTTCATGATACTTTACAAAGTGCAAATGAATTAGCCAATAATGATATTCATTATTGGTTAGATATGTGCAATAATGCAATTAAAGAATTAAACGAAAAAATTTTAAAAAAATCTGATCTTACAAGAGGAGAAAAACAAAAGTGTCAAACTTGTATGACACGTCTTACATGCATGCAAGTTGAATTTGAACAACTACTGCAAAGAGGCGGTAGTATACAAGCTGAAGAAACAGAAGTTAGAGTTGAGTGGCGAGATGTAGAGTCTGCTTTTCAAAATCGGATTAGGTCGGGTGTGATTATAAATATAAATCATGTGGATATTTCAAGCTTTATGCATGATGCTCAGAAGCTCTTTGATGAAAAGGTTAAAGCATGTTTAGAAGAATATAATGCTTTAAAGGTAAATTCAGATTTCATTGCAGAATTCGTGATACAGAAGAGTGGTGAAGAAACGTTAGACATAAAATATTTTACAAGTGAAAGTGGCACCATTTTCATGTCATCAAATTTGGAAGAATGGTTCAAAGAGCACATCGAAGATCCTATACAGGCGCAACTAGAAGAATTTCAAGAAAAGTTTGTGTGTAAATATGAAAAAATATTCGCCAATTAAAGGCAGTTCATACATTCCACTTCCACCGTTTATAGAGAGGAAAAGAGCATGCATAAACGTGCGCAACAATGACAATCAGTGTTTCAAATATGCTATTCTCTCGCACTGGCATCCTTGTAAAAATAATGGTAAGCTCTTATTATGTAATTCGCCTTCTTGTATTTTCCTTGAGAGAACTATTTCTTATAATCTGCGTAGTCACAGACTCCTACTGGAGAGTCAATGTTCATCTAATTTCGGCTTTTATTCAACGTTAAATAGACTGAAGAGGGCATGGAACAGCCTACCGGAATGTATTACTGGTATTGCTAATTTAACTGAGTTCAAAATTCGTCTTAAATCTTTTATATTATCCTTTTAAGCGTTTTTCGATTATACTGTATTATATTGTACTATATTGTATTAAATTGTACTATATTATATCTTTTTCTAATGTATTATATACTGTTCATTGTTATACTAAAGGGCTATTAAGCCCGTTTATATTCAAATAAATAAATAAATAAATAATGATGACCTTGTTGATGATGCCAAAAGTTTAACACTTTTTGTTGAACTGTTATTTAATTTGAGTTCGTTTAAATATGATATAAACCTAGCTCTGTATAATTATAATCAAGAGATGAATTTTCTTAAAGAAAAAGATCATATTTTATTATTATCTGAATTTCATACTTTGAAACCAAAGACGTATGTAGATGGATCAGTAATCGATAGTTACATGATTTCTAAGTCAAATACTCAGTGGAAAAATACGTATTTTTTCCAACTTCCCAAACCAATTTCATAGTTCCAAAAATGTGGAAGATGTATAATATCCACTTTGAATTTCGAGGAAAGGCATTTATTCTATACTGCTTGAAAAGCATTGGTGCCTTCTAGTGCTTAATATTGATAGCAAAACAATTTTGATCCACTTGACCTCGACCGAGGAAATCGAGCCATTACAGCTTTTCTGGGTTTTTTAAATCAATGCAACTCAGCATCAGAAAATAATTTGTGTAAAATACAGTAGAAAATTAGAGAATCAAGTATCAAATTTCCAAAACAAAAAGACAGTTATAATTGTGCTATTTTTATCATGTATTATATGATGTATTAGCTAAAAACAAAAAACCTTCTTTATTTTTTAATCCAGATAAGTACCGCTTAGAGATTGCTCATTATCTCATGATGCAAAAAGAGTCGATGAAAAACGTTTGTTTATATTGCTATAAAAGAGAAATAAAGGACAAAGTAACATGCAACAAATGTGATAGATGGGCACATAACAAGTGTATAAAAAGTGTTTCTAAAAACTTTCTTCATGGAAAGTGTGAATTATGCGCCATTTATAATCACAATTAAAACTATAAAATTAATAGAATACAATACAATAATTACACCAAAGTTTATTTTTAAATCAATACTCATTCGACATCCTATATAAATAAAGATTTAGTTTACTTTTTATGTTAAAATGTACAATATTTCATAATACGTTAAAATATAAGACAACTATTCATTCGTTCGTTCTCAATATATTCTGGGCACTACTTGTATATTATTCTCTTATAAGTCATCTATGTACCAATGTTCTTCAATATTTATTCTTGGAATAAATAAAACAGCTTGTGGACATTAAAAAAAGTTCAAATAGTATCGTGTATTTTATTTTACAATCATTTTTACACTATGTAAACATATTATATATATCGATAATATAACTTATTAAATTAACCTTATTAATTGTGAATTTATTTTTACATAAAATAATAAAACTAGTTTTACTTGTGGTAATTTTTTTATGTGCTTTGTGCTTTCTGCAATATCTTTCCGTTTATCTCAATGACCTGATATTGATTGGCAATAAACTATGTGTAGAGTTTCATGCAGGCTTGTAATCCCGGTAAGAACAAATTTGACAGTTTTAGAATTATCGTCAGTTAAAAACAAATTCTGAGGTATATCACATAATTGACAAGAATAATTGTTTAGTTGCACATCAATACATAAATAAAAACTAAATTCAGTTGATGAAATTCCAAGATCATGGCATAAGAGACACGTACTTTTTATTTGTAAAAAATAATTTTTTAACAGTTCTAAATTTTGTATGTTTTCGGATTTTGCAATTGATAATTTTATTATACTATTGTACTTATACGATATATTATTGCAATCTAAACAAAATATATTAACTTGGTATGAATTATGATAATATTGCATAATTTTTAAAAAGAAATCTCCGGCAGTGTCTTGAATTGAAATAATGCCATTTTCTACATGTGCATACTTAAACAAGAAATGCGCTCTGGTTTTGTAAAAAGATGTTACACTTCCCGATTTACAATAGTCCTTAATAATTTTAACAAAACAATTTTTCTGACTATTTGTACAATGATTGTTACAGTGTTCTAAAAAACTTATATATTTTTATAGGCGACCGCCATTATTTCCGCTACGCTATCAAAAATTGAAGTATTTTCAATTTTATACTTCTTTCCACTAATTGATCTCAGCATTGTACTCAATGTTGCGTTACGTATTAACGACTCTTTTTTTGGCAACACTCCTCTTTCCCTTATCATTAGAACTAGTCTGCTCATGAATCATTTTCATGCTTGGGCAAGACATTACATATTTTTTCTTTTTAACATTTAAATCATACTTCTTATTTGTATTATTTTTATCTTGAAGGCTTGAAAGAGTCTTGGAATAGCTGTGTTTAAGATCGAGTTGTTTTATTACGTAGTCTGCATCTGTCATAGAATCCTTTGTCGTTGATCTCGGAGTGGAATGATGAGCTGGCGATGGTGAGTTTTTGTTGATATAGTTTTCCTATTAAAAATATTTTTATTTTTATACCCATGTATATATACAAATTTAATAAAACGTAGAAAAAAATTTTGTTAACTCACAATTTGTGTGCTGAATTCATTTTGAATTGGTGGACAATAATGTTTGACTTCTGGTTCATCAGATAATTGCGAGGTATTACATTCTGTCAAGTTATTATTTATTTTTTCATTGTAGCTTAGAGTATTTCTTTTTTGAATCACAAAAATCGAAAATTCGAGAATAACAAGTACAGGAGATGCACGAGCGGAGAAATGATCTAGGAAGGGGATCAGACCCTATGTACGTGTAATATCGAAGTTTCCAAATATGGTCATATAGAGGAACCGAGCTTTTTGATTGGAGTTCTCCGTCGAAATTATCACTAACATTTTTACACCTGTTGACGCCAAATGCAACCATACGAACCATATAAAAAAGCCCGGGTAGGACCGCACGCTCTCTCTTTTTTTTTAGTACTCGAGGCTCTCTTAATCTCTTAGTACGCTGTCGCGTAAGTTAAATTCGTAACGGACTTAGAATCATTTTCATAAAGGTAATTTAGAGAATTCTTGAAGTAACGAGCTTAGAAGAAATCACACTTGATCTCGAACTTAATTATTTACGAATCGTATAACACCGTCTCTCGAATTAATCGTCTCTCGGATTCTAAATTTAATAAATATTATACTGTAAATCGTTGGTCTTGCATTTACGAAACGCCGCGTCATAAAGAGCGTAAATCACCCAAGTTGTTTAGTTATTTGAATAAATCAAGTTATAACGGCATAAATCGTGAGTGAAGTCAATACGAGACCTTTGTTTCAACATTCCTCTCGACCAGTTCAATCGCACCTTTAACGCATTCATCGAGGACGAACAGGTAGCAGAGCCTCCGTCTAAGCAGAAGCAAGAATTACAAAAGGTAGATATCGACACAAAATCTATTATAAGCTAGCTAGATACACACTCTCTCTCTCTCTCTCTCTCTCGCTCTCTCTCTCTCTCTCTCTCTCTCTCTCTCTCTCTCTCTCTCTCTCTCTCTCCGAAACTTACGCTGCGGTTGAGATACTAACGCCCTATTTGCATTGCTAAGATCTAACTAAAACAGAATATTTGAAACCCACATTCGTTCTCTCTTAAAGATTTATAAATTCAATTATCGTAGAACGAACTATTAGGACGCCACGACGTAGAGTTAAGTCTCAATTGGGTCGATCACCATTTCAATGAACGCACATACTGAATATCAAAGAGATTTAGATTTAGATTTAGATAATTTTTATTTATGTACATTATGTTGTACAAATTATTAATTACAGTAATAAGTAAAATAGCAATTCATTGATGAAAGGGTGAGGAATGAGTGTGAGGGTAATGGAGGCGAGAAATGGGTGACGAATGCTGTTTGTGAATGTTATGTACTCTCTTGTGCGAGGAAGTAGCGCTTAGCTTGCGTTTTGAACTGGGTGATAGATCTATTGTCACGAAGATGAGACGGTAAGGAGTTCCAGAGGTATGAGGCGCGGATATGGAATGAGTTCCTCAGCGTCTTCGTGCCGAAGGGGGGGGGTGTCCAGGGCAGTCACCTCACCCCTCACAGGACGGAGTGCGACGTGGAAGTCAAAGAAGGCCAAGATGTACGATCGTGTAGCAGTGTTGAATAGTTTTCTGAGAAAACAGGCCGCAAAGTACTTCCTACGCCCGGCGGTGGTGAGCCATTGCAGCTCACGTCTGTAGGGGGTGATGTGCTCGTCCCTCCTTACACCAAAGATGTAACGTATTCCTGTATTCACCAGTCTCTGTAGTTTAGTGTCAAGTTCTTGAGTAAGGTCACAGTATACTAGAGAGCAGTAGTCTATGATGGGAAACAGCAGTGCTTGCACGAGATGTTTGCGCAGCTCTTGGTTGGTGCTCTTTCTGAAGAAGTACAGTCTATACATTAGTGAGTGAGCACGTTTACACAGTTGTGTGACGTGCTCCTTTCAGTTCAATTTAGAATCGAGCACCACTCCCAGACTGCGCACAGACGATTGATATTCGACCTGGGCTCCGCCCTATATTGATAGAGGTGTTAGCGACATTTGGTAAAGCGTTAATGTAGTGGGGGGAGCCCAGGACGATCGCCTGTGTTTTATGAACGTTTAGCTTTAGATGATTTTATGCAGCCCAACCTGTAATCGTCTCGGCGTTAGCTGACATCTTCGCGGAACAAGAGTCGAGCTCCTCAAGGTGGCATTGGCTGTAGATTTGCAAGTCATCCGCGTAGATGAGATGAGATACATCGGGGTCCAGGCAGAAACTGATGTCATTGTACAGTGTATGTACAGGGAGAATAGCAGAGGACCCAGGACAGATCCCTGCGGTACTCCCGTGTTGAGAGGGCGAAAGGTGGAAAGCTCGCCGTCATCACCAACTGCCTGTTTTCTGCCTGTAATATATGAGACAACCCAGCGGATAACTTGCTTAGAGAAGCAGAAGTGTGTTAGCTTTCGGAGAAGTTTGAGGTGACACACAGTGTCAAAGGCCTTACTGAAGTCGAAGAGAAGAAGAAGAGTTACCTTCTTGTTGTTAATACCACGCCTGACTTCGTCCGTTAGCTTGAGTAGGCCGGGCTGAGTGCTGTGGCCAGTGCGAAAACCAGTTTGCAAATCGTCCAGAAAAAGCCTGGACTCAAGGTACTCAGAGATTTGCTTATGCACCAGCCACTCCAGCGCCTTTGACAGAAAGCATGGAAGGGAGATCGGACGATAGTCAGTTAGAGATGTAGGTGAGCTGACTTTGTTTAGTGCGTGCACTAAAGACTTTTTCCAGTCAGAGGGGAAGCACGACTCGCTCAATGACAGGTTAAAAATATGACAAAGAATGGGAGCGAGTACTGGCAGAGCCTTGTGAATAACAACCTGTGGGATGCCGTCGCTACCTCTGGCCTGGGAGTCAAAGTGCGTTATCGCAGCTAAAACGTCTGATTCCGTAATCTCCCTAAAACTGAAATGTTCAGGGAAGTTCAGACTCTCGAGGGTACGCAGATAATCCTTAACAGCAGGAGCTTGCGGGTTGTTGGAAATACCGCTAAAATGCATTTTGAGGTCTTCGTTTGAGAAGTGAGAAGGTGGTTTTAGCTTGGAGAGAGAATATAATCAGAGTTTATCAAAGAATAATTAGATCACGGAGAGATTACTAATAGTTTAACATCAGTAATAAACAATAATATTCCTAATAGAAAGCAGTTTCCCGTACAGACATTTTCCGCCGCTCTTTTGATCGCGGGAGTGTCTAAACACCGAAGCGTTCAACTCTCTTCCGAAGCTTGAATCGTTTTCCGTGTTTACTCTTAATACAATAACCATTAAATGATTCATCCGTCTCATCTTCATAATAATCTGCAACTTGACATTCACCCTGTAATATGAATCGTTTTTTTAATATGAACTCATTAAATATCTGCGCGATCAGTCTACGGGAAGACGAGTCTGCTCTTGGAGCAGTCCCACCACTCAATCACACTACACACACCTCTCTGTCTCTCAGTACGTTGAATAAAACGTGAGAGTTTACAACACAACTCTGCCTTTCGTTTATTCCCGCACACCTTTCTCCACGTCCCTGGGCTTGTCCCTTGGACGGTACAACCCAGAACCTCACCACGACCTCACCCTCATCATCCAATTCCTCCCCCGTAACATATTATAAATTTCATATTAAACACATCAGCTTATTTCATATTAAATAATATTTGTCAGTTACAGTAATCAACTTTCTTCCTCAGATATTGTTGTATCTCTTACATTTTCATTGATATTTTCAATAATATTTTGATTAAAATTTTCGTTAACATTATTATTAACGTTTTCATTAACATTTTGAATTACATTTTGAATAACATTTTCATTAACATTTTCATGAATGTTTTCATTATTTAATCCTACAAAAGTAACGATTGATTTATGGTAACTGTACTAAGAAACAAAATTTCTACACTCAATATTATCTAAATATCTTGCAAATACTGCATCTAAAGTAGTACCATGACTAGTAGTAGATTCATGTGGATTATTTATCATTTTTAATTGCAATTTTGATTCAAGAAATAATACTACATTTTTCGCTCTATCGGAAGCAACATTAACATTAAAATCTCCGCTTAAAATGAATGGTAATTTATGATTATTTTTGCCAAGTATATCAGAACCTACAGGTGTGTATATTAAAAGTTGTGAATGAATAAATTCAATAATACTTGAAATGCTTTTGTGTTGAAATATAGTGTACTGTACAGAAAGTGTAGCTAGTAAGGTATAGTGTGTAGCGCGTGAGAATGAGTGAGCGCGCTGACAAGTGTGTGAGGGGAGACACACATGCAAGTATCCCCTCTCGCGGTATGCGTGTAAGTCACATGACTACTAGCGGTGCCGAGACTATACGAGTCTCGCACATAGCTCTCTTGGGTTCGAGCCGTCGCATAGTACACCTGGTGTACACGGCGTTATACATAGTAGCTGTAGAAGAAGAAATCTAATAAATACTTAATTATTAATCCTCTCTGTGTTAAAACTCATTTTCCAACATTTTGTTTGTTTGGAGAAATATATATAGTTGCTATAACAATTTTTTGTTTCTTTTCATTAAGACATCGTGCTATGCATATTTCACCAGTATCATTTTCTATAGAAATATTGAAGCATTATGTATTTCCAAAGACATGTTCGTAGTTATAACATTAACATTATCATCTACATTTTGATAAATTGCTACGCCTCCTGCTTTTACATTGTCACGTTGAAATTGTGTTATACGTTTGAAAGGTGGAATTATTGTAGTTTCATTATTTTTCATCCATGTTTCACATAAGAGAAGAACATTACATCGTCTAGAGACCGAATCAATAATATTCAAACTGTGAGTATTAAGGTTCTGACAATTAATAGTAAAAAGTGATAGTAAATAGTAAAAAGTCCTTTCTTGTTAGAAATAAAATCAATTATGCTTTGATCAATAGTTAATAATGTGTTCAGAGCTAATCTCCGAAATTCTTCTTGTAATGGTGCTATTGACATATCGTTTCTTTTACCATGGTAAAACGTAAAATCATCGTTTGGAGTTACAATAAAGAGACTCTCGATTTTAGTTACTCGAGTTGAGGCTATCGTTAATAACGAAGAATCATCTATAATGAGAATAATATCACAAGTAAAAGTACCAGAAATGAACGATTGCTGTCATACAAGAATTTCTAATTTTTATACAGAAGATTTGGTTACTGCTTGTATTAATTCTGATCATTCCTTGTCAGACTGGATAAAGCTAAGACAATTCCACATAACAGGCTCCAGGGTTTACAAAATATTTACATACTCAGCAAATAAAAATCCTAATTGGCAAAAAAAAATCTTTAGAATATTTTTATCCTAAAACTTTTCGATCTAAATACACAGATCATGGCAAGAAATATGAAAAAGTAGCTATTGCAGAGTATGAAAAGCTGACACAGACAGCAGTTACTACGTGTGGTTTAGTAATACCTAAATCAAATGCTTGGATGGGATATAATCCTGATGGACTGATAATGAAAGATGGCATACCTTATATACTAATTGAAGTGAAATGTCCTTACGCTGGGAAATCTAGAACCATTTCTGATATCATAAAAGATATTAAATATCTACAAATAAATGATGATAATACAGCTACGTTCAAAGAAAGACACGAGTATTACTGCCAAGTACAAATGGGAATGTCAGTTTTAAATGTCAAATCTACAGATTTCATTATTTATGCTTTATTTGATTCTACCTTTATTATGCTAAATGTGCCATTAAATTCAACTACAGTCAAAAAAACCTATTGTACGCAGAAAGAATATTCGAAAATTTCTCTAATTCTTTTGAAAGGAACTGAAATTTTTCTAAGTCTAAGACTGATACGCTTAAATTGCGATATCTTTGCTTGACTAGAAAATTTTATAAGTCCTTCAAAAGTGAGAAAATATTCTAAGTTTATCTACCAAGGCGTAATAGTTGCTCTTGGTAGGACTAGTCCTCGCTTAAGTTGCGCTGGAGCTAAGTGACTGGCTCTAGGCCGCGCGGGTCCTTATAAAGGCTGCGGAGAGAGCGGGGATCGCACCGCCGAAAAAACGCTTACATAAAAATATCACACTCACATTCACACCTATGTACAAAACCCATTCACACAAGCGTACGGAGCTGCGCGCGCCGCGCCGCTGCTGCGTCGTAGCTCCCACTCTCACACTGTGCACGCCGCACCGCTCGCTACGCTGTATATATAGATATACGTGCTCGCTGCTGCCGCTGTGTATATCTATATCGTGTTTGCTGCTACTGCTGCGTCGTAGGTCCCGCTGCCGCCGCTATTGCCTGATGGCGCTGCTGTTGTTGTTGGCTGGCTGCTCAGCTGTGGCCCGTAGCTCTTGCAAGAGTGGGAGAGTACGCTTATTTTTGCGTGCTTTTTCTAAAAAACAAGTCGCGAGACTTTAATTTTTTGTAGTGTTTTTTTATTGATGACTCTGCGGAGTGGTGTGGGGTGTTACAGGTGTTTGGCTTGAACAACTCCTACGGGAAAATTATTCACGTAGGACTTGAAAATACCTCCGTCGGCTCTGGCCTGTTGTCCGACTGAGTAATCAGGAGTTTTACGGTCTATCCTTGCCGCTCGCCACCTGGATACAGTTCCGGGAGCAGTTTGACGAGATTGTAACACCCCACACCGCTCCGCAGAGTCATCAATAAAAAAACACTACAACAAAATTAAGTCTCGCGACTGTGTCTTTTAGAAAATGGCTACGCAAATAATACGTTTCGTAACTCCTCACTCTTGCAACGAGATACGGGCCACAGTGAAGCAGCAGCCAAACAGACATCACTAGTCAGCGCCATCAGGGCACTATAACGGCTAGTTCCTGCACGGCTTTCACAACTTCCGCTAGCTATAGCTTAGCGACGCACACACGATATAGATATTTACACGCGGCAGCAGCGAGCACGTCTATTATCGGTCATATATACTAAGTCCTAGCGGCGTTGCGGGGCGTGGCCACAGTGTGCGAGTGGGGCTACGGACGCAGCAGCGGCGCGGCGCGCGCAGCCTCCCGTACGGCTGATAGATCACTGTCCGGTTTCTATGTAATACATGTGTGGATGTTGCATGCACTTGATTATTTTTTATGTCACAGCTCGTTTTTTTCGTCGTGCCGGTGCGATACCCTCTCGCCTCTGCTCCCGCAGCCTTCTTATCAAGGACCCTCGCCGGCTAGAGCAGTCACTAGCTCCAGCGCATTATCAGCGCACTAGTTCCTTCCAAGAGCAACCATAACAGCCTCTCGGTGTAAAACATTAGAATATTTCTTCTCACTTATTGAAGCGACTTATACAAACTTTTGTCTACGTCATACGCGAAAGACTTATATCGCAAGTTAAGCGCGTATCAGTCTTGCGACTTAGAAAAATTTTCGCCATGTTCCTTTCAATAAGACTTACCGACAAGAATTTTCGGAATATCTACGTATATTGATTAAATCTATCTAAGTCAGGCAAGATGGCGCCCCAATTTTAACGCGTATCGCTTTAGTACGTTTAGAAAGAATAAGTTCGATTTATTACGCCAGCATTTGTAACTTTCGAAATAAACAGATAACGCAAAAAGTTAAGCGTATTCTGCCGTAAACTGTCCTATGTCAAAATCAAGACTTCGTAATCACCGATATATATACTATAGTAGCAGTGATATATATTATATTATTTATATACGTATATACGTTGTAAAAATCCAAAACAGAGAGATATTTATTAATTTTGTGTGATATAGAAAATATATCGCAACATTCACACGGCAATAATTCGCTTTTAATATCTTTTTGATATATTTATTTTTGTTAAACCACTGAACTAAAGTGTTATGTATTGTCGATGAATACACTCACTAACCTCGTATCCCGGACCTGTAATAATATTTATTATTATATTATTTAGTTATTAATGATATATTAAAATCATTAATAAAAAACACAAAAAAAAAAAAAAAAAAAAAGAAAACAAAAAAAAAAAAACAATAATATCTTTATTTGGCCTGCCCCGATCACAATTCACGAACCGGTCATCGTCAACGCTACGTAAATGCATAGCACGACTTTTATCGCGACAAATAAAATATCGCATAAACTTTTATTTCAATATTAGAAGGGCGCCAGGACAAGAAAGTGCGCGTGACCGTGTTCAGATGACCGATACTTCCAGGCATACAGTGAAGAAGAAATGCTGGATCAACGAATCACCATTACTGGCTTTACCATAAGATTCATGATCAGCTACTCGGATCGGGCGTTTGAATTCGTGATGGAGGATGCCGAGGACAGTAAGGAGCCTAAAGCAAAACGACAACGTAAGCCTTCGCTTGTATTTAAAAGAGTGACCTTTGACAGATTGAAGGCATTGTCTAAAATAATAGATCATAGAATTAAGTATTTATTGAAGGTTAAAGAAGCTATAGAGATTATTGTGAGAGAGGTGGGTGACTATAGCAAAGAAAAATTGATGAATAGCGAAAATTCTCAGTACACATACTTCACCGCATATAATGTTGAGTGTGCAATGAGAAATTTTGATCAATCGCTTGTAGATAAGATAGATAAATTGTTAAAAGATAAAAATATACACTTAGCTATAGAAGATATTTATATTATTATTTATGAATTTATTAATCTACATTTATATAATCTAGTTGCGTACTTAAATACAACCGTATATAAGGATAAATGATCATAATTGTATTTAGTTTAAGTTTTCATGAATAAATATAATTTTTAAATATATAATACTTGTACTCACTTATCGTGTTACTCTATCCAACACCACCTATCCAGTAATCCTTCATATTCATTCTAGTTTTAAAACACACATACACATACACACACACACACACACACACACACACACACACAAAAGTGCGTTAAGGAGTGGAGAAGGGAAGGGAGGGCTCTACCCGAAATGGAAAGGGTAATATGCTGAGTATATGCGAAGGAGGCATAGTAGTAACGGAAACCACCCCTCCCGCATCGTACACCAGTCGTCAGTCAACCGTCGGGGAAGCAACACCTCAAGAAGTCACTCCGACGCTCTCCAAAGTGTCTTGATAACTCCGAGACACTTTGGATAAAACAGGGTAAGGTGGGGGAGTCTCTCCAAAGTGTCTTGAACCATCAGAGGCACTTTGGATAGACAGAGAGAGTGGGGGTTCTCTCTCTCCAAAGTACAAATGGCATCATGGAGAGTAAACAATCTTGACCTTGACCTCTCACTGGCTCGGGTGGGGGGTCAAGGTCAGTTTTGTTTACTCTCCATGGTGCCGGGGTACTACTTATGTCCCTTAATGCATTAGTATGGCCCGAAATTCAAATGACTAAGAAACGCTTATTTTGGAAAAAACTTTCTCGGGTTCAATTATTTGTCGAAAAAATAGAAATACTTGTTTGGATAGAGTGTTGAGGTATAAAAAGACAAAGATTAATGCAAATTAATTCGTCCTTGTTATTTTATCGAAACTGAGGTGGCCTCTAGCATCGCGATACTAGTGGGTACGGGACTGATGGGTAAACCAAAATGAATATAATCAATCGTTCGGCGTCTCAAACATATTATATCCCGCATTCTCTCGCATTTTTTCAGTAAATAGTAGTACAAATTAACTTCTAAACGAGCCTTTACCTGTTCTGACTAAGAAATAAGAATAGACGAGCGGAGAATTGTCGCATTGCCCGCATTTTTCGTCCAAAATTGACAAAAATGATCACTTTTGAACGGGTAAAATTTTGTCTTGGGTTAGCTGTGGGTCGGAACTTATATAATAGGTTATAGTGTATCGAAAAAAAAAACACTTCTGATGACCTAAGAAAACTTTTATATAGCTTTAATAGCTAAATCGAAAAAAGAACGGATATACTGAAAAAAACGAAAAATAACGATTTTCTTTCGGAGGTAGAGAACTTTAAAATTCATCGCACAGCGCCCTCCTTGCAGCTACTTTATTTTTTTTTATGTATTTAAGCTTTTCAAGGGGTTACAAATTGAAAACTCGAAAGTCGGGAAATTTTGAACCACCCTAATGTGCGCGCTAGTATAGGTTATATTACTATAGTTACGAAGACAGTCGACCGGAGAAACATCCTTCATGAGCTGATCTCGCTCGTGCATCAGTACTGTCTGATGCAGGAAAAAAAGACACCAAAAACACATGAATTCATGCGTGAAAGTGCGCGAAGAAGAGCCGACGACGAAGATGAGGACGAACGACCAACTGAGTCGGTACCGACGGTCTTGGTGATACTCCCTAGTTAGAAAAACGAAGTAGCCATAGGGATAATTGTCTAGTATTATTGGAATGGTGGAATATGGAACAGGAACGATATTTTTACCCCACACCAGACAGGAAATAAAAAAGTATTAATAATTAATTATTCAGTTATTATAGTATTATGCAGTTAATATGTATAAATAAAAATATTAATACTGTCATTTTTAAGCCAAAAGCGGATTTCATTTTTGGGTGCTGGCTTTGTAGCACCCAATTTTGATTTTGATTTTTCTCAAAAACGAGGACTCGCGCAAACAAATGTTATTGATACTTTTTTTCATAAATTTTAACGCGCAGACGAATAAATAAAACTAAATTATCATAAATTATAAATGTATAATTATGGGTGCCAAGTTCATGAACCTGATCGTTTTGACGGGGTTTATTTAAGAACAGCTATTCTGATAGTTCTATTCTATCTACCTACAATTTGACTAAGATTGTAATAAATAGCTTAAGGAGGTTCTAACCCTACTACACTAGTCAAAATCGGTGCATTCTTTTACTTTTCGTTTATTTTTAAATATGCACTGTTAAAAAAGCTGTAACCGTAGACCTACAACAAATAACGATTTTTCGAGTAAATTTAACAATCATATTTGTCCTGATTAAGAATAAAAATTTTCCCGTCGAAACTGATTTGACTAATTTTTTGAGGTTAAATGTCCGTTTTCGGTATTCTGTAATTCTGTGGTCGACAGGCTAAATGACATAAATCCACTTTTCGTGTTTTTGAGAAAAAGCAGCTTCAATGTTAGGACTTATATGTAAGATCGGAGCAAACGAGATGGGGCGCGATACGGTACAGGTTAGTTCACACATTCAGTGCACATATCCACGCGCCAGTATGACCGGGATAAACCTTTGCTGCTTCGTGCGTATTTACACTGCGGTTCTCGCCCGCAAAACGGGCATTTCTTAAAACAATTCCACAATTCAAAATCCAGTCTATAAGTCCATAACTGCAAAACTAAATGACATAAGGTCATTATTGATTTTCTTCCCCTAGTATTTACTATTGGTGGTTTTTCCGAAATAGCCTTATTTGGAAGAACAAACAACGTTATTTGGAGGTTAGTGCCAAAGAAATTAAAAGTCCAATTAGCCTCTCATTTTGATAGAATATATATCATTGTATTATAAGCACTATGCCAGTCTGATCTTGGTTTTTATTGTAAGTTTTATTCAGAAAACTATACTCAATTGAAATTAATATTTAATTCTTAATATACAAAAAAAAATCACGCAGAAATCAATACATGCGTACCTTTATAATTATTTAATTATTTAAACTCTTGCATATAAACTATTTACAGTTATTATTCTGTCAAACTGATAAATTTTTGTAAGCAATAGAAATTTTCTGCACTCGTTTTTTTTTATTAGAAAATGATTAGAAAATAAACACTATTATGTTTCACATAACCAGTCACAAGGAAGCTTTGGCATTTTATTTGCTGGCCATGGAAGGTATCCAGCCGTTTTAAATACCCAATAGTCATAAGACACTTTTGCTATGAGGCTTATTAATAGTAAAACTTCAGTAGCGATGATGTAATAAATGTAATCAGTCCAATCTCCAGGGTAAACACACATCTTTGATGGTTCTAAGTCGATGACCTTTTCTTTAACGTTCTCGCACAATACTTCATCATAATCTATTATTTTAGTCTGCAGCCAAACCTTTTAAAGTAATGAATTTTTCAATTTTAATTTTATCTCTGACAGTTTTATTTATTTATATAATATTTTTGTTATTAAATTAAAACGTATCATACCTTCAAAAACTTTGCAGTATTGCAGTCACAATGCAACTCATTGCCTCCAAATTTGACACCATACCTACTGCTACTATAGCTTTTATCACCATAGGCATTAGTCGCCAAAATATATGTAGGAAGCTGCAATAAATAATCAATATTAAATTTAAAATGGTGCTTCATACCTAATATGTGTGATTCTCACCGATTTTATTTTATTATGCCTTAGACTAAGAAATGCGTAGCTGTCCAAGAATTTAGAGCCTTCCAATTTATTTATAGATGATATATTATTGTAATCGGCAACAAACTCTCTTAAACCATCGTAGCTTGGATTTGTGCTCAATTCATCAAGAACAGTAATCTAAAATGTAAAAGTTTTCTAAAATCAGCGATTTCAATACTAAAGTGAACACGATACTATTATCTTTAAACTTAAGTGTTTTAGTCTAATGATAAATACTAAAATTTTTACATTATTGTAGGAGACATTTAAAGCTATTGTATTTCGAGGTAATTTTTCTGGAAGTTGGGTCAACTGAATGTTACTGCAATCAACTCTAACTGCAAAAGTCGGTAATTTATCTTTAAGAAGTTCCAATCTGCTAAACTCGCAAGCACACTGCCAATTTTCACCCTTGGGGCATTCAGTTTGCAGCTAAAAATTATAATATTTTCAGTTACAATAAAAAAAAACACTTAAACTACAACATTTAGTTAGTAATATTAAAAAATCTCAATGAAAAAGAATGCACTTACAGAACTGAGGTAACGCACTTGTTTTAAAGGAACTTGCGCAGTAGCATTGAACCAATGCCAAGTTTTGCTCGACGAACAAACGGTTTCGTTCTCTCTGTTAAAAATAATTTGATTTTCTCCTGTTTTATTTATATTTTGATAAATATCATGGCATAATAAAGTGTTTGATCCTTTAAACAAAAAATTATTTTGTTGATTAATTTTGTTAAAAATATTCCAACCATATATATATATATATATATAATAAATTAATTATACCTGAAATATCTAACCAAAATTCTCTACCATTCATTATGTTTAAAGCAGGTAAATGTGTCAAATTATTGTAGGAAAGATCCAAAGTCGTTAGCTGAGTAAGTCTGCTTAATGAATTGTTTTCCATTTCCAAAAGAGCGTTATTTGAAAAATTAAGGCACAGAATGGGTGTCATCATTAAAAATTGGCCCCTTATTCGATGAATTTTTCCATCTGTTATAGCTAATGATTTTAACATTCTCCACCGAACTTCGGTAACATTAATAAAATCCAGTGTGGCGTTTCGAATGTGAATATAAGACACGTTATCTGGAAAATCTAAAAAATTTGCTTTTTACTTAAACTAAATTTTAAAAATTTAAAATTGATTGGATTATTCATGTCATAAGTAGACCTTTCTAGCACCGAGCATATCGCCCTCCGCTATTCTCGGGCGCTTATCTCATTATGCACGGAAGTACCACTTATGACACTTGTATGCATCGTAATGTACTATTTAATACGTCAGTCTCGTTTATAAGTAAGTATACAGCGTATTTAAAATTATATAGGTATTGATATTTAAGTACAGATAAAATTAATGCTAGGAAACATCTCGTATTAGTAGAAATAAGCGAAAAATGGGTCGATTGTTCGACCAGCAATAAAACGCTTTTTCGGACATTTCTTACGCATTTATCAGAGTGAGAATACAGTCAGACCGTATTATAAAGCATTTTCATGCTTGTAAAAATAGATTCCATTGTCTAAAGCAAAGCACAAGTTAATGGCTATGAAAGTGCTATGCAAAATAAGTCAGGTTCAATAAGTAAAAACCGCTGCCAATTCTTTAGCAAGTATACTTGAAGGAAGCTATAGCTTCCTTCAACATTATGATGGATTGCTTAATATCAAAATTGTTTTTACTTTATATATAATTATATAAAGTTTTTGAATTTTTTGTTTGATGGATAATGTTCCCGACGTGTGCGCGCGGATCGAGGCGAGAACAAAGATCGGCGGATGAGAGCTCCAGCGCGACATGCTAAGTGTCGCGTAGGCCTCGTGGTACGGGTGGCCACTTAGTTTTTTTCTCTCCCTCGGGTGGATACATTCGGTAATTGGAGAGACTGCGGGGCGAGGAAAAGCCGAGATTTTCCTGCGCGGACGCACTTTAGGCTAAGACAAGCACATGCGGTGTTCTGTCGGGAGCATGTCGTCCAGATCGACTCCATGAAGAGAAAGCATGGAGTCATTGTTCTGCGCTTCGGTCGAGCGTGCGCACGGATGGAATATTATAAGCTAGATGTATTGGTCGACAGCGAGTTTGCGTGCGTTTACTTTAAGTTTTTCATGTATAAGCACTGTTCCTGGCGTGGGTTATTTTGCCAAGAGGTTTTCCCTGCGTCGCAGGTGAAAGCCTGAACGAATGCGGGAACAGTACAGGCATTGTATTGTGAAGACGGCTTCGACTGCAGAGCACGTTCGCGTTCGGAAAAAAGGGTCCTTGTTCGCGTCGCGGGGTTTTACAGCCGACGCTGCGCTCGGCGCGGGGTCAGTTTTCCAGGCAGTGAGAACGTGCGCGTAATATGTTTTGGCTTAACGCCGAGTGCGGCGTTGGGTCCGATTTTACAACTCTCGGAGAGCGGGCGCGTCATCGTGTTGACTCAACGTCGAGCACGGCGTTGGGTTCGGATTTTATAGCCTTTCGCGGAGGGAAAATTCGAGAGTTCAGATGCATCGGCATCTGGCGATTAAGAAGCGGGCGAGGAAAAGAAGGACCCAGAGAGGGGAGGCCGCTTTTCGGGGACTTTGCGGGGGCGAGCGTCGCTCCGTGTGCTCTGCAGGGTCAGTCTCGATCGTGACACGAAGTCGAATACTTCGAGTACTGAAATATTTTGGCTTGAATATATTGTCATATTTTCACTTAATTATTAGAGTTCTTACTATGTTTTTTCCCAGTAGATTGTTTTAGAGTAACTTAAATTTTAGCGTTGTTCCTTTCTGATAAATCAATTTAAATTCATTAAATTCACACGCACAAGCTTCGAGCGCGACACTGCTCCGCATAGCAGCCCTACAGATAAAATCTTGTTTTTCACGAATTGGTAAAAAAAGAAAAAAACATAAAAAACGAGCCTAAGTATAGATTAAAATCCATTAAATAGAAGTTAAGATATAAGCGATGAGGTTTTCAATCATGCAAAGTATACAGGATGAGAAATAGTATATTGTGCAACTAGGGGGGAGAATTGACTTTTTCTAGCAAGGGTGATGTTTTAAGCACGAGTCCCTGTTAAAAATAGTTGGCGGGGATCGATTAAATTTTCAATCGCATTTGAAGCTATATCTTAACCTTTTACAAGGTAAAATGTTGGCAACTATAAGTTATGTGCCCATCCTAACGAATCTATCTTAGTATTATAGTTATAATTCCTCCTCTAAAAAGTTATAAAATCCTTTAAAGAAATTGTCAAATGTTTACAGCTTACAAAAGTTTTCCTGTATTTTTATCATTATACGCTAATGAATGTAGTGAAATCAGTTTTAAAAATGTCAAGTATTAAAAATCAGCACACTAACAAAAATCATTTCTTACTCGAAGAAGAATTAATCTGAAAACTAAGCCGAATGTAACATCTTGTACAAAGAAATGAGCAGGATCATAAATATAATAAAAACAAGCAAGTTCCACTTATTTATAGAAGAACAATCTAAACACAAAACAGAGTTACATCTTGAAACTATAGTGAGAATAATACTTCTTGGAGTAAGAAATGATTTTTGTTAGTGCAGGTAAGCTAGAATCTGTTGACTAGTTTATAAAAAATAAGATGGTTGTACTTTTCAAAATTATTCATATAATGCTTACTTGCCGTCCCGTTATCTGGTTGTCTACGATGTGCATAGAGTAAATCATATGCTTACAAAAAAACACTTATTGATTACTTAACGATCGATACCCACATAAATATGAAAATTTATCGCCTTTTCAATCAAGACAGATCGTAAACCAAGATTATCAAAGTAAAAATAATATTATAATTCCAAAACTACTTACTATTTATTCAAATTATTAAATTTAGTTTTGAGATTTTTTCTTTGCAACAAACATGGTATATTTGAAGATTTTTGCGACAACATGCTGGTAGTAAAGCTTTTTAGATTATAATAAAAACTGTTGTAATTTGAATTAATATTATCTAATAGATTCACACTTTAAAAGTAATAATCCGAGTGTTTCATCGATAGACTATAAGACAACGGGACGGCAAGTAAGCATTATAAGAATAATTTTGAAAAGTACAACCATCTTATTTTTTATAAACTAGTCAACAGATTCTAGCTTACCTGCACTGACAAAAATCATTTCTTACTCCAAGAAGTATTATTCTCACTATAGTTTCAAAATGTAACTCTGTTTTGTGTTTAGATTGTTCTTCTATAAATAAGTGGAACTTGCTTGTTTTTATTATATTTATGATCCTGCTCATTTCTTTGTACAAGATGTTACATTCGGCTTAGTTTTCAGATTAATTCTTCTTCAAGTAAGAAACTATTTTTGTTAGTGTGCTGATTTTTAACACTTGACATTTTTAAAACTGATTTCACTACATTCATTAGCGTATAATGATAAAAATACAGAAAAACTTTTGTAAGCTGTAAAAATTTGACAATTTCTTTAAGGATTTTATAACCTTTTAGAGGAGGAATTATAATTATAATACTAAGATAGATTCGTTAGGATGGGCACATAACTTATAGTTGCCAACATTTTACCTTGTAAAAGGTGTTCTTTGAACTGATTTCACAACCTTTTAATGAGTTTAATTAAATAAACTTACAATGGAAATGTTTTTGACAGAAACAATTCCTCAAGGGGCTGTTGCAATATTGTCGANCCTTTTTTTAGTAGTAATTTTTTGTAAGGAGAACGGCAAATATTGAGTTGCGCTAGTCTTTGTTAGAATTGTTAGATATTGATATCGGTCCCACAGCAGCAGCGTAGTAGGCTATAGGACTTTTTATCGGGTGTTACGGCGGGTATGCTAAGCTTGAAGCTGGTGGGGCCTTTGTCGCTGCTGATCTCCAGGACCATGTCGGTTTAATGACGTCCACCTCCTCCTCGTTCTCGAATTTGATGAGATTGTTGCCATAGTCGATCGCATTCCGACTCGAAGTTATGGGCTCTGCTTGGGCCTGACGCACCATTCGGCAGCTGCTGGAGATTTGCTTGTAAGCACGGGCTTCTCTATTGAGTTGGCCTTAAGCGCGAAGTGTCGCTTGCTGGCCGTTAGAGCCATGGCGCGTCTTCGGCGGTTGTCATTGTGGTGCTTGCCAGCTGCGGCAAACTCTGCTGCACCGATGACATGTGGGGCCTTATCGGGTTCAAGGAGTCGATCATGATTGAGGTGGCGTTACTTATACAGTCACTCTCATGTCGAGGTTGAAACAGCTGTAACGAAAGAAGGAAGATCTTGTCGTTAATTTTCGACTCCGGAGGAATAATTGAATATAAGGTCTTGGAGTTAGAGTATCTGGTTGCCATAGAGCTAGGAGCCTCTGGTGTACAACTCAAACGACCAGCTACGAAGGTCGTCATTGCGACCGACAGGTTCATCGCCGAGGACAAGTGGAGAGAGCTAAGAGTGGCCACTGATCACACTATCGGTCTCGCTCTTGATGTGGCAGTCCAGCATGTTCTGATGATGCAATTTGTCGATGTCCAGTGTCTAGTCTATCGTTCTGAGCCGGGGGTCCTGTACCGGTCCCCGATCCGGCGCGCTTGTGTGGCTATTCTCCATCTTCATACAAAGATGATCTATATACGCAAGTTCTTGCTCATTGTCCTCGACGATCTCGTCATTTTCATCGTCCTCGGACTCGGTGAGATCGTTACCATAGTCGCATTTCTCGAACTCGTTCTCGGCCTGTGGAAGAACAAAAAGGCCTCGTAGTCTTCTGCTAATTTCGGGGAAACAAGCGCTCTAAGCCTGTGGAAGACGAGAACAGTCGAGACCCTGGTAAAAAGTTGCCGATAAGTTCTAGCCAGTAGAGTAGAAACCAGCAAGACGCATTCGCGAAAATCAAGGAGGAATATCGGCTGATTCTCGGCAAAAACCCGGCAAGAATGTATGTATATGTATACTGCAGGCCCGTTTCAATTAGAGGTTATATTTTTGGACGATTGCTTCATAAATAAAAAAATGCCTCAAATATGCATCTATCTAGTGCGCTACATAGTTTTTATTGTGTAGACGTGAAAATCCCTTGAAGATGATGTCTAGGTGTTCAGGGTCGCCGATGACGGACTCTAGGAAATGAGCTTCGTAGATTTTTGTGAGAGACTCAATCGTAAATATAGTCTAGCCTTATGTAGTTCTTGAGAGAAGGAGAAGAGCGCATATATCGTTTCAAAAAAACAGAAAACGATTTCCTAACCTCAAAATCGAAAAATTTGACTGTACTACCCGAATGGAAATTCAATGTTCGAGCCCCATGCATGGGGCGAAAATTTCGTTCGTTTTTCACGAAAAGCCTCCCTTATCGAGATATCGACGAAAAATTGATTCCTAATCTCGAAATCGAAAAATTTGACTTTACTACCTGAATGGAAATTCGATGTTCGAGTCCCATGTATGGGGCGAAAATATCGTTCGTTTTTCACGAAAAGCCTCCCTATGCGAGATATCGACGAAAAACAGATTCCTATTTGTGGACACTGAATGCCATCATCGGCGACCCCGAACACCTAGACATCATCTATTTGCGCTTCGTAATCGTAGTTTCTTCGGGCGAAATATTTTCCAGATATCAAGGATATTATCATGATATATTTTTCCACACATAAGACGTTATAAATAACGCTAATAAACATTTTTACTCTTTGTCGGGTTTTTACCTAGAACGGCATTATACAAAATTCATGTCGCCACTACCGGGTTTCTTGCCAGATCCGTTCGCGGGAATCTACCGATATTGAGAATTTCTAGCCTGTTTCTACTCGGAAACCCGGCAACGATTTTACCAGGGGATCTTATTATATCAATTTGTGTTTCCTTTGTGTATGGTTCTGGTGCAAGCAAAAATGGTCGTTGAGGTTAGAATTGAATCCAACGGGATCTTTGTAGAACTCCAGTAAGCAAAAACTTGGCGAAGTTACGGTCAAGCTTCGATCGATTATCCGTGGATCACGTACGCTGTCGACTCGATCTCTATGTCGCACTTCACAGTTTGCAATCCATCGATGTGAGTTAGGGGTCCCGAGCCTGTTGCTGTGTTTTACTATCTGTATCCAGCATTCATGTACACGTCGTGTCTGTCACGATCTGCTAGGACTTGTTGCGGAATATCGTGCGGGTATGCTGAGCTTGAGGCTGGACTGCTGATTTTAGCCTGGAGAAGCGTCGGCTCCTCGTTGATATCTACCTCCTCCTCCATGTGCTCAAACTCAATGAAGTAGTTCTTGGGCTCGCTGTCATAATGCGCTGCCCAGGAGCCGCTATATAGCTGTTGAGAAATAGAACCGAGTTCAGGTTGACTGATAATGATCAAGGCGGCGTGGGCGTCGCGCCGCTCAGGTTAAGATTAAAGTTGTTGCTGTTGTCACGTCGTGTGACTCGTGGCATACATTTAGAGACAAATTAAAAGTTATTAGAATACAGAGATCGAAATTCAAGCTCTCAAAAGAAAAATGCATTGCGTGAGCCGACCTGTTTCCACACACTGCCGAAAGCATGTCACTGTCGAATCAGCGAACTTGCAATTCGTGACATCATAAGCGAGTGCCACTTTTTATGTATTGCAATACTAACGAAGGGTTTAAAAAGCCTTGCATGTACTCAAATCGGCAGTTCGTTACCAGACACGGGCTCCGTACACGTCAGTTCGACAATCGGCGAAGCTCATACGTGGAAACAGTCATAATTTTAAATACATCTGCCTTATTTTATTCTCGTCATCGTCGAGTAATATTGTAATTAATTTGCTAACGCTAGTGGAATAAATTACATCGTTACAGTGAAACTTATTTGTGCCTTGAACGTTATTTATAACATTCTATCCTACCCAACACGAGCTCAAGTCTACATACTGGCAACTGCACTCAAAGGTAAGTTTCTCATTTATTTGACTAACAGTGAGAGTGTTAGGCGCGAACTAATATCCTTTACAGCCTTGCCAGGGGCGAGTATAACCGCATTGATAAAAATAAAATCGTAACTATCAGACGCGAAGTAACTTTGAGTAAAGATAACATTACAAGAATTATCAAGCATAACTCGGGTGACATAGATAAAGATAAGAAAACAAGTGTAATACATGACACAGATAAAAGAAACAGAACAAGCATAATAAATGTGTCGCGATTATACACGGCATCGGATCAAATTTCAGCAGCTACTCGAGTCGCGGCGAATGACCTACTGAACTTGCTGACAGTCGCAGAAATGCGGAAGTAGAGCAAAACGTAAACAAACACTTAATAGGCCGATTTAAAAACTCAATGGGTTTTAGTAAAATAATCAGAATATACTTTTAATCGAGTAATGAAAATTTCAAATGAGCAATAAAGCAACAACAGATGATAAAACCCCAGAGAACGCAAGGATTACTAGGAAGCAAGTCCAACAAAATCCAAATTTAAAAAACCTATTAACGGGAGCACTCGAAATTCACGCATTCAAGAAGAGCTCAAAAATACAACGTTCACCCATAAAAGACCAAGAAACGGCAAAGGAAGATAAACAAAGCAGAGAAGTGAAAGGCAAAAATACAGGAACTATACCGAAAGTATTAACAGCGGAAAAAAATAAAACCGAAGGAAAATTGACAGGGAAACTTAATATCCTGGTAGACAAAAATACGCGAACGAACCTTAACGATCAACAAGAATACTTAAAAGCAAATGCTAAACAAGAAGAGAATTTAAACGATACAGCAGGTATAAAACAGCACGGAAATACGACATTCCAATCAACTTTAACAGCGTCTCCAACTAACGAATCAATTTTGGACAAAACATTCGATTTCGGAAAAGAAGAGCGATATTCGGACATAGGAGGATTTTCTGCAGAACAAAGCCTAGTAGTAGGAACTGAGAAAGACCCACATTTTAAAACACTCGCGTACAGCAATTATCAGACAAATTTTTTGACAAACGCAAGTTTAGACGGAAATTATAGCCTGATAGATTTCGATAAACCACTCGGAGAGGAAGCACACGGCATACAAGAGACTGCCGATAATAAACACAGCCAGATTAATAACAGAAATAATTCTGAGATTAAGACAAATCAAAGCTTAACTCAAATTAATTCTAGCAGTAGTAGCAACAGAATCACAAACAACCAAGGCAACAACCAAGAAGAATCGACTATTATAAACCAAACAGAGAATAACGAGGGAAACCAAAACCAAGGAAGAGACAACACAATAACAATGGCTCCTCCAGTACCAGAAGCAGTAAGACCAATAAAATTAAATCTGAAAGATGTCGTAAGCTATATTCCAGAATATAACGGAAAAAATATGACAGCAACGGACTATATAAAAAAATTAAAACAAGTCAGAAGCCTTATAGACCCAATAGACGAGGGAAACTTGACGAACCTTTTAAAGGTAAGAATGACAGGAGAAGCGGAAGAAGCACTCAGCAGCAGCGAAATAAAAACCATAGATGACTTAATAATCGGAGTAAGAACACTGTACCCTATTGACGACGACATTCATGAGCTGTATGCGAAAATGGGCAGAATATTTCAGGGAGAAACAGAAACGGTAGTACAATATACAAACAGATTAAGGAAAATAGTACTGAAAATAAAATAATTGAATAGGCTACAAGGGTCGACGGAGGAAGAAATTAAAAGATTCGAAAAAGAATTAAATGCAGAAGCAGCAATAAAATATAAAAAAGGCCTTAAACCAGAAATTAAATACGAACTAGGGCAGGAAAACACCGTAGAAAATATTTCGAAAGTAGCGATAGAAATTGAAAGCGATATAAAGAAAAAGAAAGACATAAATAGAGGCATCGTGAATAACGTGTACGAAGAATACGAAAGAGAAGTAGAGCAAACACGGAAAGTGTTGACGTGCCAAATATGCAGAGACTTCCAACACGAAGCTCTCTTCTGCCGTTCAGCGGCCTGCGTATACTGCAAAGGAGCGGGTCATTTTTCCAATAATTGCAGGAATGTTACAAATAGAATAAAATTAATTTGTAAATTTTGCAGCCAACCAGGGCATTCAATTAGCGCCTGTCGATTTAATAAAAAGCAGAATAATCACTGCCAATATTGCCAAGAAATGGGATATGATGTGGGGCAATGCCCGTATATAGGAGATTACGAAGTATGTTGGAAATGCAAAGAAACAGGACACAATCCGAATGTATGTGCAAATACAATGATGAATAGCGTAGAAATATGCGAATATTGCGACAACAAAGGGCATACAATACAGAATTGCCCAGAGGTATTGTGCAAAAAATGCAATAAGAAAGGACATACAATTAAATATTGTAAAGTAGGAGAAAGCAGGCTACCATTTAGAGTATGTACGATTTGCGAAACAAGTGGCCACGAAGAAGCAGATTGCGAAAGAGCAAAAATTCTTGTAGCGGAATATAAAGCCAAACAACAGTTAAAGTGCCAACTATGCGAAGAAAATGGGCATACAGCAAAATTCTGTAATAAATCCAAAAATAATCAACAAACGCAGCAAACGAGAAGCACTAATTACAGTAGAAATTTTCAGAGAAAATTTTGCGAATACTGCAAAATAGGAGGACACGTAGTGAGCGAATGTAAAAAATTGAAAGCCCTAGAAAGCGGAGGGAAAAATAAGCAAGTAAACTGCGGCTACTGCAATGAAGCAGGGCACACAATTGATAATTGCGAAAAAATTAAAATCTTAGAAGGACAACAAGAAAAATTCTGCTCGGTATGTAAAAGTAATAATCATACAGCAGAAAAATGCTTCAGAATCACGAACAACCAGGGAAACTACAATGCCCTTCCTGGAGGGAGCGCCTAGGAAGGGAAAATGAGAATAAAGCGTTCCCACTACAAGTAACAGAAAACACAAATCTAGATACAACGTTTGAAGAAAGAAATCTAGAAACCGATGAAAACAAAGTCGACACAATATTACAAACTTACGTACTAAAACTTGAGAATTTATTGCAATACATAGAGGTAGAAGATCAACACTCTAGTAAAATAAATAGATTACTAGTAGATAGCGGAGCACAACTAAATATTATTAAGAAACAAAACATATCGATGAATCTCATAAATAATGACGAACAAATTCTGATATCAGGAATAACGGAAAACGCCATATGTACCCTTGGATCAGTAAAAATACCAATAAATGGAATATACTTTGATTTTCACGTAGCTCCGGAAACATTTGGCATTCCATATGACGGAATTATAGGAATAAAAGTTTTATTACAGCAAAAATTAAGATTAGACAAAGGCTATTTAGAAATAAACCGTAAGAAAATCGAACTAAAATCTACTACGCAAATAAACACAATTAATACTAGTTCAATAGCCGAGGAATGCAGTGTAAAAGAAAAGACTCAAGAAATGGAGACAGAGGAGATAACTGTACAACAAGATTTAGAAAAAATACTAAATATTGTAGGGGAAATTCAAGACAATATAAATAAGGGTATTTCAGAATACGAAAATAACGCAGAACGCGCAGTTGACTCGCCAGATTTCGTAAAAGAAAACTCGGACGAAGCACAACTGAGCAGCTGGAAGCAACGCAGACTTACAGATTTCATTCATGATTCAAAAGTGCATATGCAGCAATTTATAGGAAACATAAATGAAACTCTCGAAAGTACAGAAAAGGAAGAAACTGAGGAATACTGCATACAAAATTTTTCAACATTTGTAAAAACACTCAAAGAAAACGTAGACGTCGAAGGCGACGAAAATTTTTTACGCAATACAAATGAAATAAACTTCATTACGTTCGACATAGAGGATATGCCCGATAATTTTACAGCAATTCCAGGATTATCACTGCCAAAAGCGGAAGAAGCTTTACACTGTGGTTCTATATATTTAACTACAGAAAGCAGAAAAAGAGCAGAAGAAAGCGCAAAACTAAGTAAACATGAGAGAAACAAATTACTAATGAATACAATAAATTTAAATCATTTATCTAGAAGGAAAAGAAAATTTATTGAAGATCTAATATTACTAAATGAAGACATATGTTGGCTAGAAGGAGAAAAGCTGGGAACATGCAATATAGAAGAGCATGAGATCAATCTAACTGACGAAACGCCAGTTTACGTAAAACAATTTCCGCTACCATATACATTAAAACAAATAGCTATCAGCGAAACAAAAAAATTAATAATAAATGATTTAATTAGATCGTCAACTAGCGCATTCAATGCCCCGGCATGGGTCGTGCCGAAAAAAGGTTTAACAAAAGAGGGAAAGAAGAAATGGAGGCTAGTTATCGATTACCGAAAACTAAATGCTAAAACAATACCAGATCCATACTTACTACCGAATATAACGGAGATATTCGATTCTATGGGGAAAAGCAGATATTTTACAACGATTGATATGGTGTCAGGCTTCCACCAAATAAAAATGAAAGAGGCAGATATACACAAAACAGCATTTAGCATACATCCATTGGGACGGTTTGAATTTAAAGTACTGCCATTTGGACTAATTAATTCACCAAGAGTATTTCAAAGAATATTAACTAAAGTACTAGGAGAATTATTGGAGAAAGAATTCTGCTACGTTTACATTGACGACATAATTATAGTATCAAATTCTGTAGAAGAACATAACGAAAGATTCAACCTAGTCGCGCAAAAACTAAGAGAAGCAGGACTTAAATTAGAAACAAGTAAATGTAAATTTTTTCAGAAAGAGGTAGAGTTTTTGGGCCATATTATTAGCGAGAGAGGAATGAAAACAGATCCCAAGAAAATTGAAGCCATAACAAAATTTCCGACCCCACGAACCGTTAAAAATGTTCGAGAATTTTTAGGATTAGCAGGCTACTATAGACGATTTATACAAAACTTTACAGAATTAGCTAAACCAATCATACAGTTATTACAAAAACAAGTAAAATTTGGATGGAATAAAGAACAACAGCAAGCATTTGAACGTTTAAAAGAAGCTTTATGTTCAGCGCCAGTGCTACAATTTCCAGATATGTCAAAACCTTTTATTATAACAACAGATGCATCTAATTACGCACTGGGATGTGTATTATCACAAGGAGAGATCGGAGAGGACAGACCAATTGCATTTGCGTCAAGAGTATTAAAAGCAGCAGAGAAGAATTATCACACCTACGAGCGCGAAGCCCTTGCAATCACGTTTGCAGTAAAAACATTTAGAAATTATATTTATGGCAACAAATTCAAAATAATTACTGACCATAAGCCACTGCTATCATTCAAAACAGCAGATAAAAACAGTAGAGTTCAAAAATGGAGATTACAATTATTAGACTACGATTACGAAATTATTTATAAACCGGGAAAAATTAATACAAACGCTGATGCACTGTCAAGAAATCCAGTAGAAAACATCCAAATAAACGTAATTACAAGAGCCCAAAAAGCAAAAGAATTAAAAACAACTGATACTAGCGAAATACCTACCAACGACATGAAAATTCAAAAATTAAATGAAGAACGGATTAAATTAAAAGAAAGGAAAAATAGCAAGAAAAAGAAAAGTAAAATTAAAGCAGTGGAAAACAAAGCCAAGATAGAAGAACCTACAAAAGGGAAAATAGGCGAGAAAGAGATAATAAATACAGAAACAGACAAAAATATCGTCTACACAAAAAAATCTATACAATTTAGAAAAGACAACATCGTGTGCGTGATAAATAAACGGGGGAAATCTTTAGATCAGAAAACAGAGTGGTTTATGAATAGCAAAAACGCTAGGATTAGCAAATATATAAATATAAATGAAATCGAAATTATTAATGTAAATCCAAAGAAAATATTTATAATATGCATAGATACAGGACAATCAGCAACTGGGGTAAAAGAAAATGTACAAAGGAACTTTGAGCTTCTGAGAGAAATCATGATACGCAAAAAAGTAAAAAGTTTTAGCATTTCCAAAGATTTAAAAATAAATAACATCGATTGGCAAGAAATAGAAGAAATTTTAACTAAAGTTTTCCAATATTCTGTTATAAAAGTAGTCATTTGTCTAAATTATATAGAATATGTCGGATTAAAGGACAGAGATAAAATATTCAACTTAAATCACTCAAGCGCTATAGGAGGACACTTAGGAGTGAATCGAACATTCAATCGTATCAGAAGTAAATATTTTTGGGAAAATTTAAAAGCGGATATTGAGAATAGAATTAAAAATTGCGAAGATTGTCAAAGAAATAAACTGAAACGAGTAAAAACAAGACAACCAATGATAATAACAGATACACCTTTCAAAACATTCGATAAAGTAGCTATGGATATAGTAGGTCCATTAAATTTAACGAAAAATCAAAATAAATATATCCTGACAATTCAGGATCAATTATCAAAATTTTTAATAGCCGTACCGCTGGCAGATCAAACTGCAGAATCAGTTGCTGACGCGTTTATAAAAAAATTTATATGTATTTTTAGCTCTCCTAAAGTAGTTTTAACAGACAGAGGAGCAAATTTCACTAGCAAACTCTTAAAAAGTATTGCAAAGAGATTTAAATTTTCAAAAATAGAAACTACAGCCTTTTCTCCCCAGTCCAATGGATCATTAGAAAGGGCGCATCATCCACTATGCGAATATTTGAAAAATTTTAGCACAAAAAAGATAGAATGGGACGAATTACTAGAATTAGCACAATTTCATTATAATACAAGCGTACATAGTGCTCACAAATTTACGCCACATGAACTTGTTTTCGCTTACCCTCCCAGATTGCCTTCAAGTGAAGCCTTGAAAGCATCTGAACAATTGCCAACATTTAATAATTATGTAGCAAATTTAGTAAAAAATATGCAAGATATTGCTAGTCTAGCACGAGAGAACCTGATACTCGCGAAAGAAAAATCTAAAAAATATTATGACAGATTTATAAATCCAGTCAACTTTGAGAAAGGGGATCAAGTGTGGCTAATAAAAGAACCAAAACCCGGAAAGTTAGAAAAAAATCAAAATTTAGGACCGTTTGAGGTATTAGAGGTTGGCGAGAATAGCAATATCGTAATAAATAAAAATGGGAAGCGAAACACGGTGCATGCTAATAAATTAATTAGTTATAAAAAGAAAAACTAATATAATTTTCTGTTTTAGGCAAAATAATCATGATCATCAACATAATAATTTTCACTGAAATCATTAAAGTAACTGCAGCAGTTATTGGATATGACTGTGGATCTGCAACACCGAATATTACGACATTTTCACTACTCGACTCTGGAGAATGCGATTTTCACACCACGCAAGTAAACTCGACAAACGTGGCCATAGAACTCGTACAAATTGCAGACTTCAGGACAGTACCGATTATCCAATGTAAAATTGAAATTCATCGTACAATTTTCGACTGCGGAATATTTGGACACCTTATACCAACAGAAAATGCGGAGCAACAATACATCGAAGAGATAAGTCATGAACAATGTAAAGCTATTCATGAAACAGGTATTTTTAAATACGACAACATTCATACTATATCAAATCTAAAAATAAATGCAACAACGACGAAAGGCATAGATTTCGCAGGAAATGCGGAGGGTAACTCTTGTTCAGGCGCTTCCTATGCCGACAGCTTTGGTTCTTGGAATAAAGTGTTTGTTCATGGCTTAATCAAAATTACATTGATAGAAAATACAGCTAGAGTAAACTTAAATAATGATAAGTTAGTATTAAGTTCAGGAGTAGTATGTAAATTTTCAGATAAAAATTGTATGGATATGGAAGGCGGTCATACGTTTTGGGACGTTTTGCCTACAGGCGAATGCTTTAAAAACGCGTACGACATTTTATTTAAAGGTATTGCAACTAAATATACTAGTAATGAAAATAAAGAAATTGTTTATGCAGTGAGATCTAATGATATCACATTCGCGCTATCTACTAAGAACAAAATAATGCATTGTAATCGAGAGTTTATAAGAACAGAACACCCAAAACTACTGATTGCAGAAAAAGATAGCAAATTAAATATGTATTTTTACGAAACTGATAGGGTAAGTAGCGATCATTCTGTAAATTTAGATTTATTTACTTACGTAAATTCTAAGTTTGTATACATTGAGAAACATTTAAGAACGCAGATCAATAATTTATACGTAAATATAATCACAGAAAAATGCGAATTGGAAAGGAAGGTTATCCAGAATTCCCTATCTTTAGCCACGTTAGCACCAGATGAATTTGCCTATAATATCATGAAACAACCGGGATATATTGCAAGAGTCGCTGGAGAAGTAGTACATCTCATAAAATGTATTCCAAAAACAGTGAAGATCTTACATTTAAATGAATGTTACAATCATTTGCCAGTATTAGCAGGCAACGAAACTTGGTTTTTAACACCAAAAACGCATATTCTAATAAAACGAGGAATGCAAGTTGATTGCAACTCTATAATACCTACGTATTATAAAATAGCCGAAGAATGGATAAAATTTGGACCAAACCCAATTAAAACAGAAGCACCAAACGTGTTAAAACCAAACACAAAAATTGGCTGGACTTTCGAATCAATAGAAGGACTAGCTACAAGCGGAGTGTATTCACAAAATGATCTGGACAAATTACAACAACAACTAATGTTCCCAATGGAAAAAGCATCGCTATTAAACGTAATAGCAAGAGAAATGGCAGGAGAACACACGTCAGGAGAAATCTTTACAGAAGACACGCTAAAACACATTGCCAACAGCACTTGGCACTTAATAATTGAAAAACTAACGACATGGGGTTCATTCTCATCGGCATTTATAATGATTTTAATAATTTTGCACATTGGAAAATTAATCATTGATACAATTATAAGAGGATATACTCTCCACACGATTTATGGATGGTCCATACACCTGATTGGAGCATTATTTAGCTCTATCACGCACCTGTTAACATCACTGCAGAATAATCCAGTGAAAAATGAAGTCAGGACAAAGCAAAGGAAAAACGAAATGTATGAAGAGACAGAATTACAAGAAATCAAAGTCATTCCAGTAATTTCTAGACCTATACAACCACCTCCCATTCCACACAGACCACCAAGCATCACTCCAACTAAACCTACTATTCCAGTCGCGAAAAATAAAGGAATATTTTCTTTAAGTTTGGATTAAATATAAATTTCTTAAATGGTTCTGAATGGTAAAATGAAAAAAAATCTCTACTTGTAATTCGATAGTAGAAGGTTTATAAAGCGGCCCTACTGCAATATCTGGGCCCCGAGGATTTACATCGTAAGATGTAATCTTTAAGATCGTTTAGGATTTAGATCGTTAGGATAGAATAAGGGTAAATAAAACAAACTGAATACTAGAACATTAGATTATTATTATTATTATTATTATTATTATTATTATTATTATTATTATTATTATTATTATTATTATTATTATTATTATTATTATTATTATTATTATTATTATTATTATTATTATTATTATTATTATTATTATTATTATTATTATTATTATTATTATTATTATTATTATTATTATTATTATTATTATTATTATTATTATTATTATTATTATTATTATTATTATTATTATTATTATTATTATTATTATTATTATTATTATTATTATTATTATTATTATTATTATTATTATTATTATTATTATTATTATTATTATTATTATTATTATTATTATTATTATTATTATTATTATTATTATTATTATTATTATTATTATTATTATTATTATTATTATTATTATTATTATTATTATTATTATTATTATTATTATTATTATTATTATTATTATTATTAAATACAATCACAATCGTAACGATGCGGTATTATTGGACCGACAATTACATAGTAATGATCCACGAAAACTTCAACATAAACACGCTTATCACTATTGGTGTACACTTGCAATTCGTAGAAAAATAAACTGCGAAGACCCCAAGTATCTTCGTCAGGACCAAAGCTCCCTTCCAGGTACCCATTGTTGATCGACCGGTTACAACGCCTCCAGGAACGGGCGCATTGCCAATCCTCAAACTGAAAATATACAAACAAAAAAATTATATTATTATTATTATCATTATATAGCCAATATAAATCAAGGGTAATATAACAATACCTACACATATTCGATTGTAGCGACGACAACCCGCTTTAGGAGGAACGGGAGCAGGCAAGTTCTCTCGTTTCGCTCGCTTAACAGCCCTGGTATATTGCCAGTCCTCGAACTGAAAGATAAAAGAAAGACAAAATTGTTAGCACTACCGCTGAATTATTTAAAGGGAATTGAATAATGTATCAAGATACTTACGCAGACCATACTGTATCGTTTACGAGGGAATCCGTACATGATTGTTAAAAGAAAACTGCACTTACCTGGTAGCGTACTACGGTTTTATACGCGAAATTCGTCTACTAAACACTTTTGTAACTCTGACTCAATCAAGAGTCAACGAACTTAAATTCTACAAACTTAGCAATTTCTAAGAGAGAGCTTGAATTTAAATTTATAACTTTATAATCCTCATTGTAATCAATGCTCATTAATTGCAATGTTTTGGGCCCCGAGGTGTCACGTCGTGTGACTCGTGGCATACATTTAGAGACAAATTAGAAGTTATTAGAATACAGAGATCGAAATTCAAGCTCTCAAAAGAAAAATGCATTGCGTGAGCCGACCTGTTTCCACACACTGCCGAAAGCATGTCACTGTCGAATCAGCGAACTTGCAATTCGTGACATCATAAGCGAGTGCCACTTTTTATGTATTGCAATACTAACGAAGGGTTTAAAAAGCCTTGCATGTACTCAAATCGGCAGTTCGTTACCAGACACGGGCTCCGTACACGTCAGTTCGACAATCGGCGAAGCTCATACGTGGAAACAGTCATAATTTTAAATACATCTGCCTTATTTTATTCTCGTCATCGTCGAGTAATATTGTAATTAATTTGCTAAGGCTAGTGGAATAAATTACATCGTTACAGTGAAACTTATTTGTGCCTTGAACGTTATTTATAACATTCTATCCTACCCAACACGAGCTCAAGTCTACATACTGGCAACTGCACTCAAAGGTAAGTTTCTCATTTATTTGACTAACAGTGAGAGTGTTAGGCGCGAACTAATATCCTTTACAGCCTTGCCACTACACCTATCACTACGTTCATAACTATTTATTTAAGAGTAGTCTGGACGTAACACTGTAACGGAAGATTGAGGAATTACCTAGACCTTGCAGTCTTCGAAACGTTACGGAAGTTTACGCGAAAATGAGGTTATGGAGAAGCGGATCAAGATATAGGTATATTGCAGCCAACGGGGTCGTCGCCGAGCTCAAGCGGTGAGAGCGCTCGATGAAGTTGAAGCCGAGCTTGGAAGGGCTACTGATTACGCTGTCGATCTCGCTCTTGATCTCTGGCGATCCACGCTACAGTGCTTGAGTCGTCCTGACTAGCGCTCGACGCTTTGATCTCGACTGCCGTTGATACTTAAAATTTGAATGCAACACTAATTATGCACCAGAACGTAAATACTATTCGCAAAATTTTATACAAACATCAAAACATAACTTGTTGATTCCAAGTAGCACAGCAGCAGAAAGCAAAATATCCGACTCGAACATGAACGAGTCCAAGTGCGTATTTATTCAGGATTTCCAAGTTACGAAGAATGCGAGGTGGACTCCAAAACGAAACGATGCTCTGGAAATTATTTATTCGCGGCCGCGGCGTAGTCGTAATCAAGAGGGTATCAACTTACAGATATTATAACCTTATAACCTATTATATATTTTTACATATTCTTGTATTATTCTACTTAAAAAGAAGAGAATCGCATGGCCAGAAATTTTAAGAAATTATCGAAAATTAATTTTTGATCTTAGTTATTTTTATGAAGGAGCAATTTCCTTAGAAAAATACTACGGTCATTAGAAAGATCTGTTTAAAATCTTCAAAATAGGATACTCACACATATGAGTCAACAACGGATCAAATAAAATATAGACAGCGTGTAGCGTGCGCAAATGAATCTCGCATCGAAGTATAAGTCTGCGAGACGAAACAGTACGGCGGCACCTGGAATATTCCAGCGAGAGACCGATTATCGCGAATCGCGTCTCAAGCCAAAACAAACGCGGCGACAAAGGCTCGAACAAAGCCCATGCTGAAGAATACTTCGACGACGCGCACATTTTTGTAAGCGAAATTTTAATTATAATTTTTAATAAACTAATATAATTTTATAAACTAATGTAAAGTGACGCCAGAGTTTCGGAGTGGTCGAAGTGAGACTAATCACTTCAAATCATCGTTTAAATATGCCATGCTGTGAGAAGGTGGATTTTGACGTAGTGAGTGCTTTCGGTGAACATCGAGTAAAATATGCGGTGACCGCAAAAAATTTGAAACTCCCGACACAAACAATCTCCGAAGAACTTGTCGAAAATCTAAAAATTCGAAAAAACGTTAAAGTGAACGCGTATTATCAAGCGCGAGTTAAAATACTAATAGGCCAAGACAATTGGAGATTGATTGTGACGCGAGAATTCGAGGAAGTCGTCGAGACGGATTTGGTGATATCGCGATCATTACTCGGTTGGGCTCTGCACGGCGCGGCGCGTCGCGTTTCTAAACAAACGCACGTGTCGCTTTGTTCCGTAAACGCGTGCACGCATACCGACACCGATGTCCTCAAAGAGACTGAAACTATGGACTCGTCGACGTCGCTCGATAATCTGATTAAACAGTATTTTGAAATTGAGTCCATCGGTGTGAACATTAATGTTCAAAAACGGACTGGTCAAGAGCGTGCCTTAAGAATCTTAGAGCGAACAAGCCGAAAAAAGGAAAAGTTCTGGGAAACTGGTCTTTTATGGAAGTCAGACGTTCCGCCAAGTGTCGACGGTTATCGAACTGCTTATAACAGGTTAATGTTAACTGAAAAAAGATTGGACCGGGATCCATCGTATGCGCGAATGTATTATAAAGAAGTGCAACGTTTCATAGACCTCGGTTATGCCGTGAAAGCAGATCTGTCAATAGAGAGGCCGAGAGTTTGGTTTCTACCACACTTCGGCGTGTACAATATCAACAAACCCGACAAGATTCGGTTTATTTTAGACGCGGCCGCGATAAGCAAAACGAAAGACGGAAAGAAAAAGGTTAGCTTAAACGACTTGTTAGAGGCCGGTCCCGATTTGTTGAAATCTTTGCTTGGCATATTGATTCGTTTTAGGCAATACAAAGTAGCTGTGAAAGCCGATATTTCCGACATGTTTTTACGCGTTAAAGTATGTGACGTTGCACTTTTTAAAGCTAATCCCGTAGCTTCGCAATCGTCGGAATCTCAATAATACTTCGGTCTATATACTCGCTAGGACTCTTACATCTAGAGGGGGACACACGATAGGTCTAAGGACAGGAATTAGCCTGGCGTGGCAGAGGGTGTAGTCAGTAAAAACACAATCAATTGTAATGCTGGAATAAATAATATTATATTGTACGAACTTCCGTCAAGACTGGCTCGACTACAATCTCGCTTCGATCGCTATTTTCCAATCGATACTCGCTACTCGTTAGATTATTAACTGATTATTAGAATTAATATTAAAGTATGAAGTATTAGTTAAATATGCTCGCGTCAGCAATAATAATTTCTGTTCCAAACACTATGACTCGGCTATTCTAATAATATGTAATTGACCACGGTCTACTCTCGTTCGAAAATCAAGGCGCAATTAATTATACTAACGTGCTTTCAAGTTAATCGCGAATCTCCGTATTTAACGTAACTTTAGCAGCGCATCCACGCTTATTATCAACATGGCGGTGGCGTCGGTCGGAAGGACGCGGCGTCACCAAGATGGCGATTCCGTACCGTTAGCGGAATTCACCTCCACGAATACTGCTCTGCTGTGGGCCTGCTCATGTAGATCAACTTCTGAAATATTTGCGAAATTATAGTCGCAACCGCCGTCTGCTCTGCTGCCACGTACCAGTCGAAAACCCGAGACTTTGCCTCAAGGGTAGCGCCAACCATGCAACAACCGCGGTTTTGTTAATCAGTGAAGAGCCGGAGTTCTCATTGACCTCAACGGCGTAGCTAATAACTGGTTAGAACATTTAGCATAACCAAATCGGTCGGCGCGAGGACTTACTCTCAATATCTCCTTAAGCACGTACGAATTACGGTCGAAACCCAAAAGAGAAAACAACTGGTATACTCTCGCGCTGAATTACTGACTCCAACTCGCTCGCGAATTTAATGTAGCGGCACTAATTTGTAAAAAAGAGAGGCGTCCAACGCGGTTGAAAGCAGCAAACCAAGTGAACGAGGAGGAAGTCTCCTCGCGACGCGATGCTCAGCGCGTCCCGGAAAAGGACGACTCGTTGCGCCCTCTATAACGACTTCCGTGACGCGAGCACTTCGTGCATCAAACACACGACGAACGCGCCAATTACGAAAAACGCGAGCGCGGCCGGTCGCGATCCCATTGTTACTGGGCGTCGCGCGGAGCACGGGACGGCCTCGCGCGCGGCGACATGTCGCTATCAGCGGTGTGGCTAGTGGTGTACGCGCGAGTCCCCCACTAGCCAGCTTCGCTCTCGCCGAGCTTTCTCTCTCTCTCTCTCTCCTGCTCGCGTCTCCCTCTCCACGGCGCGGAGTCTCGTGCTCTCCTCAAGCGGCTCTCGCTATCCCCCCTCTCCCGCTGCAGGCCGTACGGCAGCTGATGCGCGGCTCCGGTGCGCGCGCGTCATTCGCGCCTCGTGTTCATTCGCTCCAGGCCTCGCTCTCTACGTGTGTTTGCGACTCCTGATGTCAGTGTTCCGCGATTCTCCTGGCTGTACCGGTACAGCAGCGCCCGCAAGGTCCAGCTGACTCACCTCGGCGCGGCGCGACGTCGTCGTCTGCTGCGTGGCCAGTGCAGAGTCGACGTCTCTCCTGTCCGCTGACAGGAGAGAGCTCTCGTGTGTTCCTGGTTCAGTGTCGTGCTTCCGCGTTATTTGTTGTTATGCTCTGTTGCAGTGCGGTTCACTGCAACAGAGCTGCTAATTGTTTATTTAACGGCGTCGAGAGTTGCACAGTATTCGCACTGTTGCCAACTCCTCGGGCCGAAATATGACGCGACTTCTCATGTACGACGTGTAGCTACTCTACACGTCGCATTGCCCCCTCCAAACCCGAGTTACTCCCTGTAACTCCGGTTTATTAAACACGCGCTAAAGGGATAGGAGACGCGAAATGATTAACTCGGGTTGACGTAAATAGTATGGTTTATTGGGCAGTAGCCCGATTTATCAGATGGCGCAACATTCGTAATGCCCACTGTGGAATGGTCGGCAGAACTTCTATGACCTCCAGCCAAGTTGCTCAGAGGTCATCAGTCAGCCGCTCCGCGGCGTCTTCGGGCTCCGTAGGGGTTGCTCGGGGTCTCTCCGGACGGGCGGGCTGATGTTGAAGGGCGTGCGCCAATTCCGAGCACCACCCCTCGGCTTCCAGGTCCACTATGCCCGAGGGGGGTCGGAGCGATGGAATGCTCGGCTCTTCGAATCGACGCAGCCAGCGGCTGCCCTGGCGGTCCTCCACCCGGTGTTGGATCCGATGCTCCACCCACAGTGGGAGTTCACGCGTACGGGACATCTGAAATAGGCGAGAATGCTTGAGATGACACAAAATGACAAGGTTTCGGCATGCAGACAACACGGACGCTACGGCACGATTCCTCTTCTCTTACTAGCATGCACTATTTCACAGATGGATTTGTTACCTGCTATTGTCCTACAAGCCTAAGTACCCCCGTAGGAGCGCGATAGTCTCCGGCGGGGCGGCGGCGATGTGGCGCAATGTGTGTGCCAGTGGCTCCAACTCCGGTGTGACCTGAGGCCTGGCGTCGACATGACCAGGGTCTCGGAAGGACCCTGGCCCTCGTGGCATACGGAGTGGAGACCCCGGGGCTGGCCTTGGCGCTAGTAGAGCCTCCTCGTATGAGGGAGGTGGCGCATCAATGTCTGGGCGACGCTCGGGGTTGTCCCAGGTGCCGATCGGGGGCGTCACGGGGCGACGAGGCCGAGCGCTGGCGGAGGTCCCCGTCTGCTGCTCCAAGAACCGCTGGTGTGGTTCACGGCAACGGGGGCAGTTGGCCAGGTCCGTGTCCCGCCGACCACAGTTGTGGCAGAAACGGGCCGCGGGTTCTGGACACGCCGTACGCCTGTGACCCGGTCTCCAGCAGAAGGGAGCGAAGGGAAATGTACCAACTAGACGCGAAGTATAGGAAGCGTGCGTGACTCTTCAAAAATTGTCGCCGTTAGTATATGTATAGAAACGACAGATAACGCCAAACTGGTGAAGGTACATTGGAGCGAATGCGAAAGTATGTGCCCCGAGACAATCGGCCCGCAAATACTTAGTCGAGTTGTACAGCATTTAGTAAGTATATTATTGTGTTGTCTGGATTGTGGCATCGCGTCGTCATGCTGGTGTGGGTTGCGTCGACTTACTGACTCCGATCTAATGACGCCCCCCGCCCCCCACAGAACTCATCATAGTATTAATCAAAGGAAGCATCCTGTGGCAGAGATCGAAGGAGGATGTGAGCGAGAGCTCAGACTCTTGAAGAGAAGCGGGAACGCCTCCCGTCGATCTCGCCAGAGACCGACATAGACCCCGCGCATCGGAGGTTTGGGCCCGTCGCAGCCCCGGCC
>CM053168.1:18913077-18997626 GCA_012977825.3 Pteromalus puparum | reverse complement strand
GGCCGGGGCTGCGACGGGGCCAAACCTCCGATGCCGGGTATCATGTCAGTCTCTGCAGCCGGGATGACGAGGCGTTCCCAGCTCTCTTCTCAAGAGTCTGAGCTCTCGGCTCACATCCTCCTTCGATCTCTCTGCCACGGATGGCTTCCTTTGAGTACATACTGATGATGATTCTGTGGGCAGGGCGGGGAGGCGTCATTAGATAACGGAGTCAGTAAGTCGACGCAACCAACACAGCCATGACGACTGCGATGGCACACAATCCAGACAACACAATATTATACTTACTAAAATGCTGTACAACCTCGATAAGTATTGCGGGCCGATTTCTCGGGGCACATACTTTCGCATTCGGCTCCAATGTACCTTCACCAGTTTGGCGTTTATCTGTCGTTTCTGATACATATACTAACGGCGACAATTTTTGAAGATTCACGCACAGCTTCCTATACTTCGCGTCTAGTTGGTACATTTCCCTTCGCTCCCTTCGAGAGAGTGTGTACTTTTCGTCGTACGATGTCGCCTACTTCGAACTCCACCACGCGCTTCCCTTTATTGTAGACCTGGGCCTGTTTCTCCCAGGCCTGGTCAATGTAGCGCAAAACAATGTCCCTTAACGCGTCGAGGCGCTTGACGCGATCAACCCACACGGCGGGATCCATCTCGATTTTCGGGCCGTGAACCTCTACTTCTCTTCGCAAACTTTTTACGGGCTGTGGGTGGCGACCGTAATTTAGAAAGGCCGGCGAAACTTTGGTGCTCCGCTCTACCGGATTCGCTTGTGGGTGGTATGGTGGTGTAGTCACATGCTTAACACCATATTCTGTCAGAGTCTCCATCAGCGTTTTGTTCATGAACTCTTTCCCGTTATCCGTGAGGAGGAAATCCGGCGCTTCCCAACGAAATAATATTAATTCTTCGAACGCTTTGGCCACGGCTTGGCCCGTAGCCTTTCGAATCGGCTTTAATTCTACCCATCGCGTAAATAAGTCCTGGAAGACGATCAGGTACTTATATTGACTCTTACTGGCGGGAAACTCCATTAGGTCAGCGGCTACTACTGCCCACGGGCGCTCAACAATCCTCTGGCCCATTTGACCAGCAGCTCCCAGTTGCGACGTTTTGTATCGCTGGCATTCGTCACACTCTTGTACAAAATAGTTGACGTCATGCCAAACTCCGGGCCAATAATATTCCCGGGCGACGCGATCGTACGTCTTTTCGACTCCTAGATGGCCTGAGGACGCCTCTCGATGGGCCTCACTCAAGACTCGTGGTCGGTGTTCTACGGGCACTACTAGTCGCCATCCTTCAGAGGGTGGGTGATCGGGTCTAGAAGCGGGTCTCGCCAATACCGATACAATAGCTCGTTTTCTACTTTCCAGTCTCGAAACTTCTTGGGAGAAGTCAAGACGTCGCTACGGCGCTTGATGTACAACTCGTCTGTGATTACTTCAAAGGCACAAACTTCATCTCCGTCTTCTCCTTGGCTACGCGACAGAGCATCAGGCACATGATGGATGGCTCCTTTACGATGAACTATTTCAAAGTCCCACTGTTGGAGCTCTAGGGCCCATCGTGCCAGTCTTCCCGTCGGATCTTTTAGATTCTGGAGCCAGCGTAAGGCGCTATGGTCAGTTATGACCGTAAATCCGTAGCCCTCGATATACGGGCACAACTTCTTTATGGTGTACAGCATCACAAGGCACTCCTTCTCCGTCGCCGTATAATTCTTTTCTGCCGGCGACAGGAGGCGACTCAAGTATACTATTGGGTGTTCGCCATCTTCGAATTCTTGCGTGAGTACTGCTCCGATCGCGAAGTCGGACGCGTCGCACTGGATAGTGAATCGTCTCGAGAAATCGGGTCGGGCGAGTACTGGGGCGCGAGTAAGGGCTAACTTCAACGCTTCAAACGCTGCTCGCTGTTCTTCTTCCCACACCCAGGGCTGTGTATTCCTCAGCAGCTTCAATAACGGTACTTTGATCTCCGAATCGTTTGGAATAAAACGACTATACCAACCCACCATTCCTAAAAATCGGCGCAACTGCTTCTTCGTCCTCGGGGGTTTATACTCTAAAACTGGCGCAATTCGTTCAGGATCTGGCCGTAGACCCTCCCTATCCAACAAATACCCCAAGTATCTTGCTTGAGAGCACCCAAATTCGCACTTCTTTCGGTTCACGGTCAGTCCGGCTTCAGTGACCTTTTTCAGTACGATCTCGACCCATTTGAGGTGGTCTTCGAAGGTCTCGGTCACGATGATTATGTCGTCAAGGTCCCCGAAGACGAATGGCTCGAATTCTGGCCCAAATAGGCTGTCTACAAGGCGCTGAAAAGTAGCTGGTGCATTAGAAAGGCCAAATGGCATTCTGGTGAATTGCCAGAGTCCGGAACGTGGCATCGAGAACGCTGTGTACTTCTTACTCTCTTCTTCCAATGGTACTTGGAAGTAAGCCTTTCGCAAGTCGATCTTCGTAATTAACCTGGCGTTTTGGAGTTTATCCAGTATACTATCGATTGGCGGCAGTGGATAGGCGTCCTTGACCGTTCCGTCATTGACGTCTCTGTAGTCCACGCAAAATCGTTTTTCTCCGCCTTATTTATTTACAACTACCGGGGCGCTACTGAAGTCGCTATTCGAACGTTCGATGACCCCTAGTTGGCGCATGCCTTCAATCTCCTTCATCGCAATACTCCATCGGGCTGGTGACCAACGTCGGTGTTTGTGTTTAACGACCTTATTTCCTACATACACGATCTTGTGTTTGATCAACCACGTCGGCGCTAAGTTTGCTGGTGGATTTTCGAGTAGAAATCTCTTGACCACCGCCAATAGCCGGTCGTGTTCACTCGGAGTCAGCTCGGAGAGACCGGCGCACTCGGCGTAAACTTCTTTCTCCTTCGCCTTGGCGCTACCATGGAATCCGTGCCACTCCCCTCCGGCTACTCGCCATCGATTTTCCCAACTGACCAACTCCAGTCGCCATTTATCCATAAAATCCACTCCCAGAATGATGTCATGTCTGGACTTTTCCACCACTCGGACTCTCAGTCTCTCCACTACTCCATCGACGTCCATTTTCAGCGACAATGTTCCCTTCACGGGGGCGCTACTACCGTCGTAGCCTCGAATGATCGTATCGCACGGCTCACAGCGCGATGCAAATCGTTCGGCCACGTCCGCGTTTATGAGGGATACTGATGCTCCGCAATCCAGGAGTGCGATGTACATCCGTCCGCCTAGACTTATTTGCAGGAATTTTCTGTTATCGTCACTTGCGGCTTCTACGTCTTCCTTCGTGCAAAAAGCGACAAAAGGTAAGCAAGCGATAGACAGTCAGAAGATGCGGTTGTGCGATCGGGGAGGAGAAAGGGTCTTAGGCTTGTTTTGGGATCCACGAGCCGACGTGTTACGATTTAACGTAGAATTCGCTAAGATCTCGAAACGAATTTTGAACGGTGATAAAAAACCGACCGAAAGAGAAGTCCTTCGAGTCGTCATGTCAGTTTTCGATCCGCTTGGCCTTCTCGCTCCTTTCACTTTCAAATCAAAATTGCTTATGCAAGAGATTTGGCGAAGCGGGGTCAATTGGGATGACGGAATAAGGGACGAAGAATTCGCGACTGGCTTTCATGGATCGAAAGGCTGAAAGACATAAAGGAATGTCAAGTACCGCGCTGTTTTTCTCCGATCAATGCACAAGATTCGGTAGCTGAGTTACACGTATTCTGTGACGCGAGCATCACAGCGTACGCCGCGGCCGCGTATTTGCGTTTTAGTACCGATAGCGATCAGGCTCATGTTTCACTAATAACGTCGAAGAGTAGAGTCGCGCCTTTGAAACCGCTGTCGATCCCGCGACTGGAACTCCAAGCTGCGCTTATCGGCGCCAGGCTCGCTAAATTTGTAGAATCCGAACTTAACATTAAACTTTCACGGCGTGTGTTTTGGTCAGATTCGGCAACTTTTATCTGCTGGATCAGATCTGAACCACGGACGCGGCAGATGTTCGTTGCGCATAGACTCGGGGAAATAGCGGAACTTACACAGATTTACGAATAGCGTTGGGTTCCATCTGCTCAAAATCCAGCTGACGACGCGACACGCTGTGCGAAAGACACCCTAAAAAGTGGCGATCGTTGGTCTTGGGGTCCGGAATTTTTGAGCTACGCGGAAAATCAGTGGCCTGTTGAGAAAGCGCTTATTAGGGAACAGAAGGCTTCCATAGATAATTTTGAACTGAGGAAAGCCGTCGCAGTCGTGGCCACGACTACGATAATGCCAAACGAATTACCGCTTACGACGAGATTAGCGGGATGGCGAGGGCTTCTGGTGCATTCGAGGCGGACACGTAAAGTTTTCGAATGGCAAAGAAGTTCATAAAAATAGCAAAATAGCGAATTTGAGACCTTGTCTAGATGATTGCGGTATTATGCGAGCGAATGGTAGAGCTGAATATCATCGAAAATATTATCACGGAAGTAAAGAAACGGTAATAAATGAAATGCGTCAAAAATATCACATTGTTGGGTTCAGAAATTGTTTGAGAACCCTGATAAGCAAATGTGTGATATGCCGATTGCGTAGAGGAAGGCCGCAAAATCCATTGATGTCTGCGTTACCGGCGGGTCGCGTCGCATTTCAAGCAAGGCCGTTTAGTCACTGCGGTGTTGATTATTTCGGACCGATGGAAGTGAAGATAGGAAGACGTAGAGAAAAACGGTGGGGAGTATTATTCACTTGCCTCACGACCAGGGCGATTCATCTAGAACTCGCGCATAGTTTGAGTACGAGTTCTGCAATTATGGCATTACAGAGGTTAGCGGCCCGAAGAGGCGCACCGTTGATAGTTTATAGCGATAACGGAACGAACTTCCGTGGAGCGAGTAAAGAACTGAGAAACGAGATCACTGCGATCGATACTGCCAAAATTGCAGAAACGGCTTTAACTAGACACATAGAATGGCGTTTTAATCCGCCCGATGCTCCGCACATGGGTGGAGCTTGGGAGAGGTTGATTCGTTCCGTAAAGACTTCATTATACGCCATACTGCGTGAACACGCGCCTAACGAAGAAGTTTTGCTCACGGTTTTTGCAGAAGTTGAACACTCTGTCAACTCACGACCGCTCACGCACGTGTCTTTAGATCCGCGAGATGACGAGGCACTTACTCCCAACCATTTTTTGATAGGATCGTCTTCCGGGGAACTCAAATTGGGCCAATACGACGCGAAAAATATTTCTTTAAGGAAACAGTACAAACTGTCGCAAAGTTTCGCTGACGCTTTCTGGAAGCGCTGGATACGCGAGTATTTACCGAATTTGATTCCCCGACAAAAGTGGACACACGCGGAAGATCCGTTGAAGATCGGCGATGTGGTACTTATTGTAGATCTACAAGCGGCGTGTAATACCTGGCGGAAAGGTACGATTACGCGAGTTTTTCTCGGCGCAGATGGTGCTGTAAGAATGGCTGAGGTGCATACTCCGATGGGAACGATGATGCGACCAACTCGCAAACTTGTAAAACTTCTAGATGAGGTACAAAATTAAACTAATTTTGTACGGGGAGGAGGATGTAGCGTGCGCAAATGAATCTCGCATCGAAGTATAAGTCTGCGAGACGAAACAGTACGGCGGCGCCTAGAATATTCCAGCGAGAGACCGATTATCGCGAATCGCGTCTCAAGCCAAAACAAACGCGGCGACAAAGGCTCGAACAAAGCCCATGCTGAAGAATACTTCGACGACGCGCACATTTTTGTAAGCGAAATTTTAATTATAATTTTTAATAAACTAATATAATTTTATAAACTAATGTAAAGCGACGCCAGAGTTTCGGGGTGGTCGAAGTGAGACTAATCACTTCAAATCATCGTTGAAATATGCCGTGCTGTGCCGGGAAAATCGAAGATTTTCCGCGATCTGGAGGGTTTACCCTTGTGAGACATGCCGTGCCGTGCCGGGAAAACGAATGGTTTTCGAAAGCTATAGCCTCACGATAGTGGTTTTCCGGGCGGAAAGTTTTGGATTTTCAAAATCAGGAATTATGGGTCAGGAACCCGCTGACAAATGTCAGGACTCAGGCCGAAAGGCTGACGAGGACAAAGGCGATGATTTGGAGGTGACGCGATCGCGAATCAATCGGGGGATTTCTNACGATCGCGAATCAATCGGGGAACCCCAGAGAGGGGTTATCGTGGACGAGCGCTTAAAAGGGCAGCGCGACGCCCGCTCGACTTCAGTTGACCTCTGGCCTCGCTGTGAAAAAGGTAAGCGTCGTTGTAATTGCTCTCTACGAATAAAATTTGAATACTTGAAAACCACCCAATTTACTTGAAATCCCAGGCTTGACGTTTACAGTAAATTCAAAGTATAATAGGGTCGCGGGGCTCCCCGACGGCACACTGTATAAAAACTAATACTTGCCATCGGGGCGCTACCGCACCCCTCGATTCTCGATTAAAATTGATAGAATCGATATAAGACGATTGAATTTTATACAAAAATTAAGCATTAAAGTCAATAAAGGTCAGTCGCTGGTATGAAACATCGATTTGAATTGTTGTTTTCCGCGTGGAAATTCATCGACTCCAATCGATTCTATTGATTTTAATCGAGTTCTAATAGAAAAAGGTGGGATTAAGATATAGTTTCAAATTTGATTAAAAATTTAATCGATCCTTATCGGGTATTTTTAGCAGGGGTGGGAGTCAAGGGCGCCGTAGGCGTGCTATATAATGCTAAGTAAATCGAAAATTTGAACTTGATTATTGCCTTTTTACTCCAGTTATCGCGTCACATAGAAAAATGACTTTTATCAGATCTGATGTTTCTCAGGATCTACCCCATGAAATGACTTAAAATTAAAGCGGTGTATAGTTCTAATAACATTCAATAATCATGTTTTTTTTTGCTTCCTCCTTAAGAGAAAGCTTTCTAATAGTAAAATTTTCAGTTTTGCTAATACTTCGTGGAAACGCATTTAGAGGTGTTTGGAGTACGAATCATACGTTTTTAGAAAATGTCCGTGCGGATGGCTGTGTGTGTGTGTGTGTGTGTGTGTGTGTATGTACGTATACCGCCATAATTTGGAACCATGCAACGGATCGTAATAAAATTTGACATGCATATATTTATTCTAATTCTGAATTTAGGTCATTTTTTGTTTTATGATTCTGACCATTTTATGGCCATATTATAGCCATTTTTCTATTTTTGAAAAAATATATTTGCTTTTTCATAATGATATGATTTAACATAATTCAACAATAGTGCATCTAAAATAACATAAATGTGTCTATTTTTTCCCGCAAGATTTTCTAGATTGACTGATCTGTTCATTTTTTATGATATAAAAGGTAATTTTTCGATAAACATATATAACTCAAAAAATAAATAGTTAAATGTTTTGAAAAAATTCATGACAATAAAAAACAACGATATCTACTAGTTGTAAAAATTTTAAGCAATTTTGGCGACTAGTTTTTGAGATAAAAATCAAAAACTAAAAAAAATGGTTTTTTTATGTCGTACGATTACGGGAGTAAAAAGGTTTAAATTGAGTTGAAATTTTAGGAAAAGATTGATCTTTTGATCACTTCGGCTAGGTTCTTTTTGTAGCTTATGAAACCTTTTAGTTTAAAAGATATTAAGATTCAAATTCTTCAACTCTCACCCTGTATACTCTGTGTGACTGAACATTATTATTTTTGTTAAACCATATAATTTGATAATTAAAGCTTAGTATATTTTGAGAGTTTTCATGGTTTTCAAGGAGTTCACGGAGCTCTATCCTTTTAATATCCACCTTAACCCCCAGTTCCCTGATACCCCTCCCCTACAAGTGTCTTCCTAACCTATCCTTTTAGTATCGAATAGTAGCGAATATTTAAATCAAAGAATGAGTTGTTTGTCCCATGTAATTATCTTCCACTAGCAGAATAGGAGGAAGCTAAGTGCCAATGACTTGGCAGCGGTTTTTTTAAAGAAAGGTTTGACATTTAGTTTTCGAGTTATAACGATTTCAAAAAATTGCACTTTATGATGTGTAATCAAAAAACGACAAACGGTAATATAAATTTTCCGCGGTAAAAAGATAGGTAATTTTATTCTCTTTCAGGTACATACTAAGCAATTTACTTTCATCAACTTTTCCAATAACTTTATTAGTAGAAACTGAAATCTCAAAAATAAAAAATCGCTTTAAAAAAACAGGTCTAGAAAATGTTATTATCCCGCTATGTACTAGTGAAATCAAGGAAAATGAGATTTATGAGATGAAAGATTTATGAAAATGAGATTAATGAGAGTAGAAGCTGAGCTACAAGCGATACGAACGAACACACACACACACACACACCCGCGTGGGGAGCCTGTAACCCTGTATGTGGCGCGTCCCCTGGGTGGCGGATATGGGAATGTCCATCGGCGCGTAGCGGCCTCCTCAACGTAACGAGGGGTAGATCAGAAATAGAATATGCTTTGTGGACCAACAGGCCGCCGTGTTTGTCGTGCGGTGCGACCCGTGAGCTGCCAAAAGGAGATCCTGGATAGGGAGGCGATCCGAGGTTGCGCGCCGAAGTAATCTGAACTATCTTTGGCTTCTGCTGACGGCAAGACGGGAGGCCGGTTACCTAGCTAGTACCGGTCAATCGGCTTGAGCGAGTGCGTGCTGTCGTGTGACGTTCGCCGGAAACTCTCCGGAGAGGCAATCACCTTGGTTCGGGGTGAAGGGCTCCAGAGAGCAGAGGTGGGCTAGTGCAACAGCGCGCGCTATACCCTGGTATGATGTACCCAGTCTGGCACCGCCATCGGTCAGGTACCGGGGCCATGTCAGCTGCCTCCATAGACGGGGGGATCCAAGATGGTCGATTCGCAACCCACAAAACAAGCAGCAACCCAAGGATCAGTACCTGGTCCACTGACATGGAACATCATGTACGACGGGGTACTAAGGCTACAGCTACCTAAAGTAGCAACAGTCGTGGGATTCGCTGACGATATAGCAGTAGTGGTAGTAGCAAAACATAAAGAAGAGGTGATTGATATAGCTGAAGAGGCCATCAGTATAATACACGAACGGTTAACGAAGACGGGTCTGGAATTAGCCAGCCACAAAACGGAAGTTATTCTTATTACTAGTAGGAAAATTACACTGACGGTGGATGGACATAAGATCGCTTCTCAACCATCCATCTAATACTTAGGCATCGTCATCGATGCAAGACTAAGTTTCAAACAACATCTGGAGATAGTCAGTGATAAAGCAGCAAAGGTTGGCGCTGCTCTATCACGATTGATGCCGAATGTAGGAGGGCCAACTCAACAGCGAAGGTTACTGTACCTAGCCAGTGTGACCACATCGATCATGCTATATGGAGCCTCAATTTGGGCAGAGGCGATGCGGGTGAAATCGTATGCACGAACGTTGACCACCGTGTACAGACAGAGAGCACTAAGAGTGGCGTCCACTTACGACCTTTAACACTGGAAAGGAAGGAGGTATTCGAAGAGAGGAGACAAACGAAGGACAAAAGCCAGAAGGAGATCTGGGATGCATCAAGAAAGAATACAATGTCTGAATGGCAAACAAAATGGGAAGCTAGTGACAAAGGGCGATGGACTCATCGCCTTATACCAAGGGTAGAAGACTGGATTGAAAGACGACATGGGGAAGTGAACTACTACCTCACGCAGTTTCTGACTGGGCATGGCTCACCGGTTCAAACTAGACGACAGCCCGAACTGCCCAGTCTGCTTGGAAACTAGCAAAGATGCAGAGCATGTCTTTTGTGACTGTTCGCGATACCAAATAGAGCGAGAAGAACTCGAGTGTTTTTTTCAGACCAGAGTGACACCTGGCTCAATGATGACAGCTATGTTAATATCGGAGGATAGTTAGCACGCAGTAAACAACTACGTAGGGACCATCCTCAAGAAGGTTAGAAAAGACGAAGAAAATAGAAGGGGAGGACGAGGCGAAACAGCCGAGTAAAATATGCTACATAGGAAGGCCACTGAGTCATAAAGACGAAACGCTTCTTGGACTGATGCAGAGGAAAGTAAGTCACAAAGTTGGGCTCTCACTCCCCTGCCCGATGCTGAGGAACGTAGGTAACTGAGTTGAACCCAGACTCCCTCACCCGATGCAGAAGAACGTAGGTGTCGGGGTTGAGTCTGTCCAGAGGATGACCGGACGATGCTGCAAGAAGTATACGACCGGAAGATGCTGACAGAAGCAGACGGCTGGAAGATGCAGAAAGAAGAAGACGAGTTTGACCCTGAACCCCTTATCACTCTGCTGGATGGGGGATGCATGGAAATGTCAAACTCTAAAGAAGAAGCCAACTAGGCTAATTAACGGGCCCCACGAAAGTATTGTTTAACAATGGTGACTGTGGGGTTCCGGTGTCGGAGGATCACTAATGCAGAGCTTGCTCTACCTACGTCACATAAAAAAAACACACACATACACATGTTAAAAACACTATTTTTGCATTTAAATGCATCAAAACATATTTCCTGCATGTTTTTTGACACTAACTCAAAAAATTACTATTACAAGATTTTCTTAGGAAGGAAGCAAAATAAGAAAATCACGAATATCTTTTTATGTCGTGCTTGTATAACTCTATTTGACTGTTAATTGTGTAAACCGTTTGGAAATCGATTAAAACCCGTAAGTCTCTTCCCAATTAATGTGTATGACACAAGAACTAGTATCAATATGAAAGATTTAAACTTATGTTTATTCCAACAAATGCTAAAGAAATGGAAAAGGCGTTTCATCACAAGCTAGTTATATAGGCTATTTGTCATAGCCATTTCGTAGTTTCCAGCCTATTGTAAATAGTCGGATTTCTACGAGGGTAATAGGAAACATAAATTTTTAGTAGACATACATTTTTTAAATTAGTTTTAAAATAATAAAATATATTTAAAACTGTACACAAAAGTGAAAGAAATACCTTTTTTTATGCGAAAGTGTATATGTATGACTGTTTCAGATATTCTTATCGTCATACGGGAATTTAAACAATGGCTGCCCTACTGAAAAATCTCACATGAGATCTCATGTAATATCTCATGTATAATTTTATAAAAAAATTTAAAACGGAAAAATTCGTTTTAAAAAACTTTAGTACCCTATTTTCTGATGTATCATCCAGATGGTAGCACCAGTATGGCATGTTAATTAACATTTTAAGCCAATTTATTAGGTTTTTCAATCGATAACTAACTTTGCTTTTCTTATTTAGATGAGATTTTGGCGTGAGATCTCACATGAGAACTCAGGTGAGATCATCCTGCTGAGATATCGGGTGAGATCTCATGTGAGATTTTGCAGCAGGATGATCACGTGGTTAAATATGGCGTCTTATACTTATGCAGTATACTAAGTAAACACCACCTTATTAATTTTGCAGCCAATCACCTTAATCTTTTGTGCACGGCACAAATGTTTTTACGTTTGAATCACTAAACTTTTAATTAATTATAAAAAATAGTAGAAACGTTAGATGATTAAAATTTCACTGCGAATTACTTAGCTATCATCTACAGTGGGAAACAAAATCAATGGTGATTTCAGTATCATGTCAGTTCCCTATTAGATTTCTAATAAGACATTTTAAATGTAAAAAAGTTTACATACTTGCACGAGATAGAGCAAATTCAAATTCAGTAAGACTTATCAAGTTGCAGCAAAAAATAGCATTATGCTCAGTGCTGATATTAGACAATGTTATTCTTCTGCATGGATTAGCACCAGGTGGAGGACATTCTGAAGGCAGTCGATAAAAACACTTTTCTGGTATTATGTTGACAGTCGGCTGCTCGTGAGCATTGGAAGTAAGTGACTGATCCTCCTCAGTACGAGCGCTAATCATACATAGGCATGTCATAACAGCGAACCACCGGATCTATGACACAAAATTAATACAATTATTATTGTAGGTTTGTTGATAACTTTTACTGAACTTTACTATAGTCTATTAAACTCTATAAAATATTTACTTTGAAAAATTACAAAATAGTAAGAGAGTAATTATTACTTTTATCGCTTGATTCGTGATTCTGAAAAATACAAGTTTAAACTAAAAATTTCCTCTCATGATAATTTCATATGACAATAGTCTTCTTTAAAATCACGTAATGTCTATGGGCTCGATTACATGGAAGCAAAATTCGCCAGCAAGCGTTAAACATCGCGCGTCATATTTAAATTCCAATGGGTGCAATAGTTGTTAGGTTATATTCTCTAAGAGAAAACGTTGTACTGACTTGATTTTGTGCTTGATTTAAAAACTTGAGTGTCTGACGAGGAACGTTGTTACCTCGTCATAACCTCTCCAGCATACAATTGATACATTATACTTATGTATAATGTATTAATCTATAAATAAATGTATACTTATGTATAATGTATTAATCGCATGTATGAGTACTAAAATGGTATGGTACCACCGGGAGAAATTTTTAGTGATACAAACTATAAAAATAAAAAAATAAAATAAATGGGTGGCTTTTTCGAACTCGAAAGTTCATGGCCTCATAACGTATCGTGTTGTGTTTCTAGATGAATTTTAGCGTTCGAAAGTTGCCAGGGTAGGCTCATCACACCTACGCCTTTCTCAAACCCGGTGTCGTGAGTAAGATTTCCATCGGATCTGAAAAAACTGATCGCGCTGATGGGGGCTCGAACCCACGATCCCTTGACCGGGAGGCAGGTGGTTTACCACGGAGCCATCACCGGTCTGACACAAACTATAAAAGTACTAATAGTTCTAACAATATTTCGTTACAGTAAATGTTTTATAGCAATCTCAGTTATGCAAATGATAATTATCGCAATTAAAAAAGGAGGTTGAAGTTTTCTTATTTAAGAGGACGTTGGAGCCAACATGATTGATTGTGACCTATACCTTGAGTCGTTGTTTACATTGTTTGCTTTCAATATACTTACGTACCATCAAAAATCAAATTAATAACTGTTTGTTATTGTGTAGGTTATCGTGGAACACAGAATTTTTGATGGTTGAATCAGTAGAAATTTTTTTTTATTCAATAATGTATATGAAGGCGACGACTATCTTACTGATATGGCCGCCTTCAATTCGCATCGTAGTTTTTGTTATTTGCAAAAATTGTGCATAATTACAAAACCGCTGCCAATTCTTTGGCACGTAGCTTCCTTCAACCTTATGTATCGCTTTAATATCTAAATTGTTTTTACTTCATATATAATTCTATAAAGTTTTTATGCTTTTTCGTTTGATGGATAAAATTATTTCGAAATAATTATATTACATAATCAATGCGTAACTGAAAATATTGTTTTTAACGATTTAATAAAACAAAAAACAGAAAAAAACGAAAAAAACTAGCCGATAATCATGATGTTTTAACGAAAAGTTCAAAATTTAGTTTCCGAGATATAATGATAAAGATATAGTTCGCGGAACGTATCTAAAATCACCAGTGATCGAAAAATCGCCATGAATATACGCACATGCGTAACTGAAAATCTTATTTTTAACGAATTAATAAAACAAAAACAGCAAAAAACGAGTCTAAGTATAAATTAAAATTCATTAATGGAAACTGAGATCGAAGCGATACAGTTTTCAGTTATATAGAGTATACAGGGTAAGAAAACAAAATTTTGAAGCTTAATATCTTTAAAACTAACTGGTATCATAAACAACCCAAAGAAAGAGATAAAGGTGCTATATAATGCTAACTAAATCCAAAATTTTAAATTGATTATTGCCTTTTTACTCCAGTTATCGCATCACGTAGAAAAAACGACTCATAGTATACAGGGTGAAAAAACAAAAGTTTGAAGCTCAATATCTTTGAAACTAACTGGTTTTATAAAAATCCCAAAGAAAGGGATCATTGTGCTATATAATGCTAACTAAATCCAAAATTTGAACTTGATTATTGCCTTTTTACTCCAGTTATCGCGTCACGTAGAAAAACGATTTTTTTCAGTTTTTGATGTTTTTCTCAGGATCTGCCCCATGAAATGACTTAAAATTTAAGTGGTATATAGTTCTAATTACCTTCAATAATCATATATTTTTTTAGAATGATTCGCTATTTAGTTTTTGAGTTATAACGATTTAAAAAAATTGCACTGTATGGTGTATAATAAAAGAACGACGAACGATAATATAAATTTTCCACGGTAAAAACATTGGCAATTTTATTCTCTTTCAGGTACATATTGTGCAATTTACTTTTATTAACTTTTCCGATAACTTTGTTGGCAAAAACTGAAATCTCAAAACTAAAAAACCACTATAAAAAAAAACGCGTATATAAATTGTAAAAACGGACTTTCGCCCCACTATCTTCTAGCAAAAACAAAGAAAATGAGACTTGGTGGGTTAAAATCCACCAAGTAGAAGCTGAGAAACAGGCGTATACATACGCACACACACACACACACACACACACACACACACACACACATACATCCGTACGGACATTTTCTAAAAACACCATTTTTCGACTAAAAATTCATCAAAACACACTTCCCACATGTTTTCCCACGAAACTAGGCAGCCACTCATTCCTAGAGTCCAGGATTACGTCATTTTCGTCAGTCATGATAAGGTCAATCCACGTGTGAGACGATGATGTGTGATGATGCGTGGGACCATGCTGGATGATCTGAAGAGATAACTCATCAGACAGTCGCTTGATGGCAGCAGCGTCGTCTGAGTCAGACAGTAAGTCCGAGTTCAGATCACCTATTATGATCTTATGACTGTATTCGCCGCATAAGTCCCGCAATACATCAAAAAGGTCCGAGTCCTTTTGCATTGGGATTTTCGGGGGCCTGTAAATAACGCCGAGAAGCACCGGAGGTGAGTCGCCCCTTTGTACGCTGCAAAAAAGATATTCAGGGATTCCAGGTTTCCCTGGACCCATAGTGTCAGAAGATACAAGTTTTTTAACTTTCAGTCCGTTGCGTACAAATAAGGCGACGCCACCTCCGTTAACATTTCGGTCCTGCCTAACGATGGAATATCCCCCGATGCTAGCTAGGCTGTCATCCACAATCGGACCCAGCCATGTCTCCGCGAAGCCAAAAATGTCATACGAGGCACGCTCTGCCAGAAAATTACGGACGATCCCAATGCGAGCCCTGAGCGAGTTCACATTGAGAAAGCCCGCCCTCAAGCCACTCCCAGCACCCGACGCGTTGTCAAGGGGCCTCGCGAGTCAAATAGAGGGCGCAGATGAAGACGATGATGACGATGATAACGACTGTATGGATGTTGATGCCGATGATACAGTCGCCAATGATGGCAACGATGCCCGCAAAGCTGCAGCCGAATTGCCCGCCAGATCCGACTCACGTCCGTTATTTGAGGTAGCGTCCGTCTTTTCGTCCTTATCAGAGACAGTCGTGCGTACGTTCAGTCGTCGCGGTTGTTTCGAGCCGGCCTGGCATGCCGTAAGAATGGCCTGCAAATCGGCAGCAGATGCGAACACGTGCGCGCGCTCGCCCCCCTTACGCCTAGCCAGGAACCTGCCGCCCGCATGCCACACATATTTGAAGCCCAGTCCCTGTGCAATGGGCCTCAAGTTTTTAAACAACAAGAATTTTTCCTGGGACAACATTTCATTTATAAAAACTTTATGTCCGGTCAAGCAGGCAGCAGCCTCCCGGTCCAGAATACCGGGCTTGATGTCGTTTGTGGTCAGGTAATTGTTAGCGAGCGCGCTTTTTGCTCGCATAATTTCCCTGACCAAACCCGGGCTCGCAAGCTTGACCACGAGTGATGGCAGCACTGCTCGAGACGTCGCCAATTTTGTTGCGATAGTGCTGTTACCCTGAGCCCTGTCTGGCCTACGCACGCGCAGAACACGAGTACTCGCGATGTCGCTCTTCTGCAGGGCGGGAAGGACGGTGCTGAGCAGTGCGAAGGCCGCTATGTTCAAGATTTTCTCGTTTATATTGTTACCATCCTGTATTAGCCCATTAATAATGACCTCGCAACCCTCAGCACCGCCACCCCCCGACCCCGCGCCGTCGCCAGTAGATGCCATCCGAGGAGAGGAGCATGTTCGTGCTCCCGCTGCCCTGGTGGCCTCACGCTCAGGAATAATGTCATTATTATTATTATTATTATTATTATTATTATTAGGACTCGAGGCTAGCATTGGTCCGCAGTTTGAAACCGGCGTCGAGTCCGTGTCAAGGTCCTGGCGAGCACAATGGAGCTTTTTAAGTAACTGTTGCGTTTCTTGCAACTCGTCCTTAAGAGTACTATTTTCGTCCAGGAGCAGCCTGTTGGCGTCGAGCAATTTATTAGACGCGCTGATGTTATTAGCTAGCTGGGTCTCGAGAGCAGAGATACGGGTATTCAGTTCCTCCGTGCCGACTGTGGCGCCCCCTTCTACTAGGGCGGAGGAGACGCCACATGGCACCGAACCCCTGCTCACGAGAGCCCTCAGCCCATCAAGCTGATCCTGGAGCATGTCAAACCGCTGAAAGAAAAGCTCCATCGTGCTCACAGGGATTAAAATATTAGAGACACCTAGAAGGCTGGTGTCTCCCAATGGCGCATCCTTTGCTCGAGTCTTCTGTACATTCGCAGTGTCCTGTGCAGATAAATCATCAGCCGACGCCGGAGTGTGCGGAGCTAGCGCCTGTGAGTCCGTGTCCCGCCCGACAGGTGCGTTCAGGCTCTGCTGGCTATCTTCCTGCTGCCCCGGCAAGGCGGGCGCCTGGGTGTCAGTGATCCGCCTGGCAGAGGTATTGCGGCATAGTACGCTGTTCTCCCGCTGCGTCTGCTTCATGTTGGAGCGGAGAGGGGAGTTGTACGCCGAGCTGCTGTTACCGCGACCACCTGATTGCGTATTTGCACACGGCGTCGACGCCGCGCGCCGCGTCTGCAGGAGGGGAGAGACGCGAGGTGTTGTTGTCTTGTTTCGGAGCACTGGCCCGGCGCGAACGCTCACCTGAGATTTACTAAGAGGCGGGGAGGGCTTCCTCTGTGCTGGTTTGACACTCTGCTGGGCCGACTTGGTTGCAGGCGTCGCCACGGCAGAAGTAGAGGTCTCTAGTGGGAGTGTCTCCAGCGTCTCCGGCGTCACTTTCTCCCGACAATTCTTGCACACCGCGTTCATCTTCTTGCTTGAACAGCGAGTATGGCACGGAAGTCGACAGGTCGGGCATGTACTTGTTGGCGGCGTCGAGTCATCCCTGTAGACAGAGCAAACCGCTGGTGCCATAGCGATGTCTGGTGAAGCGATGATTAAATTTCGCGCCAATCTTGACATCACCACCAAGGAACAGGTGTGCCAACGGCCGAGATGTAAAGTCCGCCAGAATCCCGCCGAATCCCGCCAAAATTCTTGACTGCGTTCCTAACCTCTCCAGGACACTTCAAATTTTACACGGTCTCCCTGGCTCTTTTTTAAGGAGCCATGCAGTATTGCTCCGGCACGTGGAGCCTGCGGGAGGCCAGATTCTAAAAATATACAGACTCACACGGAGTCAGTCAGAAAACAGGCGAAAACAAGTTTCACTGACGGAGCGATCTGACACGCGTGTGAGACTCACCTGAGCAGAAGACAAGGTCAGAGAGGTAAGAGTAAACAGGTAAGAGAGAGAGAGAGAGAGAGAGAGAGAGAGAGAGAGAGAGAGAGAGAGAGAGCGCTCGAGCGCTGTCATAGCAGCCCCTATTTGATCGAGCTGACCAGCAGCTTTCCGAAACTTACGTAACGGCTATCTCCGACTCTATCGCTTTCTCGGCGGATTCGAATTTAACACATTGTATTCTTTTCGTTTAGTTCATCGACTAATTGCTTTAGTAAAAAGTTTTCATTCTTCACCAGTTTGTACTTTTCTTCAACTCCGATTGTTGGAGTTCAAATATGCGCGCCCTATCCCGAGGCCTCACGGGCCACTCACTAGATGGTTCTCACCACCGTCCTCTCCGATCTCCCTCTGTACAGGCCCACGAGCCACCCCCCCAAAACAGTACAGTACCAGCCACCTTCGGAGATGGACGCCTCACGGCCAATACAGTGCTACAATAAACATAAATATCCACCACACTCCACTAGTCTCACTCATTCAACCCGATAATCTAAACATGGTCCAATCGAGCCGGATATACCACCCGCATGCAACGATAAGGGTTAATGCTACGTTGCCAACACTGACCGTCTTTGGCGCCGGCAGTAAATCTGCACGCGATGTGCACCGAGCGATCATACTGGACATCGAGCCTCTAGACCTTCATCACCGACCCCCCTTCCTTTCGGAGTAAGTACACAGACGGCATGCACCGACACGCATAAGAGCAGATGCGCCGCGCCATCTTGGGTGCATCCCACGCCACGCTACCTCAAAGACGCGCATACGCCGCTATCTTATCCGCGACGCGCGGAGCTTACCACGCTAAGCCCGATCCTCAATCCGCGCGGCGCCATCTTGGGCGCATCGCACGCCGCGCTGCCCAAACGACGCACACATTCCGCCATCTTAACCGCGACGTGCGGAGTCCATCACGCCAAGCCCGATCCTCAATCAGCTGAGCTGATCGGTTGTTCTGTGCCTGTCCGGCATCGTCGCCGCATACCTACGCTACATCCCTGCAGCCCTCGACCAGCTGATCGGCCACTTGATACTGCCACCTCCTAGCTGCGCCTCTCGCCCAGCTGCTCGGCCGCCTCATCTCCCGGCATACCTGCCGCATGCAGTCTGAAACCTTCGGCCGGTCTCGTCCAACCCAAACGGCTTAAGTTTATGGCCCCACTCGACCCTTCGCTGCGCGTCGGTCCGCGCCTCTTCCCTGCTATCCTCAACCCGAACGGCTTGGGTTCACAACTCTCATTCAAACCCTCCGCTCCAGCTATCGGATCCTCGAGGAATCTCCAAATCTGCAAGTGGACACCATTTAATCCAACACAGCGCTGTTCCACCACGATCGACAAAGTTTCCCCGCAGCTCGCCGCGCACACCTGGACCATACGGTGCCAACCCTTTCAAGATGGTCGCACCTTCTGTCTGTAACTCCACGCGCCTCATGCAGCTGTAGAGGCTAATCGGTTGTCCACGGAAACTCGTTACGACTTCATGAAAAGCTTCTAACTCGCATCCGCATCACACGCGCAGCCGAGCTTGTCCGCACCAACCGCTGCAAACTTGCTGTCCCAGGTCATCCTTACCTTGTACATCACTCAACAAGCTCAGCCCAACAAACAAAGAGAACCTGCTTCGCTTCAACTTGCAACACTCGCGAGTAAGAATCATGTTACGAATGCATAGACCCTTCTGTCACATCTGGCGCTTCTTTATAAGGCCGCAAAAAAGCAAAAAAGAATCTCAATTAATTGTCGGCCCCATATCGGCAATACTATTATTCGCGAACGGCTCCGATTTTCACTCGCGAATCTCGGAAGAAGTCCCGCTGAGTCCCCTCGGGTCGGGTTGTGTGTGGACGACTGTAGTGAATATACACCGGTTTCCCACTACTCTCTCTCACTGCACAATTCCAAAGCCAATCACAGTCCGACTCCTGGCGCACACTTCGTCTTCTCGCCGACCACATCTCTCGCGTCCTAACTGAATGCATTCGAGTCTTCCTATCGGGATCTGGTGCTCGGCAGACCCTCACTCACTGTACAATCTTCACGCATGCACTCTGTCCTTCGCACAAGCCGCTCTGCTAGAAATTCACGCACGACCCTCTTAATTCCCGCCATCTCACTACGTCTGGGATGTCGCGAGATAGCCCTTCGGCACAATGACAATACATGAAGCAACTCGGTAGTCACTCACGACAAAAGCATACGAAAGGTAAACAAAGATCACGAATACGTCTCCTCTATCTTCTCAACAGCCCAGAGCTTGGTGTCGTGCTACGGGTTGCGATTCCAGCGTCCTAGCACGCCCCTTCCGCTCAGCCAATCACCGCGATCCCCGCGAATCTCCTTGAATTATGACGGGAACCGACAAACTCCGCGAGCCCGCCTCGAGTCTGGAAACATACTACTTTCAAATGTCGCATGATTTCAAGAGCTCCGCCAAGCGCCCCTAAAATCAGTCGCACAATTGTATACGGCATGCAGAATTACAGTTTCGATCATTCATACATCATTCTCGCAACATCTTAAAATTACAGGCATGCAGAATTGCAGCTCGATCATTCACATTTCGTTCTCGTCATTCTCACTAATCCGTGACTAGAAAAATCAGAACAATCCCTATCAGACATCTACATACAATCGCTTTCGAGAGTGACCAACTTACCGCTTCCAACGGCCGAAATCCAAGTCAGAATAACTTTATCTTAAACTTTGACCAAGCATCTCTCGTACGCAGTCTTAGCTTCGCCACAACGCTTTAAGAGTTGGAGCGTTGATTCGTCTTGCCCGCCATACCCTTCACCAGAGTCTACTGTAACGAGCTGACCACTAATTGGCCCCGGCATCAAGGAACCTTATGCATACCTTCGACGTACTACTGTCCCTCAAGCATGCATTTGCGCATGAAGTCGCTTCACACGCGTCAACGCGCACGCCGCGACATGCTTACAGAATAGAATCGTCACTGATATCACCATCCATTAACCATGCAAGCGACTACCAGAACTCTCATTCTTTCCCCATATGAGCACCCTTTCACTCTCCGATGCGTTCTCTCGACAGCAAGCGTCTGCCGTGATTTGCCTCCGGGTACTTTTCGTTACAGGTTTCCACACTTTCAATGGGTACACAATATAGTTTCGTTCATGGAACGAGGCGGGCGGGAGTTCTGCGCATCTCTATCACGCCGCAGACCATTACATCTCCGCAGCTCCATCACACCGCAGAACGCCACGTCCGTGCATCTCCACTATACCGCAGACTGCTACGTCTCCGCATCTCCACCACACCACAGACTGTCACACAGGAGGACTCCAAATATTCACAGCAGAGAGCCATCCGCGGGAAGACTCCGCATAGAACATCTAAGGGACTACACTGGGCATCACCTATCACCGACCGATTGGACGAGAGGCCTGACTGACAGCAGCAGGCAGACGCTTGAAGCCTACCTGAGATCCTTTCATCGGGTCCACGTCAAGCTGCTTCGGGATCCGGCAGCCCATGCCACAAGAGCGACTTCACACTGGGCCCCTTTCATCAGATCCACGTCAAACTGCTTCGGGATCCGGCAGTCCACGCCGCAGGAGCGATGTCGCAGGAGCGACTTCATACTGGGCCTGCTACTATGGAGCCGAGAGCGCCTTCACGCCACACGTATCGAACACTTCAGAAAGTTGCAAAGCGACAAGGCGCCTCAGCAACAGCTCAGACGGTTGCCATTGAAGCAGGAGCAGCCTACGCTGAACCTGCTGCCATGGAGCCAAAAGTGTCTCCACGCGATGCGCGTCGAGCGCTGCGGACAATTGCAAAGCCAGTTGGCGCTTTGGCCAATCACTCAGGTGGCTGCCCATGGAGCAACTGCTGCCATGGAGTCGAGGGTGTCGGAACTGTTGCAAAGCCAATTGGCGCTTTCGCAAACAGCCCAGGCGGCTGCCCATAGAGCACCTGCTGCCATGGAGCCAATGGTGTCTGACTTATTGCAAAGCCAGTTGGCGCTTTGGCCAATCACTCAGGCGGCTGCCCATGGAGCAACTGCTGCCATGGAGTCGAGGGTGTCGGAACTGTTGCAAAGCCAATTGGCGCTTTCGCAAACAGCCCAGGCGGCTGCCCATAGAGCACCTGCTGCCATGGAGCCAATGGTGTCTGACTTATTGCAAAGCCAGTTGGCGCTTTGGCCAATCACTCAGGCGGCTGCCCATGGAGCAACTGCTGCCATGGAGTCGAGGGTGTCGGAACTGTTGCAAAGCCAATTGGCGCTTTCGCAAACAGCCCAGGCGGCTGCCCATAGAGCACCTGCTGCCATGGAGCCAATGGTGTCTGACTTATTGCAAAGCCAGTTGGCGCTTTGGCCAATCACTCAGGCGGCTGCCCATGGAGCAACTGCTGCCATGGAGTCGAGGGTGTCGGAACTGTTGCAAAGCCAATTGGCGCTTTCGCAAACAGCCCAGGCGGCTGCCCATAGAGCACCTGCTGCCATGAAGCCGAGGGTGTGTGGCTTATTGCAAAGCTAGTTGGCGCTTTGGCAAATCACTTAAGCGGCTGCCCATGGAGCACCTGCTGCCATGGAGTCGAGGGTGTCGGAACTGTTGCAAAGCCAGTTGGCGCTTTGGCAAATTACTCAAGCGGCTGCCCATGGAGCACCTGCGGCCATGGAGTCGAGAGCGTCGGAACTGTTGCAAAGCCAGTTGACGCTTTCACAAATAGCCCAGACGGCTGCCCATGGAGCACCTGCTGCCATGGAGCCGAGGGTGTCAGACCTATTGCAAAGCCAGTTGGCGCTTTCGCAAAACTGCCAGGGCGTCGCTCATGCAACCCGTGAAAGGATTCTAATCATCTCCTTCTGCAGGCTTTATACAGCTCAACGCTCGGAGAGCCCTAGCCAAGAAGCTTACCAAGCCAGGGCGCACACTGACACCTGATGTTCTGGGCTATAGAAGACATAGGCTCACGCAATCAGGCAAGCTCCTGAGTAATCAGCAGCCCCACCACAACAGCTGTCCCGAGTACGAGTTTCACTGCACCAAGCACGAGCACCATCACGGCAGCCAACACCAAACAGCGCCCCTCTCAACGAGCAGCATCCCATCAGGCGCCGCGTGATGATTAAGAGCTTCAGAGCCGCCACGCCGACGCCTCATGATCAACAACGACTTGTGCTTCAATGTGCCAGGATCGGACACGCGGAGCTGAAGGCGTCTCCACGCCATGCGCGTCGAGCCATCCTGAGTCGACGGGTTCCCTAAGCCGTACCAGAATCTACGCCTTCTCAGCATCCACCATAGGTGTAGCCAAGCCAGAGACATCATCTCCTGCCAGCAGCACACAACCGCAGTGGGTATCTTCCTTCCATGCCAGCAGCAGTGCCACGGTGGGCACAGGAGAGCCACAGTGACGGTAACGTGCTCTAGCCGTCCTTCCCTTCAGTTCTCCTCTGGCACAACCACCTTCGTAAGTTTCACGCAAACGCCAATGTTCACTCCGCTATCAGACAAGGTACTGCCGAAGCTGCCTTCAGGCTCAACATTTCTTCACAGATCCTTGATCTTCACAAGACCAAACAGTGCGACACTGCTCGCAACCTCGATGGCAAGCCCACATATGACGGCTGACTCGCTCATCTCAAAGGAATCGCTCACGGCGGGCGGCTCTCCAACCGACTTCGACGACTGCATCACCTACAAGCTCCCTATGGCGGGTGGCTCTCCACCCCTCTTCGATGATCTCCTACAAGCTCCTCATGGCGGACGGCGACGACAAGATCCACGGATCAGTCTCTTCACTGCGACTGGCCACATCTCCACTTAAGCTGTCGGCACCAGGCCCGCGACGAAGCTAATCCAACCCACCATCTAGACTAGATGAAGCCCAACGAAGACCAGCCGGAGCCCAATAATTACCCTTCGGAGTCTGACGATTGCTCACTCAACAACAGTAGTCCCTCCCGACGGACCGTCGGTGCTGTTACCGTTCCCAGCGTGGGTTTTCTCTCCACGAGTTTTCCCCACGTCACAGGAACCTACCTGGGCGAATGCGGGAATCGCGTTTGCAGCATCATCTCTTCATCAGGATCAAACGGAGCCTCGGTACTGACTAGCTTGACGTCTGTTTGAGCCACGGCGGGCGGCGCCTTATCGCCCCTACGGTGGGCGGCACTCATCACTATCAATCCCACTGCGAGCGTCATTTATTCCGTTCCGGTGTTCCTATAGTTGTACTATATCGTGTTTGTGTCGACATGTGATAACACGACGAGGCTGTTCAGCCGTTTAATTTATAATGTTTTGACTGATTTTACATTGTTATTGGTAAATAATTTATAGTCTATGAGTGGTGTATATTTGGAATATTTGTCTCGAGTTTGTATTTATTGTATATTTTTGATTTATTGTTTCTCATAATAAAGGCTTGAAGAGGCCCCCTCCATAGAACGAAATGTTGCCAAAGATTTATAAGGATGTTGTTGTAAATTTATTACCTTAAGGGGATCTAACCACCTTAAATTGTCAAAAAATGAAAAATCGGATTTTATTTTTATATTAACATTAAATTGTTTAAACAATGTATTAAACAAACATATAAACTTAAAAAAACTATAGAGAATATAAAAACTATATAGAAAAAATATAATAAAAGAACTATAAAGAATATAAGAAAAACTCTTAGAAACAATCTTTATATGTACCAAATACCAAGTGCAACATGTCTCTGAAGGCCAAAATTCACAATTTCCATTTTTTCACTCACCGCAGACTTACTTCAGTTCTAGGCATCGAAGAGCACTAAAACTTTACAAACATGTTTGAAATACACATAGTTCTGACATGAGTGTAGGGATTTGTAAGTAAATTAAATCTTAAAAAGTGATCTTCACTTTAAACAAAATATTATGTTTGTAAAGTTTTAGTGCTCTTCGATGCCTAGAACTGAAGTAAGTCTGCGGTGAGTGAAAAAATGGAAATTGTGAATTTTGGCCTTCGGAGACATGTTGCACCTGGTATTTGGTACATATAAAGATTGTTTCTTGTCTCTATAGTTTTTTTAAGTTTATATGTTTGTTTAATACATATTTTAAACAATGTTAATGTTAATAAAAAAATAAAATCCGATTTTTCATTTCTTTACAATTTAAGGTGGTTAGGTCCCCTTAAGGGCTACCTCCCACTATTGTTCGTCATCTTACTTATTTTTTAGATTGACCGATCTGTTCATTTTTTATGATATAAAAGGTAATTTTTCGAAAAACATATATAACTCAAAAAATAAATAGTTAAATGATTTGAAAAAATTCATGACAATAGAAAACAATGATATCTACTAGTGCAGATGGTTTTGTGTGTGTGTCTGTAAGTGCTTTCACAGTGATGTGGGCGCTAGATGTAATCCAAAGCTGTCGCGATTGGTTACGAGTCACAAAAAAATGATTTGCTAATGTTTCTAATTCTGCATTATATAATGTTCATTTGCGCTCGTGAGCAGTGCAATAGTCGAGAACAATCCGCGTGTTAACGGAAAGACGGTTCGTTGTAGGATTCTTGATTTAATTCCGAGAATATTATGACGCGAGTGCCAACCGTACGGTCCGCATTACACAAGGTATAAGCAAGAGGCACGCGTTTGTCGATTTTCAATTGCAAGTCACAGTCCAGCTTCAGGCGCAAGACTTGATCTCAATATATAGACACGCGCGCAAGTTTACCGTCCCTTGCACGCGAGAGCTACTCCTGCGACGCAGAGACGTGGAGCACGCGCGAAACCTAGACCGCGCGCACGAGATTCTTCAAGAACCGTATCTGGCGCGCGAACGGCAAATGTCGCTCGCGAGACCTAAAGCTTGCGCGGGAGAGTCTCCGATAGTCGTCTCTTGCGCGCGACCGACAGATGTCGCGTGCGAGATGTAAAGCCTGCACGCGGTAGCCGACTCTTGCGCGCAAACACCAGATGTCGCGCGCGAGAGCTATATCCCTAGATGATGGTGACGAGCGCCAGTACTGCCACTTCCTTTAGTCCTCCTGCCATAACCTCTTTTCGCACACGACTGTGTGCAGTGAGTCACTGATCGATCTTGCGGTTCCGATTTGTTTACAACTTCTCGACAACGGTTTAATACGGCATTTTTCAGCGGTATACAAGGAAATAAAGAGTAAGTTTAAACTGTTGCACTCTCATTTTATTTTATTTTATATGATTTTGTATTTTTGTATATAATTGAAAGTGGCTGATAGAAAAGTGCTGCTTCAGTGGACTTTTGACATGGAGAAGAAGTTAATCGCTGCAATTTTCGCGAGACCGGCAATCTGGGACAAAACAAATCCCGGCAACAGCAGCAATGTAGTTTTATCAAACGCCTGGGATGCGGTTGTGGCGAAACTGGACGTTAAGAGTAAGTATAATCGTACAAGTGCGTTTTTGCGCGCGATCTCCACGTATGCATATAATTATATTCGATTGTTTTCTTACAGAAGGTCAAGCGAAGAGTAAATGGAGAACGATGTGCACAACATTTCAAAGAGAGTTCAATCGATTACCTCAAGCGAGTCGGTGGCCACACTTTGAGAAGATGAAGTTTCTCTCGGACAACAACGGAAACACTGTTGATGCCAATTCAGAATTACATAAAAAAGTACCATCTGATACCAGTTCTACACTCAGTGTTCCTCAGGCACCTACGGGCAAGCCTGCAGTTAAGCCAGCTGATGAGCATTCATCAAGAAGTCTCCTGGAAGGCTATGTCCTATTTTTCAAAAGTTTAATGCCTTATCTGAGCGCCATCAAGTGTAACCAAAGGAAATTGTAGTTTCGAACTGCATTTGACATTTTGCTGATGCAGTTTTTGGAGAAGAGCTGCATTTCTACGTATGAAAAGGAGGACAGCGACGAAGATGGTAACATTGTTTTCATACTTGTTGTTGTTGATTTTCGAATCAACAAAAGGCCAAATTCAACGGCTTCTACAAGCAGTGCAGCAAAGAAGAGGGCCATGGGATCTTCACAAGAATTTACTAAATTGTTACAAATTCATACTGTCAAGAAGGAGAAACAATGACTTTTATAATAAGTATTCATTTTGTCGTACTTCTCCAAAAGTTTTTTTTAATTATTTCAAGTATGTTTTAAATCATACGATCTTATATATTTAGTCATAAATAAAGAATGGAATGTATTTTTGAAAATAAAGTATAGCATGTACAAAAAATTTGATAAAATACTTGGCTACCTGATCTTCTTGTAGTAATCAATGTCAAAAAACTACTATTGCTACTTGCTCTGTCTTGCGTCTTGAGCCGAGCGCTAACGTACTACCGAAATACGTAGAAACGCTGTCGAACTTTATTACTGCAGACAAGAGAAGGTAAAAGAGGAGATGAGAAGCGGAGAGAGAGAGAGAATTAAGATGCTCTTAACTATAAGTAATGCATATTTATTTTATTTCCGCGCAGCTTTTGCCGAGTTTATTTTTTCCTATGTCTCTGACCCCTACGCGCGCCGCCGCGCCACCGACAAAACATTTGTGTATTTACCACATCAGCCCGATAAACTCGCCGGCCATTAATTTTCGCCGCAGCCGCGGGCTATCTCGCTCCCGCACGGGCGCTTTCAAAATCGAGTTGCAGAAAAACGAGCCGCGTGGAACCGAAACCAATGAGCCACTAATCGCGAGGAAAGTGAGAGCGTTGGGCACCGCTCTGCGTAGATAGAAGTGCGTTTATCTATTGAACCCCCGAGCCGCGCCATTAGATGTTTCACATCAAAAATTGAATTTTGTATTTATAATTATGTTAAATTGTTTTAAAAATTGTTTAAACAATAGTTTAAACTTAGAAACATTGTACAAGACCAAAAACAACGTCTGTATGTGTCATATACCAGGTACAACAAGTCTGCGAAGCCCAGAATTCATGATTTCCATTTTTACAGCTACCGCAGACTTACTTCAGATTTGGGCTTCGAAGACTTGTTGTACCTGTTATATGACATATACAGACATTGTTTTTGGTTTTGTACAATGTTCTAAGTGTATACTATTGTTTCATAAATTTTTTAAACAATTTAACATAATTATTAATACAAAATTCAATTTTTTATTTTTTGACATTTTAAGGTGTATCCGTCCCCTTAAATTTGGTCGCTTTTGAGGCGGCTCGGGCGACTCATATGGACCATAAGGAGTTGCATTTTTGTCTGGGCTTTTGCGCATTCGGTTATAGGTCAAGGGTTTGGCTTGGGCTTTTATTTCAAAACTTCAGGAATTTAATAAATTGTTAGTCACTGCAGTGCGCGCTTTCATATAAACTTTTGTAAGTTTGCAACGAAATGCCGACTTAATTTTCAATCACTTCCGCTGTATATTCATGAGCAACAGAAAAAGATCAATCGCTCAGTGTCAAAACTGTATACCAGTAACAATACTTCATATCCCCAATACCGATGCTCTAACTATAAGTAATACATATTTATTTTATTTCGCACAAAACATCCCTGGTAGAATCGGTAACCCACTTAATGGCCAGTTCTTGGCATAGAATCTAAGAACTAGACAGTTTTATTTGCCATTTCTTATGCAGAATGTAACGCTTTTTCTCCTACTTAATGGGCAGTTCTTGGATTCAATCTGCGTATCTTGTTTTTATGTAAAAACTGCCCATTATAGTTGGTCGAGTTACACAGCTGAGTTACACGTGGCTTAACGCGGTTCGAGGTTAGAATTGGAAAGTCGTGGCTACCAGGCTTCGATTCGAGTTTTTTGGTTATAGGAAAGTATAGAATAATTATTTGCATCTGAATAAATTCTGTCTGACCGGGGATTTGAACCCACGCCCTGCACGAGGGCAAATAAGTACGGTCGTGCGCCTTAACCGACTGAGCCACGTAGACGTTCTTCCACACAAGCCTTACGAGCTTCGCCATATGTTTAAATTATTAAAATTATTCAGTTTACGCCTAAATATTAATAATTTTGTACCTTGCATCCAAAAAACTAATTGATTTATTCATACTTTCATGAAATATAATTCTCACCCAAATAAAAAATACACAAGATATCGCTACTTTTGAGGAATTTAAAATGTCTAGTTGTTTTTTCACATTTTACTTAGCCAGTTTCTGCCTTTAACACCATTTTAAATAGGCGCTTTTCTACCAGGGATTACATTATCTTTTCTTTTTTTAAGTAATCAATAAATTATTAGTGATAAGAATTTTAAACGGCGGCAAATTAGCGTTCAATCATGGGCCCGAGAATCTCTTCCAGTAACTGCTGAGACTGTTGAATCCCGGTGTGTCTTTGACTTGCTTCAAATTTGTTTTGGCCTTAAACCTCTACTGTTGTGCAACTTGACTACCAGTATTAGACATATACTTAGCGAGTAAACTTTGCTGGTGTATACATAGCGAGGTATCGTCCTAACGGTGTCCGCGTCGAAGTCGTACATGTTTACGGCGCCATCCTGGCTCTCGTGCATTCCGTGTTCGAACATCGCGGCGAAAATCAGAGTTCTGGCTGCAATGTTCCTGCATGCGCAGTCAAAGTCCTCGCAGACAAAAACCAGGCTATCGTCACTGAAGCATTACAGCTGGACGAGCTTTTCGTGACTAAGCGACATTTTATAGATGGGATCACGAGGTTCCTCGAGTGTCTCCTACTGACTCGTGCGCGGTGGCTGACTTGATACGGTCGTATTGATGTGGTCACATGACGCGCAACTGGTCCTTCGAGAGGTGACCCTTCACCAGGTCTAGGACGATGTCGCACTTGACGAACTTGGGAAAGCCCATGCTAGAATTGCCATTTCTCGGTGGGCTTGCGCTCGTTCACCTCGCGGACGTCCATGTTTAGAAGGACAAAAGGTCAAACCGACCTTGAGCACGGACTTGTCGCAGTTCACCAGATGTAGGAATAGCGAAACGTCGTCCTTGTTCTCCAGGTTGTAGCCGTTCGGCTAGAGCTACAAGCACCAAACGAGTAGCAAACTTTTAACAGAATTGAGTTTTTGCGATTACTGTATCATCATTGTGGTGAAAAAGAAAAATAAGAGTGGCCAGAGTATCTGTGGACGAAAGATAAGAATGTCAATTTTCGATCCTACAAACGCATGCCGTATAATACTATTAATTTTATAACTCTGAGTTACCTTAGTATTGTGTTCCATTAGATATTGGGTCATTATTTTTCTCATTTGTTGTCCTCTTTTGGTAACATCTTCGCATTCAGCTCGCACGAACGCTGCATCAGTTTTATCTAATTTACACGGAGAAGCATCGATTGATCTATTTTCTCTATCTATTATTACATTATGAAGTATGCAGACTGCCTTAGTTATAAGTGCTGCTTTTCGCGGCAGCTGCTGGATAGTACTATAAAAAATTCGCCATTTTTGGCAAAGTCGACCAAAATCACATTCTGCTGTAGCTCTTGCTCGTGACAATCGTACATTATTATTATTTTTTATCCTGGGAAAGATTTTTTCCAGGATAAGGCCTCATCAAATGTTTCTCGATGGGATATGCTCCATCAGCTACGAAGAAATATGGCATAATTGTTCGACTTTTCGGCAGTTCGTCATCTTCTGGGATCCTCAATAGATTTTGTTTCCATGCTTTATAAAATCTTGAGTTTCGCAGAGTAGTAGCATCATGCTGGTGCCCATAACCACCAACATCAATGTCGATAAATTTGTACTTGGCATCGATAACAGCTTGAAGCACAATCGAATAAATTTTTTTGTAATTAAAGTATCTGGTACCCGAGTGAGGTGGTTTTTTTATTCGAATATGCCGACCATCTATTGTTGATACACTCATTCTAAAGGAGAACGATAAACTGCTGTACGAATCCCCAGTTGCTAAGAATCTATAACAATATTTACAGTAAGTCCAAAAATATTTCAACAACTCCATTCATTTCTCAATTACCTTAAAGTAACCACTAGTCTTTCTTTAGGTACGATTGGTTGCGTATGTAAATTGCACCAGTTCTTTAGTAAAGAATTATATATTTAGGCTTCGATATAATGAAACGTGCTAATAGACATTGTGGTATAGCTTCAAATTTATCATATCTTTTTAATATAGGGAACAAATGATAATATTCACTGTACAAGTTCCTATTTGCAAACATTTCATGTATTTGGAACTTTCTTATGCTTTGGATTATAGAATCTATAGAGCAATTCGGATTTTCACAATCTTCAAGTATATCCATCATGTCACTACCTGCCATAGAAAACTCATACTTGTTTTTCACACATACATGTGTGAAAAACAAGTATGAGTACAAGACGTATTTTATAATAAAATATATGAAGGGAAAAAATAGAGAAAAACAATTCCGGTACAGTGCAATTTACGACCCTGAATGTGTACTCACTGTTACTGATTAATTCCCTCGTATAACGCTGCAGGAGACTGCCGAGTGGCAAAAGACGTGCGTATAAGCTACGGTACGCGTCACGCACGCATGCAATGCGATGAACTGAAAAGCAAGATAACGATAGAGTGTAAAAAATACTGTTATGGCAGTTAAATTTCAGTCTCTTCAAGTTATATTATATATACTTTATTTCAAGTTATTTATATATACTTCAGTGAAAATACTAAAATAACTCGCTTCGCGAAAATCGACAAAATAGTCAATTTTTTTAAATTTCATTACAGCCGAAAGTATGCGGTAACACTTAAAAATAACGCAATGGGCTCTATACTTACTGATTAATTCCTTTACAAGCTTATACGAGAGGCGTGCAGAAACCAGCTACGTATAGGTTATGCGTATATTCGGTGCAGAGATGTCTCACACTCGCCGAATCTTTGTTAGCTGCCGAGTAAACGAATCCAGGTTATATATCGTTAATGCGATGAATTAATGAGACACAACGTTGTGTACAGTCAAATAAGAAGAGGTTAAGGTCCCGAAGATACAGGGCAAATTTGTAGTGTTAACGTATAAACGTTTTTGTGCTCGCTCTCATAACGCATCCCAATGGACTCAAGTTTGAGAACGTGTACATCTATTCAAAGTCGCTGAAACGGCCCAAGTATAAATTTCTCGAGCAGCTTTTGCGACCTCTGCCTAGTATACAGTATTTCCCCTACAGTGAACATGATACAGTTGTGTCACCTGACGACGTACTCCCTGATTCAGTTATGGTTTTCGATGACGTCGCCTGTGAGAGACAAGACAACGTCAGGGCTTTCTTTTGCATGGGAAGACACAAAAACGTAGACTGTTTCTATCTCTGTCAGTCATACGCTCACATTCCAAAACATTTGGTGCGCGATAACGTAAATGTGCTAGTAGTTTTTCGTCAAGATGACGTAAATCTCAAACACATATACGATGATCATGTGAATCCTGATATGACATATACAAACTTCAAAGCTTTATGCTCAGCATGCTGGAAAGATGGTAAACACGGATTTCTTTTTATCAATAAAGAGCGGGGCATCAATAATGGACGATATAGAAAAGGTTTTGATTGCTTCGCAACAAACATATAACGTATAGCAGGTGTGAGTACATATAGTAGACTGTGATTCGTCAAAGAGTCAACATGGCCGACTTTCAACGTGAAAAAGCAGTTCTTCAGCAAATTGACAAAGCTAGAGAAGCAATTAGACGCAAACATAGATTATTGAAGCAAAGTAAAGCTAGCATGGAAAAAGCTCTGGGTGAGACTTTTAAGAAGGGATTTAAATGTTCTTGTTTTGGCCAGAAGATCTTTTAGATAGCAAGGGTAAAAAAAGTCGCTCTTATAAAAGAAGCAAAGTTCCATCTGTTATATCAGGTGCAGCGTGGCAAAACATAGTTGAGCAAGAACAAAATGAGAAAAAAGCCAAGATGGAAGAAGCAGTACTAAGAAAAAAAATTAAATTAGAAAAGCAAGAGAAAACGAAAATTGAAAGAGAAGAAAATAAAAAGAAGAAGGAGGAAGAAAAAATCTTGAACGATCAAAAACGACTTGAGAAGGAAAAAGAGAAGCTTATGAAGCAAGAAGCAAGGCTTAAAACGTTAGAAGAAAAAACGCGCGCCAAAGAAGGAGCTTTACGTCAAATTAAAAGAAAAGCTGATATTCAAAACGAAATTGAAGAGCTGCAGAAAAAGTTAGATGCCGAAAATGATAAAACTATTAATGAATAAAAAAGTATTTTGAAAATAAACTTTATTTTTTTTGTAAAATATATAGTTATGTATGTAATTTTGTTAATTATAATCTACCTATATCCCTACCTACTCTTATTTGATTACTTTGTTGCATGGAAAATCGCGATAAATTAAAAACCGCAGTAATTCACGCGCAGTAATACGATCATCCGCAGTAAATGGCGCGCAGTAATTCGTACTTTCTCAGTAAATGACGCGCAGTAATATGTACGCGACCGCAGTAATGCATGCATAGAAAAATATTTTTAAATCCTATTGTTTAAAAGTTAAACTATCATTTAAATTCATCCGACTATTTTTTATTGATAGATCAATATTTAAAGTTTCAGTAGAAAAAAAAGTCATGATTTATTGCATTAAATACTTTTTTTACGCTTCGAAAGTTAACCTCAACCTTTTTTCCGCAGTAATACCCCCATCTACCCTATTTCTCATTTGCACACTGAGAAAAAACTGTATATTCAAACATACTAGTTACCAATATTAAAGTCAAGAAATGAATATTATTTAACATGAAAAATATTACAGTAAAAATGAAATTTAAAAAATAAATCTATTTCATCGAAATTATTATACTACATAAATAAAAATTGATACAGTGACTAGCAAATTTCAATATACAGTTTCTCAGTGTACACCCTAGTAAAAACATACAAGGTGTGCTCTTTAGGAGCCTTTCAAAATTAAATTTGGTATTCTTTCTTTCATGACATTAAACTGCGATCTGTGACAGGTGTGCATGGGCGCCACCATGTTGGATATCTCTCTATCTCTCTCTCACTCATTGTGGTGTGATATATTCATGTGATGTTATTTATTTTACTATGGTGTGTATTAAGAAAACTATATATTGAAATTTACTAGCCACTGTATCAATTTTTTATTTATGTAATATAATAATTTTGATGAGAGATAGAATTTTTAAAAATTTAATTTCTACTGTAATAATTTTCATGCTAAATAATATTAATTTCTTGACTTTAAAAGAAAAAAAAATTTATTAATTGTTTGACATAGAGAAAAAATAAAAATTTAATGTTGGAAAAGCTCTTAAAGAGCATATCTTGTATCATTTTACCGTGGCGCTGACTCTTTCTCTCTTTTACATGCTTTTCTCTTCATTGCTCATTCTACACGTTTCGCACCCACGATCATGTCTTAAATAAATCACTATTTTATTTATTATAGTAAAAATGAATAACAACAATGAGTACTTGTTCATGACGCCACGTTTACGTGTTCCCATTGAATGGATGGGTCCTTGTGTTGGACAGCATATGCCAGGCATCGCTGCTGCGATCATTGCAAAGGAGTCCGATAATTTTGAAGTAAATCTTATTATTCATGATGTACGAGCACGCTTGCGTATAGTACAAAATATTTACTGGTTCGAAAAAGTGAACCAATAAATATTTTATACTTTACGTGAATAAAAATATAATCATCATTTATTCTTCTTGTAATATCTCAGTTATAATGTATCAAAAAAAAAAAATTTACATGTTATACGTTTTTTATCTGTAATTTTTTTTTAAAATATATGTATTAAATTTAACCGGTTAACTTTTTTATTTAACCTTTCATTTTAGCTAATGTAAAAAATTAATTTTGTTATTTTTCAATTACTAAAAAATTAACATTGTTAAAAAAATATTTATTGGTTGATTTTTTTTATTGATGATCATACTGTAAAGTTAATGAACTAAAAAATTAACTTTTTTATCGAATTATATTAATTTGAATTGTGAAAAACTGAAATCTAATATTCATATATAATAGTATATTATGCCCCGTGGGAGGTAAAGAACTGGTGAGTCCATAGCGAGTGTGAATTGGTATACTCCAGGTAGTCTAGTCCAGGCGGTACACTGCGAACAGCATACTCCGGGTATCGAGCTGTCACCAGGAGGCTGCTCAAGGTCATAGGCGGCATCTCTACATAGTTAAATGTTCTGGAAGCCTGCAGCGATGCTGACGTCAGCGGCTAGCGAACATGCAGTTGAAGCTTCGATCATATATGCTACGTATCCATGGTCGAAAAGTTAGACACATCTTTCGCAGTCGGGTGAGTCGCGCGGTGAAATAGCGTGGATCAGGTTACACCTGTTTTTTCTTTCGAGAGTGAATATACGCATCTTCTTAATGCAGTATAGCTGTTGCGTAATACTGATGGAGTACAACAACAGCAAGCACCGCACCATCAGAATGAAACCTAAAGATGTCGGCAAAGAGAATGAAGCTAAAGTCCTTAAACGTTTCTCTCACCAAGAAATCAGAAAAAAAGCCAAATTTAAGGTTGGAGATAAGGTGCGAGTGAGTAAAATGAAGCAAGTATTTGAGAAGGGTTATACACCCAACTGGTCGACAGAGATTTTCACCATAAGTCAAGTTGTGCCAACGCATCCAATGCCGACGTACAAGCTGAAGGACTACCAAAATCAACCTATCGCTGGTGGCTTTTACGAGCAAGAACTCCTCAAAGCCAAATATCCAGATGTTTACCTTGTAGAGAAAGTATTGAAAAAGCGAGGGAATCAGTTGTATGTAAAATGGTTAGGATTTGATGATTCACATAATAGTTGGATAAATAAATCAGATTTGTAAAAGTTATAATAAAAGCTTTTTATTCATACTAAAAATTCTCTATTATTTACACACAAAAATTCATAACAATCAATTTTTATTTAATATTTGATAATGCCCCCAAGGAAGAGTGTCCGTACTTCCTGCCATCAAATACCGCTTGTCATCGTAGGGACTTAATGCTAATTTTGTTTGTCTAACAGTATGAACTCTATGTGACTTGGATTGTATAATACATTGTTGTCGATACTGAGTAGAATGATTTTTCAAGCACTCAACGTAATCATCAAAATTAATTGTTCCATTAACTACACTGCTTTTTACACCTTTAATCTTCTTTATACGATCTTTTCCGTTTATGCGCACACTATACATTTTACTGCGTAGTCCCACAAACTCAGTCATAATTTGTCCACAGCACTCGTCTTTCATTAGACCGACAACTTTCTTGTTGACACGAGGCATTCCAAAAATATTTTCAGCTGGATAATCTGAAGTGTTGAAATTCTGAATATCTCGTTTCATGAATGCATAAATATCTTCGCACCCAATTTCATATAGAAAACTGTCAGTATCCGTGTAGAGAAGTTTACACTTTTCACCGAATTCCTGCTTCATATAATTATAATGAAAATCGTACATTAGGGTTTTCGATACATCTAAAACACAGAGTCCCACATAGATTGGCTTGTTCATTAGTACTTCAGTACGTTTAAGTTCGATAAGTGCGAGATTCTCATCAAGGATAATACGACTATGGAATTCTGGTCTAGAAATGAGAGCCTCTGCACCATATCTACCTTTCCAGTTTTTCACAAGTTTAACATTAACTCTCTTCCGCACGTTTTCCATAGTCTTTCCAAACACAGCATTATTCATCAGTTTATAAAGGTTCTTTTCAAAATCGTTTTTAGTCTCTTGTCTCATTTTGCTGTTCAAATTAACGTACTCTTTCAGCCAACGTCTCTGCTTAAATCGTAAAATTCTGTGAATTTTTGTAAATTTTAATTCATTCCTAACAGCTTGTTTTAAATTTCGATAATGAAGTATATAGCGTGATTTTGAATCTACGGTTGTTAAGAGTTTTTCCAACTTTGCACCCGGTGGTTTCTTGTGCTCAGGACAGAACGGTAAATCTTTGTGAGGGTCATGCAAGTGCTGTGGATATTCCANGTTTCTTGTGCTCAGGACAGAACGGTAAATCTTTGTGAGGGTCATGTAAGTGCTGTGGATATTCCAAGTCAACTTCAAGGATTTAACCGAATTCTGAATCATCTGGCACATTAAAATAGGTATTTTCATCAACCCATTGAAAATGTGCATAAGGTAATAGTTGTTGAAGTGCCCATCCATAGAGGTTATTAGCATCAAAATACATGAGATATTTCGATTCATTTTCCGGATCATACTCAGCCATATACTTATTATTCGCATGGGCGTAACGATTAGAGCATTGACTTATGCCACCTCTTATGCCTCGCTCAATAAACATTACCTGATCAATATCAGTAAGTAGTTCAAGCTGTATTTTTGTATATTTAAGCATAGCATCCCATGTCAATCCAGGTGTTGTGTAATAATGTGCAGGGTCCAAACCATACGCTGAATGGCAACTGTTGCGAAAATTCTCAAAAACTTCAGCTAATAGCAATACATCTGTTTTGAGATATAGATCAGAATATTCTCCTAAATTTGATATATTAAATTTTTCCCAAACATTTTTTGCATGCTCATAATCTTTATCAGAAATTTCACTATCATACAAGCTGCTGTAAAATTTATCTTTGGATGGAATTTCTGTAATCGAAAGCTTTTCCTCATTATCCAAATAATCGTAGGGAAAAACTCCTTTTCTTTGTAATAATTGTAATTTTTCACGAGTAAAAGGTGAATATTGTTGATCTCGATCAAATTCATTCTTGAGTATATTCTTTTCTTCGAGGTATGAAGATAGCTTATCCAAAGATGATGCCATAAAACGAAAAGAGTCGATAAATCTAAGTTTGATATCACAGCCATCAATATGTTTGGTGAAAGAAATAAAGCGTTCTTTATTTAATGACAAAAGATCTATTTTTCCAGGAAAGCCATTAGCAATATCTCTAATGAGGAAATGTGAGTCATATCCGGTGAAATTGTGAAAAATAATTGGAATGATGTGTGAATCTTGATAATTTAAGTTGCATTTTTCATGTGCTGGACCTCGGTATTTGAAATATTCAGGTATATGAGTATTTTTATAGTGACAATTAGTATTTTTGTAGTGATTACCTGCCCGTTAAATGGCAATGATCTTTTACACGATTTTCATTGAGTGATTTTTCACAAATGTGGCATAATGTTGCTGCTTGAAAAGCTTGCTCTTGAGCCCATGTCAATGCTTGCATTGGTATGACTTTTTTTAAAATTTCTTCGACTTGCTTCGCTATAGTCTCAACTTTGTTGATAAACCATTTCGCAGGCTCATTTCCTCTATAGCTATGATAACTAGATAATGAGTCATCATAATTACATTTTATGTAGTAGCCAATGCTAAAGGCTTCATGTTGTTGATACGCAGGACTATTATCCTCAAGAGGTTTCAAAAAACTTTCAAAGTCTGCATAAATGACAAATGGGACTTTTTCTTTGAAACTGAAATTTTTAAATTCTAGAAATTGTTGTCTTAGTGTTGGTAGTTTTATGCAGCACTCGTTAATTTGAATACAATCTTGTTCGTGTAGGGTTAATTTATCTTGATTAGCAAAATAATGCAGGCAGCGATGACAAATATATTTACGATGATTTTTTTTTGATATTTGGTTTGATACTAAACGGGATAAATCCTTGATCCAAACGTAATGGTATCTGAGTGGTTCATTGTTTATAGCCTCCTGTTCATCAGTATCATTTGTATAATAATTTTGTAACAGTAAAAGGTTGATATGTGGATTTTTCTCATGCTTAGTGAGATAAACTGGTACAACTGTAAATTTCTCATTATGCTTCTTCAAAATATAAATATTGATGGAAATATTATTTTGTTTTTCAAATTTAGGTACTTGTTTTGGTATAACTGGGAACTCTATTCCATCAAAATTCAGCTCATTTTCATATTTTATATATTCTGATACACGATTTGAATTATGAGCTGGATGCAGTGCTGATAGTATAGCCCATTTGAAACATGCGTCATCGAAATTCTCTACATTAACACATGCTTTTTTTCGTTTAATAAATTCAGGCAAATCTATGAAAGAGCCTGCACACATTGAATTGTATCTATTTATGTGTACACTTAAATTCAAAATATCACGCAGTGTCCATCCAGAGTCTCGTTCCTGAAATTCTTCTATATCTCGTAAAATGAGCTCTTGAACGTTCGTTTTCCACCATTCCTTCAAGTCAGATGTTGGTAAAATTATCTCAGCTTTCGTATTAAAATATTTTATTTCAGCCACTTCTTCATCAGCTTTTTTTACAACAAATTCACCTGCCAATACAACGTATACTTTAAGTGCCGCTTCTTTCTTTAGGATATTTTTAATTCGAGGTTCGAATAAAGCATCAGCATCCTTTAAAAATGTATTTATATCCAAGTTTTTTAAATTTGTAATTACACTTGTTTTAATTCGTTCATTAAAGCAACTTTCTAAATCTTCCCATTTTACACGGTCACTTCGTCTTTCACGTCGTTGTAGACCTTCACCACTTTTCAGTAAACATTTTAATCTATTTTGAATTCCTTTTACTAAAGAAATTGTAGACAGAAACTTTTGTTTTTCATGAACATTTGTGTCATTTTTATATAAAAGTTGTCTCAAAATTTTTAAATTATGCTCAGCAAGCTTAATCCATTTTATGTTTTTTTCTGAATGATTAGATGAACGTGATAAAAGCACATAAGCTTCTAGAAAAATTTTTACAACCTTCGCACAATCAAATGCTGACATTTTACGCACTCGAGGGATGATTTTCAACTAAATTGAAGTATCAAGCGTCATCCTTTATATAGCGTTCGAAGGTATTCTAGAATATTCATAAGTTAATAAGTTTATGCATTCCAGAAAAAAATAATTCGTAGAATCGTCTTAAAAATGAGGGTGTATACATGATTCATTCTAAGTAAAATGTATAATAACGCTAACAATCTTTATACGTTGAAAATAATTCTTAGAACTGTTTACCACAAAAATAATTCTTAGAACTGTTTACCACAAAAATAATTCTTAGAACTGTTTACCACAAAAATAATTCTTAGAACTGTTTACCACAAAAATAATTCTTAGAACTGTTTACCACGAAAATAATTCTTAGAACTGTTTACCACAAAAATAATTCTTAGAACTGTTTACCACAAAAATAATTCTTAGAACTGTTTACCACAAAAATAATTCTTAGAACTGTTTACCACGAAAATAATTCTTAGAACTGTTTACCACAAAAATAATTCTTAGAACTGTTTACCACAAAAATAATTCTTAGAACTGTTTACCACAAAAATAATTCTTAGAACTGTTTACCACGAAAATAATTCTTAGAACTGTTTACCACAAAAATAATTCTTAGAACTGTTTACCACAAAAATAATTCTTAGAACTGTTTACCACAAAAATAATTCGTAGAAAATAATTGAATCAACAACTGCAGTCATTTATGTCCCCAACTTTTATTCGTAGAATATACGTTGGAAAAAATATGTTGCACTTGAATCATCCTACAATACTCATATCGTTATATTATTGCTGACAGGATGTAACTCGATAGTTCTTGGAATGTTCAGCAGTTCGATCGTACACAAATATGTAAGGGTACCTACGTGTGAATCCGTATAACTGCAGTATGACTATAGTGTATTCTTCGATGAGAATATAAAAAGCGCAATAGCTTTATTTTTTCCAACCATTTCCTTGAGAGCGTTAACAGTGTAACATCATAGTGCAGTTTCACAAAATCTCTTTTGACTACAGTATAATACGACAAGAATATCAAGATGAATTTTGAATATATCAACCAAATTGGACGAATGGAATATCTACCTACACAGAAATTGAAAAATCTAACAGTTGAAAAAAAATATAAAATTAGTCTGATAAAAAAAGTTAAGACTAAGTATGGTGACAAAGTATTTGTAGAATTAGAAGATTCGTTTGGTGTATTTCTGCCAGGAAGAATGTCAAAAGTTTTCATTGAAGAAAAACCAGATGCTTTAGAAAATATGATCAGAGAATGCAAAGATAAAAAAAATATCTATTTACAATATTTTGGTGGTGTCACTAATAAAATAGAATTTGGCTATTTAAGTGATTAAATTATATGTTATAAGTTGAAGAATTCCTATACTTAGTCATGCTTACGTTATTTTTTAAGTCACCTTATATATCATAAGAGTATTCCAGAACAATACAGAGAATATCTGGAAGCAAATAGCATGTGTTGGGTAGTTTATATTTTGAATATCAAGTTACGCTACGCATCTTGTCCTCTCTCTGATAAATACCCTTTAAAAAGATCGACAGTACATCTACTGACCTCACACTTTCTTCAACTGTCAAGTCGAACACTTCAGTGCTCGTTCAGTGAAAAAAAATCAAGTGGACATCTCTCTCCTATTAAAGGTAAGATTAGTAGCTTTAATTCTTACACTCTCTCTATCTCTCTTTCACGTGACATTCTTCTCTCTATTTCTCATTTGCACACTGAGAAAAAACTGTATATTCAAACATACTAGTTACCAATATTAAAGTCAAGAAATGAATATTATTTAACATGAAAAATATTACAGTAAAAATGAAATTTTAAAAAAAAAATTCTGTTTCATCGAAATTATTATATTACATAAATAAAAATTGATACAGTGACTAGCAAATTTTAATATACAGTTTCTCAGTGTACACCCTAGTAAAATCATACAAGGTGTGCTCTTTAGGAGCCTTTCAAAATTAAATTTGGTATTCTTTCTTTCATGACATTACACTGCGATCTGTGACAGGTATGCATGGGCGCCACCATGTTAGATATCTATCTATCTCTCTCTCACTCATTGTGGTGTGATATATTCATGTGATGTTATTTATTTTACTATGGTGTGTATTAAGAAAAACTATATATTGAAATTTACTAGCCACTGTATCAATTTTTTATTTATGTAATATAATAATTTTGATGAGAGATAGAATTTTTTAAAATTTAATTTCTAGTGTAATAATTTTCATGCTAAATATTATTAATTTCTTGACTTAAAAAAAAAAATAATTTATTAATTGTTTGACGTAGAGAAAAAATAAAAATTTAATGTTGGAGAGGCTCTTAAAGAGCACATCTTGTATCATTTTACTGTGGCGCAGACTCTTTCTCTCTTTTACATGCTTTTCTCTTCATTGCTCATTCTACACGTTTCGCACCCACGATCATGTCTTAAATAAATCACTATTTTATTTGTTATATTAAAAATGAATAACAACAATGAGTACGTGTTCATGACGCCACGTTTACGTGTTCCCATTGAATGGGTGGGTCCTTGTGTTGGACAGCATATGCCAGGCATCGCTGCTGCGATCATTGCAAAGGAGTCCGATCATTTTGAAGTAAATCTTATTATTCATGATGTACGAGCACGCTTGCGTATAGTACAAAATATTTACTGGTTCGAAAAAGTGAATCAATAAATATTTTATACTTTACGTGAATAAAAATATAATCATCATTTATTATTCTTGTAATATCTCAGTTATAATATATCAAAAAAAAAAATTTACATGTTGTACGTTTTTTATCTGTAACTTTTTTTTTAAATATATGTATTAAATTTAACTGGTTAACTTTTTTATTTAACCTTTCATTTTAGCTAATGTAAAAAATTAATTTTGTTATTTTCAATTACTAAAAAAAATTAACATTGTTAAAAAATATTTATTGGTTGATTTTTTTTATTGATGATCATACTGTAAAGTTAATGAACTAAAAAATTAACTTTTTTATCGAATTATATTAATTTGAATTGTGAAAAACTGAAATCTAATATTCATATATAATAGTATATTATGCCCCGAGGGAGGTAAAGAACTGGTAAGTCCATAGCGAGTGTGAATTGCCACCCGTGCCGAAGGCGAGGGTTGGTATACTCCAGGTAGTCTAGTCCAGACGGTACACTGCGGACAGCATACTTCGGGTACCGAGCTGTCACCAGGAGTCTGCTCAAGATCAGAGGCGGCATCTCTACATAGTTAAATGTTCTGGAAGCCTGCAGCGATGCTGACGTCAGCGGCTAGCGAACATGCAGTTGAAGCTTCGATCATATATGCTACGTATCCATGGTCGAAAAGTTAGACACATCTTTCGCAGTCGAGTGAGTCGCGCGGTGAGATAGCGTGGATCAGGTTACACCTGTTTTTTCTTTCGAGAGTGAATATACGCATCTTCTTAATGCAGTATAGCTGTTGCGTATTATTGAAAGCTCTCTCTTTCACTACAATACGAAGCTACTACGTATTACCGGGAGCTCTCTCTTCCTCTCTCTCTCTCTCTCTCTCGTACGCTGCATGTCGTCAATGCGAATCGTAAAGTAATTTGCACGGCTAGCGCGCAACGTTTTGGGAGCATGAGAGAAAAATCTCGAACGCACTGAAGTGACAGCAGTCAATAATAAAGCAATAACAGGATGTTTTAAGTATAAAGATGCACGCGAAAAAACAGTGGATGCAACTTGATCGCTTTATCTCACCGCGCGAGTCATCATCTACATGCTCATCGATTGACTTTTCACTGACGCAAGCATCACACGCTTTTAAAATCTGTAGACCCTCTGACCTCGAACGGCCTTCTGGAGACAGCACGCTGCCAGGAGTTCACATTGAACAGCACGCTGCCAGGACTTAGCCTTGAACAGCACGCTTCCAGGAGTATATGTCAGACTGCTGGGAGCATGGTCCAGGAATCATGCTGTCGGGAGTATACACATCCTTGGACCGCGTGAATTTTCCCTATCCCTCTGAGAAATTTTTTTTTTTCACTTAAGGCCGGTCTGCCTCCCCGCACCACCACCACCAAACATCTAGAAGCTTCTAGAATATTCTAGAAGCTTCTAGCACATTCTCACCTGTACAGGTGAGTTAATTAAAAAAGTGGGGACGCTGTATTCACATATAAAAGTTGAGTGGTGGGGGGAGGCAGAACCGGCCTTGTTTACCTACTTGCTTGTTATCAAGCAACCTTTGCTCACCGTGATTCCGCTCGCGGATCAGCTGCTCGCGGTACTTGCTTTGGAAGACAGTGTAAAAAGTATTCAAAAGTGATGCACCCGGAATGGCACCGATGATGCGATGTGTGAGTGTCAGTTCATCAAGGAGTGCTGCAGTATAGGAAACTGCAGTATAGTGCTGCAGTATAGGAAACTGCAGTATAGTGCTGCAGTATATTAGCTCCAACAAGAAACTTGAGTTTTTGCTTGGAGGTTATCCTTTGTTTTTTGGACTACTCCTATGGCTGCTGCTCCTGCTCATTCTGTTGATGTGCTGATACATTCTTCTTGCAAGATGCTGTCTGGATGAACTTTCGCATAAGATCTACGACTGGTTTTCCTTTGTTCTTGTGTTCATTATATTTACAACAAATATCTATTGTGTTATGTGAAGTACAATCAGTGTGATTTTGTGATCAGTTTTATAGAGTTACATCAGTGTTGTAATTCCGATGCCTTCCAAGATCACCCTGGACTGGATCAGAGAGTGAGCGTGAACTCTCTCGCTCTGGTTGTGCTGATTGGCGTCTCTGACTGATGTAATCACCCGGAGACAACCTTGGAACTATATTTGAGCTTTCGGGCAGTGCTGGTTGGCGTTTGTAGCTGGCTCAACCACCTGCGAATGATCCTGGAGCTCTATTTCCACTATCCGGCAGTCCTGGTTGGCGTTGCCAGCTGCTTGAACCACCTTGAGACGATCTTGCAACTGAATTGATGCTGTCCTGGAGTGTTTGTTGGCGTTCTTGGATAATTGAACTACTTTAATACGAATCTGGATATGGATTTATACAATCTGATAAGGTAATTTTTAAAATATTACAATAAACTTGAACTGTATATTAAACTGATATTGTATCTTCAATAAGTTTTAACTTAAAACGTTTTGTCCCCTGAATAAGTTCAGTCAACCGATTTCTTATGGCTTGCATATTTTCAGTGTTCACTATAATCTTCTGTTTGTATATATGAACTATGTTACGAAAACATGTTGTTTGACGGTATACATACTTAAAAGCTGCCTTGTTTTAAATTTTAAGCAGAGATTAGTGGTCTGAATCGCTCAATAATTATTTATGAGTATGATTTTGTAATATTTTTCTGTATGTCTAGGTGTATAAACAATTCAGCATTTGTTGGATTATGGTTTACTGCGTCTACCAGAGTCAAACTAAGGATACTGATGGTGCTGATAACTCAGCTATCAAAATCTTGGAGTTGGAACGTAACTTCATTTAAGACTCGTGCACTACTATACTACTACTACTATACTGCTATATTGATGGATGAGTATTTTTATCAGGTAAGATCAGTGATTTGAATAATTATTTGTGAGTATAAATTTCTAATGTTTTTTTTTTGTTTTCTAGTTTCTCAACATTGTGGCCAAGTGCTGATTGGTATTCTTTTAACAGCCATCAAAACTACTGGAAAACTGGCAACTTACTTGTATTTGTATTAATTATTCATTTTTGTTTGTAGACCTATTCTTAAAATAAACCTTATTTTAATTTTATTTTATTGTAATTTCAGATAAATAATACAACACAGCTGTATCGCTGTTTTCAAAGGGATAATATTTCGTTTGTAGGATTTCAATTAGAAAATTGATTGTTTAGGAATTCAGCATAGTTTAGGGGGATGTAGTAAGCTACTTAGAGCTTTTCTTCAAACTAAGCGAATTTCCTTATTGAATGTAGGTTTTTCTAATTCAGTATAATGCACTTAAATTTCGGAAGTGAATTTTACTGATTTAGCTTAAAAGATATAATTATCATAGCATACGTACGTCGTTATATGATGCCAAGTAATACTCAGATCGGCTTCACTGATCCTTGTATTCGGCGATTGAGTATTTCTTAAATAACGCATTTCTTATAATATAATTTAAAAAGTGGTTTAATCATGTGTGTATGTACGAGATAAAGGCCAAAATATAAATTTCAGCTTTTAATATATTTATATCCTTTATAGGAAAATTCCTGAAAACATTTGGGTTGGATGTGGCATGTTGCACCGAAGTTATTATTGAACCTATATATTAAAAAATCGCTTATAGGGTTGTTGTATGTCAAACAGTATTTTTTTAAAATGTTTGCCACGGTAAAAAGTTGTTTTTTCAAAATATCTGTAACTTTATATTTAACATTTTTAGATAAAACTTCAAGCCTCAAAGTTTTATTGTAAATAATTGGTTTTTAAGCTGTAAAAAATCGATTTTGAGCTGTCAACTCGAGTTATAAGCATTTTCATGATTTGATGTTAATGAAAAAAAGTTGTATTTTTCAAAAATCCACAACTTTTCTATTTAACTTTTTTTTTGCAGAATGCTTATATTCTCTTATTCGAGTTAGAGCCAAAAAACCATTTTTTGCGATTTTTGGAGGTGGCCGCATTCTGCGTACATGTGCGGGATTAAGCTTAAAATAAAACCATCAGATTCTGGTGGTGAGGGAAGTTTGCACACAAAGTTTTAGCCTGATTGACTAAAGTCTCTCAGAGATAATCGTGTAACACCAAAATTTTTATGTTAAAATACGCGTAAAAATCGAACTAATTGGGCTCGCATTTGAAAATTACGTAGAGGATCGGGATAAAAAAAGAGTTTTTTAGTTTTTGCGAGAGACTTCTCCTAAAATTTCAGCCCGATCGCATCTCACACATTTTTCGCACACGAAACTATAAGGCACTTCCGTGTCGCGGTCGTGCCTAAAAACGCAATAGGAGGAAACTAAGTGCCAAGGACTTGGCAGCGGTTTTAGCTTGTGACAAGCAAAATTACTAACGCACTTGCCGGGAGGCAACCACGCTCCCGCCATGTTGGACACACATATTGATGATGTCAAGTAATTGTTTTTTATATTTTTTATGTATATGCATGCAGGTACATTATTTTATTAAATAAAATCTACATCTCCCTTCGCATCTCCAAAAACATATTCAATCATATACTTTTAATCCATGGTTCAGAAGCTATTTAAATAATTTTAATCACATAATATAGGAAGATACTCTCTTAAATTAATGTAGTGAAAGTTTCACTATTTTACATAGTGAACATACTTTTCACTGGAAAAGTAGTGGAAAATGATAGCTTATATTTATTTCACTATAACAAAGTAATGAACTCTTCACTAGTTTGATAGTAAATTTCACTACTTTGGTAAAATAGTGTACTCTGCGCTATTCTCGCAGTGAAAAAATAACTATTTAGATAGTGAATCGAATTCCTGCGGGTTCGCGAGAGATGTCGTGCAGCGCGCCGGCGCCATTGCGGGCAGTTGTCCCGCGTCGCCGGTCCTGTTACGTTCGCGTCCATTTGATCCATGCATCAGATCGAGTCATCGCGCCGTGAACCTGGAGGTTAACGTCATTGCTCCTGTGCTTGTTTGTGCTCGGGTCGTGCATTTGTTGTGCTGTATTGAAGTGAACGCGTCAAAGCTTTGCTGTGCTATTAGACAGTCATTTTCCGTGCCACTTGAAGTCATCGTCGAGATCGTCGTACCTAATCGAACATCGTGCTGCCGGACAACAACCAAAAGCTATAATTGCTGTCATTGTTGGCCTGCACACGTGCCACCCGCATACCCAGCTCAACAGACCAATACAGTTTGCTTCTAAAATCTGATGGTAAGTCATACTTTAGTTATCATATATTGTTTTTTATTAGAATATTAGTAGCACATGAGGTAACCGCGTGTTCGTCGTTCGTCGATATTCGATAGATTTTGCTAACTTAAGTAAGAAATTCGCGAGTGACAATGTATACACCGAAAATATCAGAAGAGCGATTCTACAAAATGCGCAGGTATGCCTATGCTACGACGCTCGCGAAGAGGGAAGCGGCAAACACATAAGCGCGTCTGATTCTTGGCTTACGCGACGTCAGATCGACGTCTCGCAAACTACGCGGCTCGGGCGGCTCGGACCTCACGCGACCTTGTCGGGACGCCGGCACCGCACGCTGTATAGAGTACTGCGCGTGGCTGTAAATTTGCCGCGTGGCGTTTCGTCGTTTGTTAAAGTTTCATGTATACGCATACAACGTATTCGTTCTCGGATTAATCGGTTCAATCGTAAAAAAAGTCACAGTAGATCGCTGAATACGGATCGTCAATGAAGTGAATGATGATATACCAGAAAATAATAATCCACAACTAGATAATACTACCGATGACAGCAATCAGGGCGATGAAACTCCTTCTGAATCAAATTTAAGACAGTTCTTTATTCGAATGGCGGGGCGGCTATAATGCTATTGGTCCATCACTACATCTTTAATAAAAATAATTTTTGATGAATTTGAAGAAGCTATAAGTTTTATTAAGACTTATTTGAAAACTAAAATAAACTCTCAGATCGTAAAACATCAATTAGTTGACGAAGACTTAATTCAGTCCATAAATAATATTTTTGAATTTTCCACTCCTTTTCATAGCTTGAATACCTTAGATAAACAAATTGATGCTTTAATTGAAAATTATGGATATGTTGAACCCATACAAATTCCCTTACATCACAAACAAGATTCCTTGCTTGACAGACGATCTTGTTGTTACACACCATCCTTGATTTACGAATCATTTCAGTATGTGCCGATCATTGAAGTGCTCAAGCTTGTCCTATCGAATAAAAACGCTAGAAAAGCTATTTATTCTGAAATTTATGCTCATTTATAGATGGAAAAGATTTTAAAAAACATCCTTTTTTTTTAAAATATAAAAATGCTATTCGGCTTAAATTATATTATGATGAGTTAGAAATCGTTGCAATCGAAATCTAGTGCATTATGATCAAAAACTGGAGTTCACAAACTAGGGGCGTTTTACTATCAGTTGGATAATTTACCTTCTCACATGAATTCAGAATTGAATAGTATTCATGTTCTTATTTTATGCAGTCATGTTGACACTCAAAAATACCATTTTGATCGTATATTAAGTTCTTTTATGAATGACCTTGCTAAGCTCGAAAGTGATGTGGGTGTACCAATTTATTTTGGAGTAGAGAAGTTTGTTCTTCGCGCGTGTCTCATGTCATTTTGTGGCGATGGACTAGCCGTTCATGAAATATATAATCACGTAAGTCCGTCTGCTAATCTTTTCTGCCGCTTATATTTATATTTATATACAAGAGCAAATTTACAAGCAGCTTCCCTAGAAAAAGCGCCAGAGAGAACAGAACAAGTTTATAACGAACACCTAGAATTATTGAGATTGTCAAACCACCATGAAGCCACAATGCCAGCTACAGGAATCAAAGGTCCCTGTGTTTTGAATGAATCTCGATATTTCCATACTTCACGTAATAAAATTTTCGATGTTATGCACGATTTGTTATGTGGTATTTGTCCGATGGTTATAAAATTAGTACTCCACTAGTATATAGTTATTCAAAAAATATTTTCTGTTCAATATTTTAATGGCGTAAAATCGACTTTTAATTACGGTTATCTAGAGCGTAAAAATAGGCCATCAGCCAATTTTACGGTGGGGATGTTATCTAGGAAAGAGCATACATTATATCAGAAGGCAGCACAAATGTGGTGTTTGATAAGAGTATTTCCATTTTTAGGCACGACCGCGACACGGAAGTGCCTTATAGTTTCGTGCGCGAATGACTTGGCAGCGGTTTTTTTTATCCCGATCCTCTACGTTGTTTTGAAATGCGAGCACAATTTGTTTGATTTTACATGTAATTACATGTAATTTTTAATAAAAATTTTGTTGTGATGCAATTATCTCTGAGAGACTTTAGTCAATCAGGCTAAACATTTTTTTGGGATCTCCTCTCATGATAGTTAGGTGACGGTCCTAGAAGCGATTTTTTGATACATAAATTCAATAATAACTTCGCTGCAACATGCCCCATCTGACCCAGTGCGAAAAATGTGTGAGATTCGATATCTCAGCCTGCTCTAAGAAGCCTGACACGTCCCTCTAAACTGTGCTATTATAATACATTTTCTAAATGAAACCCTATTACTAAATCAAATCTTTAAAATCCTCTTGAAAATCCTCTTGAGTCCTTCCATGTTAAATTGTTTTTTTTTCACCTACAAAAAAAAAATAGAATTTAATTAATAAAACTAGAAAACAATGACTGTATAATTTAATTAACTGTTAAAGAAAAACCAGCCTCTAGAAGNTTCGCAGGAGTACTCCAATTAAAAAAACAAAGGATAACCTCCAAGCAAAAACTCAAGTTTCTTGTTGGAGCTGCATTTCTTCCTATACTGCAGCACTCCTTCATGAACTGACACTTACACTGCTCACACATCGCATGGTCGGTGCAAAAAAAAATACAGAAAAATATTACAAAATCAAACTCATAAATAATTATTGAGAGATTCAGACCACTGATCTCTGCATAAAAATTTGAAACAAGGCAGCTTTTAAGTATGAATACCATCAAACCACATGTCCCAGTCACATAATTCACATTTACAAACAGAAAATGATCTTCATGAACACTGAAAAGGTATCCGCGAGCCATTAGACATCTGTTTACTGAACTTCTCATAGGGGACAAAGCGTTTCAAGCCAGCACCACCAGAGAGAGAGAGAGAGAGAGAGAGAGAGAGAGAGAGAGAAAAGAGGAGAGAGAGAGAGTACAACTCTAAAAAACAGATCAGAAAATTACACTGATTATACTGCACACTGCACATAACACAATAGATATCTGTTATAAACATAATGAACACAGGAAATAAAAAAACAAAGGAAAACCAGTCGTAGATCTTATGCGATAGTGAATCTTCATCCAAGCAGCATCTTGCAAGAAGAATGTATCAGTACATCAATAGAATGAGCAGGAGCAGCATTCGCAGGAGTACTCCAATCCAAAAAACAAAGGATAACCTCCAAGCAAAAACTCAAGTTTCTTGTTGGAGCTACATGTCTTCCTATACTGCAGCACTCCTTCATGAACTGACACTCACACTGTTCACACATCGCATCGTCGGTGCCATTCCGGGTGCATCACTTTTGAATACCTTTTGCACTGTCTTACAAAGCAACAACCGCGAGCAGCTGATCCGCGAGCGGGATCGCGGTGAGCAGATGTTGCTTGTAAACACGTATAGGAACCATAGCAGCACTTCTGTTCTGACTTTAAAACTACATATAACATTGCTGCATCGCGTCGTCGTTTCCGTTTTTTCACTACGCACTCACTTATATCGCCGAAAAGTTAAACAGAGCAAAACATTGCGGTTAGCGGAGGCCGGGAGGCAGCTTCAAAACGTCATGTTCAAAAAACCTAAACCATTTAGAACTACAAACGAATGGTACTCTATTCGAGCGAGCGAACAGATTGTTAAGAAGATTACATGGCAACTACACGGCTGAAGATTTCATTCAAGATGACAATTCAGAAGAAGATATAGCTAGACGAGATGACTTATGTTTGACTTTCGTACAATCACCTAATTTCCCGGTAGATTTGAGAAAGGACGTGCTTAAGGTTATCGAAGCTGAAGAAGCACTCGAGGAAAGCTTACACGGAAATACACAGCTACCGTCAAGCTCGCCACACGAACACAAGAAGGACGAGGATATGTCACTCACTATGACAGTCGATTCGAGACTACACATGCGTGAAGACTTTACTAATCTTGAAACGCCACAAGGGCCGGCGCTCCGTAATACGAACGTGCTAAATAATTTCGCGCCGTCGCACGTTGCTACTGCAACAGTAACAACGATTACATCAGTGCCGACGTGCGCACACTATAGCAGATTAGCTGGCGTATCAGTCACAGTGACATCAGCAACACCACAGAGTATGTCGAGAATGAATGTGAATACGAATGCGTCCTTCGTCCGCACGACCTTGCCAAGTGGCGAAGTTGAATTAATACCGGCTACAGTGGCTAAGGAACTACGAAGAGCTTGGATAGCAGAACACGACTTGCAGAATAACCAGATCGAGATGAATAACTACATCTCAGAGCAGTCGGAGAAAGTTCAAAGTCTGTCATCAAAAGTTGTCGACTCAGTAAAATTAATAAAAGATCTTTAAAAACAATTAAAGAACGTGGTGTCCAACGCGCAACAACAAGCAGCCGAAGACGCGTTACGTAACAAAGTAAATCGCAGCGCGAAAAGCGTCCAATTCCAAGATACATTCGATCTAAATTATTACAATATTTCGGGTCAAAACGATAAATTAAATTTAAATGATACAAGGACTCTCAACGCACACGCCTCGATATTTCACTCTACTGCTAAGGCTTATGGCCCGAGTGCCCCTATAGCAGCACACACACCTTTACCTAGGGTTTCTTGTGCAGGCGCTCCGCAGCATCCTAACGTCTGCTTACCGGCCGCGACCGTCTATAGTCAGCCCGTATGCTCGAGCTGGGACGGGGGGTTTGGCCTCAGACAACGAAAAATTCGCTCTCGCAACTGAATTCTCAAGCGACGTATCCGACTACGGGAGTAGCCCAGACACTTTTCGGCCGAGAACAAAGAATCTCGGTAAAACGGTCCGAGAATGGAAATTAAAATTCTCTGGCGACAAAGGTGTGAGCATCGAAGAATTTTTAGAGCAAGTCGAGGAGAACAGACGCTTGGATAACATATCCGATGAGGAGCTTTTAGACTCCATGGTCCCCATGTTCGAGAAGCCTGCATTATTCTGGTATCGTACCTTAAGGCCTTCGTGGCAAACGTACCAAGATTTCAAGAGGGCTGCCCTCAACAATTATAGCAGGACGAAAAGAAATAAGCGGAATCTGATGATCGAGGCTCATTTACGCACGCAAGGCGCAGACGAGCCAGTGAGGGACTACATAGTTTCCCTCCTCACTGTGTTAAGCCGATTTGACCAGCCATGGGATCCGCAGGACCAAGTTAATCTAGTCATCGACAATATGCTCCCGAAGCTCAAATAGAAGATGAAGATCTACAGAGGAAGATTAACAAACACACAAGAGCTCCTCGATAAAGCTCAAGAGGTAGAAGACGACGAAGACGGCCAGTGGAGGCCGCCGCCCCCAGCTGAACAGAGCATGCTGCCGGAAACTGCATACAGGCCCGCTAATAAGGCCGCTAAGGGCAAGCCGGCTAGCGTTGCTTCGTTGGACGCGAAGTCGACGTTCCTGTCAGAAACAGAGCTTGAAAGGCTTTTCGAAAAGCTCTTCCAGAAAAAGACTTCCCAAGAGCTTGGCTCTCCCAGCCGCAAGACGTCTGCAAAGAATCCCTCGGAGAATAAGGCCTCCTCGACAGATGCAGAAACCCCACCGAAAGAAACGAGTGACAGTAACAGAGTGTCAACTCGCGGCGGCGGCCGAGGTAGAAGTAGACGTGGTAGAGGTGGCTGGCAAGGAGGTAATCACTCGGAAGAGATTAAACCTAAGTTAGATAAAAATAAAGACAAAACAACTGGCCCAGATGGCGACAAGGTCCTCTGTTGGACGACATCATAATCGCAACCGACACGTTCTCAGACCATGCCAAACGGCTAACGTTAATCTTGAAACGGATAAACGAAGCTGGACTCACCATAAACAGATCCAGAACGAGTTCGGCCTATAGTTGAGTACCCGGCTCCCAAGAACTTAAAGCAATTGCGCAGATTCATTGGGATGGCTTCGTGGTACCGTAAATTTCTAGAAGACTTCGCTACACTATGCGAACCGCTCACTGCACTCACTCGCAAAAATGTAAAATACGAGTGGAAGGACGAACAACAGGTAGCTTTTGAGCAAGTAAAAGCTCTGATCGCAACTGCTCCGGTTTTAGCAAGGCCTGACTTCAGCGCTCCATTCATAGTAGAATGTGATGTCAGCGATACAGGACTTGGAAGCGTCCTTCTGCAACGCATTGAGGGAGAAGACCGCGTGCTCTGCTTCGCGAGCCGCGTCTTATCTGCTACGGAGCGCAGGCTGTCGGTGACAGAGAGGGAATGCCTCAGTGTTATCTGGTCCATAGAGAAATTTAGACCTTACATCGAAGGCTACCATTTCACTGTAGTAACGGACCACCACAGCCTTGTTTGGCTACAGAACTTGAAACATCCTAACGGAAAATTGGGCCGTTGGTCTCTGCGTCTCCAGTCCTACGACTTTGAGATCGTTCACCGTAAAGGTAAAGACAACGTCGTGCCCGATGCGCTCTCTCGTATGTACGAGACCGACGAAGATGAAACAGCTGTAATAGCCTCACTTTCAGTGGACGAGTCGATCAAGGATCCCTGGTACCTGAAAAAGGCGAAGCAAGTCGTCGAAGATCCGAAGGCACATCCCTTCTGGAAGGTCGTGGGTGGCCGACTCTATCATTACCGCCCAGATCCGACGGTAAACGATCTACTCGGACAAGATGACGACGCTTGGAAGCTAGTAGTACCCCACGAACAGCGAGAACAGATTCTCGCCGAGTGTCACGACGAGCCAGTCTCTGGACATCAAGGAAGGTTCAAGACCCATCAGAGAATAGCGCTCCGGTACTACTGGCCAAATATGTATAAGGATACAGCCCACTTCGTAAGGAATTGCCACATTTGTCAGCAAGTCAAAGCGGAGCAACTCGCTCCCGCAGGGCTTATGGGCAAACACGTGGTTACACGACCCTGGGAGATAGTCGCTGGCGACACTATGGGACCTTTTCCGAGGTCAACCCAGGGACACGAACATCTATTAATTTTTATCGACTTATTTACGAGATGGATCGAATGCATCCCGATAAGGAAGGCCAATGCAAAAACCATCAAGCGAGAACTGAATCTGCGAATCTTCTTAAGATTTGGTATCCCTGATCGGTTCTTATCAGATAATGGTACTCCTTTTAAAAATAAACTCGTCGATAACTTTTTGGAAGCACATGGAGTATATCACGGCACCTGTGCCCCTTATTCGCCTAAATCTAATCCGACCGAGCGAGTTAACCGCACTATCAAAACGATGATTGCTGCTTTCATTGAAACCAAGCATACTACTTGGGATGAGCACATTCCGGAATTCGCTTTTGCATACAACACTGCTATCCATGAAGCAACACGCTCTAGTCCGGCGTTTCTCAACTATGGAAGAAATCCAGAGCCGCCAGGTACTACTCGAAGAGAAATAGAGCAAGCTGCCAAGCAAAGCTTAGAAAGAGCCGCGCAAGAAGATTGGCATGCTCGCATGGAAAAATTAGACGACTTCCGAGCAACTGCTCAAGAAAATACTAAAACCGCTCAAGATCGGCAAGCCAAGTACTATAATGCGAAACACCGCGATGTCGAATATCAGGTGGGTGATAAAGTATGGGCGAAGAACCGTATACTTTCCTCTGCAGCTCAAGCTATCGCAGCCAAACTAAGCCCGAAATATGCTGGGCCATTTATCGTCACGGCTCGCATAGGGATGAACTCCTATGAGCTTGAGACAGAGCAAGGAGTCGGCATAGGAAAAGTAGCCGTATGTGACTTAAAACCATGTCATGATGAAGAACAGTTCCCAGAAGAGGAGCAAGAAGACCAAGGGGTGGATAGCACAACACAAGGCCCGCCAACTCCACCAAGGAGAAACAGCGAGCCCTCACCAACTGTGCTTCCCGCACCGGTGAATGAAGTAACTGATGATTTTCCAGCGCAAATTATAACTCCCACAGTACCGAAGCGCAGGGGTAGACCGCGAGGTTCCAAGAAAACAGCGACGGTCCCAGCAGAAACTTCGCCTCGCCGCTTGCGCCCCAGAAATGGACAATAATTAGAAAGCTTATCTACACGAAGATCTTCGCCTCTCATCAAGCTTCGCAGCATTCAAGATCATCAGAAGAGATCAAGCGTTTTTCGTTTCTTTTTACTTATTTTTGCTGTACAGAAGCGTATTATTTAACTTAGTATCTGGCATCGACGCCCTCGATTTTTGTTTATTTTCGATACTACCTCATGTAATTGTAAGAGAGACGAAGAGGCTGATAGTTGTTAATATTTCCCTTATATTAATCGTTTATTCCCTTTCTCATTAAATAAATTTGAATATTTCATTACATTCTAATTCTCATCTTTCATTTTCTTATAGTCGAGAGACAGTTGATCGAGCTGGTACCCCGTGCTACCAGCGTCTGGGGGTGGGGAATATAACGAGTTGCCTTGTGTGCACTCGTTACGTCCCTCTCTCCCCTATATTATATGATCATACTATAATAAACATTATATCTGTAAATATTCTTGTGTATAACATTCCTTTCAGCAGCAGGTAAGTGAGAGGAGCAGACAGCCATAACACAGAGAGAGAGAGACACAGAGAGAGAGAGAGAGAGCCGCGCGTAGTGTGTATGTGCGTGTGGCGCCGTCTGAGAGAGAGTGAGAGAGAGAGAGAGAAAGATTGCACTGATCACGCGGTCGCGTCTCGCGCCGCGATACTTAGGAGTTTATCGCTGTACAATACAGTCGTGCCGATACTGTCTCTTCGTCTCCGCGGCTACGCTTACTTTAAGCAAGATAGATCCGTGCGTGCGTGCGTTCGACTTCGAGAGGACTGCTACAGCGTCCTTGACCAGGAACTTCGTGTGTCGCTGGAATCAACATTCAACCTGCTGCTATTCAGCACCGCGTGTCCATTGGTTTGCCACTTGACATCTAGCTGCACCCCGGCCACACACGAGGCTTTGAGGCGTCCGTCCTGCTGTCCAGCGTCGGGCCCTGGTCATCCGTCCTGCGCCGCTCCGGTCCAAGCCACGAGGCATTTGTCGAGCTCCACGAAGCACATCTGTAAGTACCTGCCCGATCGCAATACTCTCTCTCTCGGCATTATTCGCTCTGCTCCGTCTCTCTTACTCCGTGCTGCATTTGCACTGATTTTTGAGTCTTTACATAAAGAGAAACTTTGCTATTACTCGGCTTGTGTCACTTTGTTCCTGACTCTGTTCATTCCCATGCGATTCACTCTTAATTTATCTCGCGAACTAGCTACGTAGCCAAATCACTCACGACGCGGACGCCTCCGCGGGCTCACGTGCACGAGGACGTGCACGTACAGCAAACTGCGCTACGGGCCAGGCTTCGTACAGCTTTCAAGAAGCCTGCAACTAGCTGCTACATACTTTTCCTCTCGCTTGTTCATCGATCAGTGGATGCGCCACTGATCGTTTATATACGGATGCGGACCCCGTCATTCTTTAATATCCCGGTCTAAAACACCGTTATACCACATAGCGGCCAAAGGCCGCGTTGTGGCGCGCTAGTTATTATCTGAGAAAGTACAAAACGAAGATGAACATATGGATCTTATATTATATTTATTGAGAATTATGGAGTTAGTTTTTGTTCCAAAAATAACATCATCTTTGTTACCATATTTGAATACTTTAACCAGGGTTGCAAAAATGGTTAATTATTCATTTTTAATTATTAATTACATAAAGGAAATTGTAATTATACTTGAAACAATTAATAATTACTCCGTAAAAATTGTAATTATATTCGAAACGATTAATAATTACAACAGAAAATTGTAATTATAATCGAAATAATTAATAATTACTTCGTAAAAATTGTAATTATGTTCGGAAGAATGAATAATTACAACAGAAAATTGTAATTATACCCGAAATAATTAGTAATTTCATGAGGTAATTGTAATATATCAATTTATTATTGAAAAAAGTGGCATAATAATATAAATACACAAAATATTATTTCCACTTTTTGTTCATTCGAAGTCCAAGATATTTTCCAAGGTATAGTCCAAGGTATTTTTTGCATTTTTTTGAAAAATAAACGTTGTCCCGCATTAACCATGTCAGGTGAAAATTTTAGTTCTCGTTTTGTACAAACGAACCAGTCGTTTAATCTAAGGTAAATCCTCATCAATTCTACCCCTGAAATAAAACTTATAATTACATTATCATTTTATTTTTCTAATATCCTTAAAAAATACGTTAAAAAATAATTCTAAGTATCGTATAAAGACATTAAAAGAAAGCGATTTTCGACCTATCTCGGTATTTTTTATAATCATTATTATCAAAAGAAAAAAAGTAAGATGTACTTACGGCATTGAAAATCTGTATACTCCTTTTTAACCAACAGCTTCTTTGTGATCTTCACAAAGAGTTCAATTGCCCTCTGTCCTTTTATTTCTTTGACAGATACCCCCGAAACCAAATAATTTTGGATTTCTTCTTCAATTGCAGAAATCATTTGAACATTAATTGTAAATAATTCATAATTTGTCAGCGGCACATTAGGCACATTTCTTAAAAGCATTGGTAGCATTGCAATACTTTTGAACTTGTACAATTTTAGACTGCAATAAAAAAGACATATCTATATATATGTATATGCACACACAAATACACACACACGCTCACACATACGCATACATAAGCACATAATTTATACTATCACTTACGTTTGCAGTCACTGCAATGCAGTGTAAGAAGATGCATGTTTATGAACAAAATAAAAACAATACTAATGCAATAAACAGAGTTGTCTACGAATTGTAATTGATTTAATGATTATTTACGAGGTAAGCACGGCTAGAAACCAACTGATAAAATATTCGCCACACTGTATGTGACTGACTACCTGTATCTTATTGTACATTCATAAGCCATCTATAATATATGTATCGAAATCAGACAAACGCGAAACAACACAAAGCACATACACAAGTAAATACCTACACATGTATTACTAGGAATATTTGCTTACAAGTGACAAACAGATTCGACATTCGACAGTGTCGCATTCGTCAGTGTGTAATACCCCGTACACGTTTCCGAGGATTTTGATAAAAAAAGAAAACATTAACATTAAAAGAAACTAAAGTCATTCGACTTTAATTTTAGAAAATCTCAGCAGTTCCCCTGCTCCTGCGCCGAACAGCAACCAGCACCAGTAGACCGGCACAGCAGAGCGGCGCAGCGAGCGCACATGAGTGTGAGTGAGAAGCGAGCGAGTATGCATGTGTGAGTATGAAAGCGAACAGTGACGTAGCGACGGTGCGGCGCGCGCTCCTAAGTATGAATGTATTGTAATGGGATATGTATGTATGAATGTGATAGTTTTCTCGGCGGCTCGAGTCCCGCTCTCCGGCGCTACCTTTATAAGGGCCCGCGCAGCCTACAATTAATCACTAGCCTCAGCGCAATTTAAGCGCCTAGTCTCTACTCAAGAGCAATTTACGCCTTGAGTAGAAAATATACTTATAAAATCTTCGAAATGATTATAGATTAGGGAATTTTCAAAGATATATGATAACGCAATGTTAAGCGTATTATATAAAATTTAGGATATAGATAGATAACGCAAAACCAAGCGTATTTATCCAAAAATCAATTGTAATGAACCAAAGCGGGTTTAACAAAAACAAATATGTATAATTGAATATATGCAACAAGTTATACAATATTCTTACTTAAATATTTAATTTCATGAATATAATTCTTTTGTTGTTTGAACATAAATCAAACTTCTTTTTCTTATTATAATGAAAAAATTCCACTACCTGGTATCGCGGACCTGAAATATTATTATTAACATTTATGCGACGATTAAAAATATTTATTAAATATAAAGAATTATTCTTTTGGCCTGTTGTCAGAATTAAGACGCAGAGCCGTAAACAATCACGACTTTTATGAAATAGAATCATACATTTTCTTTTTATCTAAAAGCGCCCAGGGCAAGTAAGAGTCGTGACCGTTTCAAGTGTTAGCGATCACACGTGATTTATGCCTTGATGGGTTTCAAAAATTTGCATTTTTATTCGAAATCTAATTTAATTTAATAACCTTTAATTAAATAAAAGATTATATTAATAAATCATTGCTAAATATTGCTATTTAAAGTTTTGTAAACTAGATTTTTATACTGTTTTTATAATTATAATTATAGATTAATAAACAATAAAAATATAGTAATAAGTATCAAAATTATGCTGCAGTATATATACATCATATCTGTATGTTCGAAGTTATAGTTTAGTTATTATTTCTCTGTAGATAAAACTGTTACTATGTCGAATATTAATAACAATACTTCGGAAAATATTTCCTTTGATAAACAAGAATTCATGAAAAAATGTTCAAAGTATTCTTGGCTTGATGGTACTTATTTTAGAATCAATGTTGAAAAATCAGACATGAATGGTCACATACATGCAATGTGCATATCTTGTGGCAACGAAGTTCAAGGAAAATACAACGTATCTTCTAATTTTACAATACTTTTGAAGGTAGTGTATAAAATTTTGCAAACAGTTTTATTATACTTATTACTTTTTTTTAAATTTTAACTATCTGTTAAGTGGTTATTTAACTATCATTCTATTAAATATAAAAACTAAAAATCTAAATTTTTTTCAGAGAAAGCATCTTGATAAATTGGAAGAGTATCAAAACTACAAAAAAATTAAGCGAGATACGTCTTTCAGGGATCGAAGAGTCACATGTTTTTTATTTAACAAAAAAAGTTTGAGGAAAAATGTAACTAAGCACATATAGAGAGTCAACTTCCTGCTCGTATTGTAGAACAGCCAGGATTTCGAAAGATGTTTGATGGTACTTTCATTAGTATTGTAATAGTGTATCAAGAGCCTTTGTCTCGTAAAAGCGTTTGCTTTGACTCGTGTTAGTTCCCTGGTAGAAAAGCGCCTATTTAAAATGGTGGTAAAGGCAGAAACTGGCTAAGTAAAATGTGAAAAAACTAGACATTTTAAATTCCTCAAAAGTAGCGATATTTTGTGTATTTTTTATAGGTGAGAATTATATTTCATGAAAGTATCAATAGATCAATTAGTTTTTTGGATGCAAGATACAAAATTATTAATATTTAGGCATGAACTGAATAATTTTAATAATTTAAACATATGGCGAAGCTCGTAGGGCTTGTGTAGAAGAACGTCTGCGTGGCTCAGTCGGTTAAGGCGCACGACCTTATTTATTTGTCCTCGTGCAGGGCGTGGGTTCAAATCCCCGGTCCGACAGAATTTTTTCAGATGCAAATAACTATTGTATACTTTCCTATAACCAAAAGGCTCGAATCGAAGCCTGCTAGCCACGACTTTCCAATTCTACCCTCGAACCGCGATAAGCCACGTGAAACTCAGCTGTGTAACTCGACCAACTATAATGGGCAGTTTGTATATAAAAACAAGGTACGCAAATTGAATCCAAGAACTGCCCATTAAGTGGGAGAAAAAGCGTACATTCTGCCTAAGAAATGGCAAATAAAACTGTCTAGTTCTTAGATTCTATGCCAAGAACTGACCATTAAGTGGGTTACCGATTCTGCCAGGATTACAAAATTATAATAATAATTATAATTATAATAATAAAAAATATTTTCATCGACATTTGACAAGTTTATATAACATATATTTAATAAGAAAATATATATGTTTAAACATGCCTTCAATTTTATTGAGATCTTAAGAAACATATTTGAACCCACTTAAGTGAAACCGATTATAGTAAGAATTGCGAATTATATATTTTAATGATGCATAACCTTTTTTACTTTTTTTATTAAAATTAACTTATTTTATAATAAGGCATGCAGTGCTTGCAGCAATAGATGCATATTTAAAAATTCTTTTCCTTGATAAATATGTTCATGAGATAACTTGTCAAATTTGAGAGAAACAGTTTTTTAATTATTACAATTTAAAAAAAAATTATGGCTAATGTGAAAATAAACATTATTTTACCATTTGTCATAGGCTTGTCTCCTTGATTTATAGAAAATCTAATTTTTCAACCTTGCATTGATTACTGATATGATAGTTCTATATATTATGCAGATATTATATATCATATCGGTATTTATTTTAGATATGAAACTTAGAAGTGGAAAGAATAAGGCGTTAAAACATATGTCACGTCATAAAGTAGGAAAGAGAATAAATGAAATTTATGGCGAAACCGTAAGTGACATAAAAATTGCCTTATCACATACAAATTGGGTTTGCACAACAGCTGATGCTTGGAGCAGTTCCAATAGAAGATTTTTAGGCGTCACTGCACACTGCGTAGGCATCTTATTTATCATGTAACTTACTTCAATCCTTTCATTACTATAAGTTAATAACAAATTGTTTTAGATCGACGAAACTACTTTTGAAAGAAAGTCTGCTGCCTTAGCATGTCGTCGTTTCCCGGGGACGTACTCATTTAACATGGTTGCAAACCTAATTAATTTCAGAAATCCACTCATCTTATGGGCTTACGAACGACAAAATTGTAGCCACATTTACTGGCAATGGGTCAAATTTTGTTAAAGTATTCAAAGAATTTGGCATAAATGACCCGGAATCCTTCATGACAGGTATAATAAAATTGTTTTATCGAATATATTATTAACAATTGAATTTGTGTAACGTAAGATTTTAACGTATTTCGTACCTATTAATCGGGACTAAAGTCTAAATTTTTTTACCGTAGGGCAAAAAATTTTTTATAGCACTGTGTGGCATAAATCCGTATCTACGTCTACGCTCACTACGCTCGGGCGCTAACTGCACGGTGCAAAAATGGACTGTTTAGGCCACGGATAGGCGTGAGAGCGGATTTATGCTAGTCAGTGCTATAAAATAGCGCACGATACTCGTGGTATAAATAATCCGATACGGCGCGGCGTTTAGCTCCCTCGCTACGCTCGGGTCCTAATACATGCCGTGCCGTAATGGACTATTTATGCCACTTGTATCGTAATATACTATTTTATCTGATCGATAGAATAAAATACAATTTTTAAATTGCATTTTACAATGAAATTACAATTCAATATCTCATTTAAATATATAGTAAAAAGATTAATTTTATTATTTTAGATAATAGCAAAGTCAATGATTCGATGGATCTCCAAATATCACAGAATGAAAGTCTTCCAAGCACATCAAACTCAACACAAAATCATAATTCAGATATACGAAGTCCTGTAGATCCTCTTGAAAATGAAGATGATACTGGTGATGATGAAAGGATGAATATTCAGAATTCTGATGATAGTGACTACTCAAATAATTCAGAATTTGATGAAGTTGAATCAGATATGGAAAAAAATGCAGAATTCCTTGAAGTTGACTTATCGAATTCTGTTCAACTGTCACGTCACTTTCGTTGTGCTAGTCACACATTGAATCTTCTCGCTACCACCGATTTACGCAAGATTATTACGGATAATGCAGATATCCAAGAAATACACGAAAATGCAATAAAGAGATGTCAGGAATTGTGGAAGTGTTTACAATCGCCAAAAAAACGCGAAGCATTAACTGAATATCTCAAAGTTTCTTTGAAGCGACCTTTAGCAACGAGGTGGAATTCCCTATATGACTGCATTCATCAAATTTGTTCTTTAAGAGATAAATTGATATGTTACGAAGCACAGCAAATTTTACAGCTGAAAACACCATTGCATTTGAGAGATTTTCATTATTTACAAGAATATCTAGCTTGGGCTGCACCAATCGCTGAAGCCACTGATAAATTACAAGCTGAGAAGGAATGCTATTATGGCTATGTTTTACCAACATTGGTTGGATTGAGAAGAAAATTATTATTACTGTTAAATGGCACCAGAATTAAAAGGTCTAGAACTCTGATTAAGCAATTAATCGATGCATTAGAAACAAGATTTCAAGATTATTTTAATATAGAAGGCAATGGTATATTTGCAGCTATAGGAGCAATAGTACATCCAAGATTTAAAGTATCTTGGGTGTAATGTTTAAGTTCGCAAGTTCAAGAAAAAATGCGAAATTTAATAAAAAAATCTTATGAATGACCGTAATAGAACATCACCGGTGGTTGAAAACTATGAAGAAGAACAAGATGATTTTTTTAATTTTGGTGGAAGATCAGAACATTTTCTATCGTCTACATTACTAGTGCCTCAATCAGAAGAAGAGAATGAACTAATGAGATTCCTTCAACATCCCTCAATGAACCTTTCAATTCTACATGATATTCCGAGAGTAAAGACATTTTTTTTTTAAATATAACATTCCTTTGCCGTCATCAGCACCTGTTGAAAGATTATTTTCTTACGCAACGTTATTAAATCTACCAAAATTCAACAGGTTGACAGATGCTCATTTTGAGAAACGAATTATTTGTAAAGCAAATGCACAAAAGCACTTTGTTTGAAAAACATTAAACTTTATTCAAATTTACTCAAAAGTGTTGTCCAGTGATTATAATATTTTAATTATCTGATGTAATTATTAATTATTTAGAACATAATTACAATTTTTATGAAGGCATTATTAATTATTTTTGGTATAATTACAATTATTATTGAGAATATAGTACATTTGACTGTATGTATAGTATAGTTCGTGCTAGAATGAGTGAGCGCGTTAACGAGTGTGTGAGGGAACGCACACATGCAAGTATCCCCTCTCGCGTATGAGTGTGAGTCACATGACTACTTGCGGTGTCGAGACTAAACGAGTCTCGCACATCGCTCTCTTGGGAACGAGCCGTCGCCGAATACACAAGGTGTGTGCGACGCATAGCTGTACATAGAAGGAGAACAATAAATCCACATTGTTATAAACATTAATCCTCTGCTTTACCTCATTTATCTAACAATTATCTAATGTAATTATTAATTATTTTGAATATAATTACGATTTTCTATTGTAATTATTAATTGTTTCGAACATAATTACAGTTTTTATGAAGTAATTATGAATAATTTCGGTTATAATAATTACAATTTTGACGGAGTAATTATTAATTGTTTCAAGTATAATTACAATTTTCCTTTGTAATTATTAATTACTTTGGTAATGTAATTACAAAAGTAATTAATTATGTACACCCAACGGTAAAAATAACTTTGAATATTAAGACAGCCCGCCATGTCAGGTGACGTAAAGTTGACCGGGGTCGGGAAAGGTTAGGTGCACCACCCGTATATACAAAGAAAGTCACCGTTCACCTAACCTTTCCTGACCTTGGTCAACTTTACGTCACCTGACATGGCGGGCTGTCTTAATATTCAAAGTTATTTTTACCGTTGGGTGTACAACCCTGACTTTAATTCAGGATTTTACTAGGTGTTTTGCAAGGTTATTTCCCGATGTGCATCTAATTAATAAGTTTCATCACCTCGGTCACTATGCTGAATGCATAGCATCGGTAGGACCCTTAGTGCGCTATTGGTGTATGCGCTTTGAAGCCAAACATAACGAAATAAAGCAAAGGGCTTTAAGTGTTCACAATTTCAAAAATCCACCGAAAACATTAGTAAAAATTTCACAGTGCGTACAATGTTCAAAGTGGGGTGCAGGTGATGTTGAGATCAACGATGTCAAAGTAAAATCTGGCAAAATGAAATTAGTAGCTAACATTTCATTTTCTCGGTATCTTCTCGAGCTTGGCTACACACTTGACGACTTTATTTTTATTGCAAAATCCATAGTATTTAATGGAATTGAATTTCGTGAAAACTTATTTATTGTTATTAGCGTGAATGTTAGCGAGGATCAATTGGTATTTGGTCAGATAAAAAGTATTATTGCATTAGAAGAGAAGTTGCATTTGTACATTTCTGTATGTACAACTCTATCCTTTGATACAAATGTAAATGCTTATCGTATAAAATTAGGCGGTACTGACGGTCTTCACAAACTAATAGACGTATTTGAGCTTCCATTCTATAAAACCTTTTGCTATTGGACAAAACCGACATCTAAGGATCTTTATATAAGCCTCCGTCATATAATCTTATGACTACATTTGAAGGGTAAGAATTGCTCAATATCGAATTGCTTGCTTTTAGGTGTTAACTCTTTCTTTTTATTCAATCAAAATAAATTTATTCCTAACTCCTGAACCAATATACTAATTCCAACATTATTATTTGAAGGATATAAAAAAATAGTGGTAGCGTGATTGCTGGAAAAACATTAATCTTAAAACGTGTTAATTGCATTTTTACTGGATTAATGTAACATTGAGGTGTGATAATATTTTTAATAAATCATATTTTTTTAGACGAATGCATAAATGGAAAAGCTTTTCTCAATTTAAGTAAATATGAAATGAGGACCATGAATTTAAAAATGGGCCACATTCTGTATTTAAGTGAAATATATAATAGAGCAAGAGGTAAAAATTGTTGTTTCATTGATTTTTATCGTTTAAAACTCAAAATATCCGTAATATTTATTGAAAAATAATGATTGCAGAAGGCTATAGAAGATTACATTATTGATAAAGCCAGCACTTTAGTTCCGGAAAAAAATAATAGCACACCTAGTCAATCAACAACTGGCCCAAGTACATCAGATATTAATGCAAAAAAAAAAAGAAAATTTGAAGATGAAGAATTTGATGAAAGTAAATTAAATGAGGATTAAACGGAAGATGATAGCGAACAAGAATTGAAGGATGCTGAGATAAAAGCAGATGAGAGAAAAAAATAAAAAGTTAAAAATAAACTTACCCAACAAGGAAATGGAGAAAAAATCCACAAAAACTGTATATTTGGTGATTATTTCATATTTTAAATCTATTTTTCCTATTTTGCTTCCTCCTTAAGAGGAAGCTTGGTAATAGTAAAATTTTCAGTTTTGCTAATACTCCGTGGAAACGCATTTAGAGGTGTTTGGAGTACGAATCATACGTTTTTAGAAAATGTCCGTGCGGATGGCTGTGTGTGTGTGTGTGTGTATGTGTGTGTGTGTGTGTGTATGTACGTATACCACCATAATTTTGGAACCATGCGACGGATCGTAATAAAATTTGACATGCATATATTTTTTATAATTCTGAATTTAGGTCATTTTTTGTTTTATGATTCTGACCATTTTATGGCCATATTATAGCCATTTTTCTATTTTTGAAAAAATATTTTTGCTTTTTTATAATGATATGATTTATACAATATATTCAACAATAGTGTATCTAAAAGAACATAAATTTGTCTACTTTTTCCCGCAAGATTTTCTAGATTGACTGATCTGTTCATTTTTTATGATATAAAAGGTAATTTTTCGATAAACATATATAACTCAAAAAATAAATAGTGAAATGTTTTGAAAAAATTCATGACAAAAAAAAAACAACAATATCTACTAGTGTTAAAAATTTTAAGCAATTTTGAAAACTAAGTTTTGAGATAAAAATCAAAAACTAAAAAAATGGTTTTTTTATGTCGTACGATTACGGAAGTAAAAAGGTTTAAATTGAGTTGAAATTTAGGAAAAGATTGATCTTTTGATCACTTTAGCTAGGTTCTTTTTGTAGCTTATGAAAACCTTTTAGTTTAAAAGATTTAAGATTCAAATTCTTAACTCTCACCCTGTATTACTCTGTGTGACTAAACATTATTATTTTTGTTAAACCATAATAATTTGATAATTAAAGCTTAGTATGTTTTGAGAGTTTTCATGGTTTTATAAAATGTCCGTGCAGATGGTTTTGTCTGTGTGTGTGTGTTTGCGTGCGTGCGTGCATGCGTGCGTGCATGCGTGCGTACGTATACTGTTATAATTCTGGAACTACGTGATCGATCGTAATAAGATTGAACATGCATATGGGTGATTCTGCCGTAACTGGCTCAAAACGGCCACACAAATGTTCTATACTAAAATCGACTATTTTTAACTTGCCGGACGGTTATTCTAACTGAAATTACATACAAAACAATTCCCTAAAGCTAAACCACAACATATTACTTTTATAAAAAGTTATGTGAAGAATCCATATTTGACTAGGTTACGGAACTGACATTTTTGTAATTCGCGCTACTAAAACTCCAGTAAATTTTAATTTAACATGGTAAAAAAAAAATTAAATCGTCTAAGATATATATATCTATCTATCTATCTATATGTATATGTATATTCACTCAATATATGACAGCCTGTTCATTTATTCATGAAGATCGCAATATCGTTAAATGACGTATTATTTTAAAAAAATTAGATTTTTATTAGACGTTTCCTTGTAACTGGAGCCATTTAAATACTAAAAAAGCAATGATTAGGACATTATTAATGTATTAATGATACTTACTGTATTATGTGTTACGGAACTGACGGTTACGGAATTGACATTTAGGCGTTTATCAGCTCGCATAGCCTAGCGTAATTATTATAAACAATTCTTTGCACATATATTCGAAAATACTTACTATTTACTCGAGAAAAACGTCCTATATGTTTAAATACATTGTTGCTAAGTAGTAGTTTACTAGCGTTACGGAACTGACAGGTTGTGCTTTTTTTCGAAAGTTCTGATGAAAAATCAGCTCGCACTTCCACAATTTTGAATTTTAGAATCATTCTACACGGTTGGATTTCATAAATAGTAGTATATAGTGACAGATTCTAAACCGAAGGCAGCGCTAATATACAGACTAGAACCGCCTTGTTAACATAAGTTAATGTAGAGGTAACTTTTATGCCAAAAACGGCGTCAAAGAGATAGCGCCCAGCTTTAATATTAAATAATAATTTAAATCCCCAAAACATGAAAAAATATGAAATAGTAATAGTTCATACTATGTCAATGGAATTTTTTTAACATGTCGTACTTTTATCTGCATCGACCTTTATATTCGACTCCGTGTGGAGACAGTTACGGACTGCACATTTGAGTCTAATATATTGCGTAGTTTTAAATATAAGCCTGCATACCTCGTTAAACTATTGTAAATATAAGTTAGTTTATGCCATAAAAAACAACATACATAAAACCGTGTGCGATGTTTATTTTTCAAATGTGTAAACGCATGAAACAGGCGCGCAGAAAATGACCAGTTTACGGCACAATCACCCATATATGTTTCCTGGATTCGAATCAGTAATTCTTTCTAAAGAATGTAGACTATGTTTAATGACCATCATGGCCATTTTACGATTTTTGAAAAATATATTTGGCTTTTTATATATGAATGATTTATACAATAATTCAACAAAGTAGTTGTACCTAAAAGACTGCTACCCACAAGGTTTGAATATTTCCCCCATCTCCGATGCCCGCGCTCTCTCGTCTTAAGAGAGCTCGGGGCTTCAGTCCCGAGCGGATCTCTGGTGAGACCGCTCTCCCAGAGCTTATTGGATACGGAGAAAACTTGTACGAGGGTTCTTTTTTTTATAAAGGCGACTGTGGCGAGTACTGAAATGAGCCTTTTAAAATGTTATAGGCCGATTATGGGAATATAGAAAACAACGTCAAGGCGTCTGAAAGGCGGCTGTGGGTATGTAGAAATCTATTGCAATGGTCAAAAGGGCGACTGTGGGAATACAGAAAACGATTACGATGGTCTAAAATGCGACTGTGGGCAATTACTGGTATTTTTTTTATTACGATATATGTAAGTTATTTTAGGAGTTCACGGAGCTCTTATGATATCCACCTTAACCCCCACTCCCCTGATACCCCTCCCCTACAAGTGTCTTCCTAACCTATCCTTTTAGTATCGAATAGTAGCGAATATTTAAATCAAAGAATGAGTTGATTGTCCCATGTAATTATCTTCCACTAGCAGAATAGGAGGAAGCTAAGTGCCAATGACTTGGCAGCGGTTTTTTCTCTTAACTTACTGACTTATGTTCATTTTATATCAATTAAAGAGCTTTGCTACACTAAAAGGAATTATTAAAAATCATCCTCATGGTGAACCAGTTTTAAAAGCTTTAAGCAAAAATTACTTGGGTGATAAAGAACGAAAAGCACTCGTACGTATACTTATAGCGGAGTTAGCTCTTGTACATAACGATAGCTTGTGAGTTTAAAATATATTGTATTATTATTGTGTTTATGAATTTTTTAATTTACTGGAAAATGCATTTTTTCAGCTACCCTCCTACTGCATCACTAATCGCGTTAGCGCATGCGATAGTAACGGAGTTTCCACATTTAAAGGATAAGACATCTCCTTTAGGCTATGTAAGAATCAGTTTTACTTTACATTATGCAATAAAAAACTTTTTAAATTATGCTAAAATTGATAATTATATCTACATAAATTTATCGTAACAATTTATTTTTATTTTGTTTGTTATATATTTTTTTATATTTATTTTTTTTAGGAACATTACTTTGATCCGGTATCTCAGAAAGGGTTTTTAAAGTATCGACTAATGACTTTGAGAACAAATTTGGACCCATCAAAGAAATCTAATAAATTAAAAAAGCATGCACGCGCATCAGGCCTCTCCGGTAACACTGGGGATGCTGCGGATGACTTTTTGAGTGACAGTGAACTTAAGGAAAAGGTTTTTAAAAATTGTAAAAATATTCATTATTTATTAACAAAGTATAACATAAAATTTGTTTTTATTTGTAGCTTGCCTTAATGCATTTCAAGGATCCAACAAAGAATGAAATGAAACTTTGAATAATAGAAGAATTTACATTCTGAATGAGCAACCAACTATTTCAGATGTTATGTTAAAATATTACCGCCTTATGGATTATAATGGAGAAATAGTAAATTTTATGTTTTATACCATATTATTTATATAATTTACAATTGAAATATATTTGTATTTGGTTTTAAATTTTTTATATCGACAACGATTTCAACCGTTTATATCCAGATTTATAGGAGATAATTTTATTGCAAAGTTTCAGCCCTTCTATGTTCCAAGAATCTTAACTTATGCTCAGAAGAATAATGCTGCTCTGATTTATCGATATGCTGATATTAAAAATGGTGAGTAAAATTTTGGTTTATTGAAGTGAACACAAATTTATAATTATATTTTAATTTCTTAATATTTGATATTTCAATGTTTTCAGTCGAATTAAAAGCTATTTTAATCTTGATTGATTTATTGCCTATATCAAATGCTCTTAAATATAAAAGTTAAAAATCTCAAAACAAATTAAAAACTCAATGTCACATAAGGCCTAAGCCGCAACGTCGAAGGAAGTTGCAAACGGCTCAAAATCTCAAAAGAAATCTAACAACTCGAATCCACACAGTTCTGTTGTCGAAATAGTGTCGGTGAGTAATGCAATTTTTTTTAATAACAATTAGTGTTTGGGACAGCAATGCGTCGTGGAAAGCGGCAGGCGAGTTGAGAAAAGACAGGGCACTTTCTTGGGGTTTTTTGGACTTAGGTAGGAACTCAGGCGGCAGCGCTAGGAAGGGGAGAGGGCGCAGGTAGTGGGCCGGGAGGAGCAGGGAGAGAAAAAGGGCAGTCACAAACAGGCACTCGAGAGAGCAGAGTCGGAGTTTAGGACCGAGTGACACGATAGAAGCGAAGCGCATCACGGAGCTGTTAAAAGTGACTCAAGAAATAAAGTGTTGTTGACAAGAAATTCAACCGTCTTATTTGCCACCCCATCCTATGACCCGTTCAATTAGGCTCTTGTTTTATTTGTTTTTCATTGTTTAATTTTTTTAGGAATTGACTGATTTAGCACTGTTTGTCAGTAATAAAAGGCTCAGTTCTTCTACAAACGTCCAGCCTTATATAATTTGCGTGCAAACTCTGGATCCGAAAAGATCAAACTCTCTCCATCCATGCTTTTTTATTCAAGGAGACGGATGGCTTGTACACCGTTCGGATACAACTAAATTTATACCGACATTCGATTTACTATTTAAATTGTACTATGTTTTAAATTTAGAATATCCCGTAATATTACAAAACTTTTTTTATTTCATTCAGCGTTTTGTGTATATAATTACATCTGACACGCCTGCAGTCAGTTCAGTAACTACACTTCATGTAAGTTTATCATCAATCAAAGATGAACAGTTTATTGACTGAAGTGTATCGATGCTTCTGACAACGAATCTTTGTAATAAACTAGCTCAACGTTTATTTAAAATTCTTTTGTAATTATTTTAGTACTAATAACCTTCAAAATCGAATTTTGAAATACAATAATTTTCAACTGCTACAAGTAGTGAGTATTCCCTGCTTCTTGTAGTGAAAATTCATTCACTATTTAAAAAGTAAATTTTCACTAATCAAAACAATGAATATTCACTATCAAAAAACAGCCAATATTTACTGTTTCAAACCTTGAATATTCACTACTTGAAACAGTGCATATTCACTACTTCGTACAGTGAATTTAGTTCCTTTATTTTGTATAGTGAATATTCACTATTTTGTAGTTGCGTAGTTATCACTTTATAGGAATAGTGAATAGGCATTACAATGTAGTGGATTTTCATTACATTAATTTAAGAGAGTGCGACCCAAGATTTAAATATTTTAAAAATTTTTAATAACTTCTGAACCATGGATTAAATGTATATGATTGAATATCTTTTTAGAGATGCAAAGGGAGATGTATAATTTTATTTAATAAAATAATGTACCTGCATGGATGTAGGTTAGAGTAGTAGGAAAGGGCAGTTGAGATGGCGCCACTTCACACTGAGGGTAACAACGCACACGAGGCTCAGAGGTACGGTTGAAGAGAGGGGGCAAAAGCGTTTTTTTACGGTCGAAGCGCACGACGAAGCTAGATCAGCACGGTGCAATAATGGACTATTTATGCCACGGATAGGCGTGACATAGATGCGGATTTATGCCACGCAGTGCTATAAAATGTTTTTATAAACGTGCAACAACATAAAACAAAGTCTAATATATTCATATATTCCGTAAATTTATTTTTCTTCTTCCAAAACTTAATGCTTTGTTTTAGTTTTTCACAATTGTACACATTTGCGTTAAAATGTTTCACATTGGCACACGATTAATCACAATTTTTCACATTTATCATTTCCGCTAGGGATTGATAAATACTTTCGACCATACATTGTATATATATATCTGATTGTTTAGTATTCTTTATAAAAAATTATACGTATCGCACAATAATACAAAAGATTGTTGTTAAAATGTTTGAGATTAGAGAAGATTAAAATCGTTGTTGTATTAATTTATTACATAATTTTTTTAATGCAAACTCTAAAACAATCAATATCAAAAACTAAATAATTGTCTAGACAGATCTTTTTTACCATACAAATTGAAACATTTAATATATTTAAAGCAAAAGATTATTGTAATAATAACAAATCTATAATCACAGTGTTGACGTAACAGCAGCGATAAATTTCCAGGATTAGAGTGTTGATGTAATAATAGCAAACTAATTTTAAAAAAGTGATAATTTTACAACTTGAACACTCGTAGTTTTTATCCCATGTATCCTACAGTTCTTTTATTGTAGAATTCATAATCTATGCTTAAGTCTACATAAAAAAATCAAAGTCTGTTCAAATTTGTTTCCTCCCCTTGTTTATTTAAAATCTATTTTCCAAAATATATTTTGCTAATACGGTTAGCAGCGTTCTTTTGAATTGTTGAACCCTTTTAAACTAACTGAATATTTTTTGCAGGATTCCTCTTTTTCATATTTAGGGAAACGTAGTTATTTTTAGAAAGGGAGCTTAGTTTTTTAGTTATTTTTAGTTATAAGCGCACTCTATATTATCGGATCTCGCCGGGTACTCTGATAGTTCGGTAAACAGACTACATGCGCCCTATTTCTCTTTCGTACGACAATAACACGTATACATTCATAACTGAATACATAACGATAATTCAATATTGGCTGTTAGTTAAAGGGTGCGCCTTTTTCCTCACTCCAAAGCGAAGAAACTTAATTAGATTCAAATTTATTGATTAATGCTAGAGTTTTCACGAGCTTAATGCTCTAAATATGTTTTGATCGGATCTTTCTGATTATTACATATATTTTGCTATAAGAAAATTGCTTCTACAGCAAAATAATTGAACTTGAAAATATTTAAAACAGCATTCACATACTGTATTTTAAAACAATATTTTATTTATTGGATCAATAAATTTCGTTGGAGGAAGCTATGTGCCAATGAATTGGCAGCGGTTTTTTAGTTTTGAGATTTCAGTTTTTTCTAATAAAGTTATTGAAAAAGTTGAAAAAGTAAATTGCTTAATATGCACCTGAAAGAGAATAAAATTAGCTATCTTTATACCGCGGAAAATTTGTATTATCGTTCATCGTTCTTTCATTATACACCATAAAGCGCAATTTATTAAAATTGTTTAAACTCGAAAACTAAATGTTGAACTTTAAAAAAAATGATTATTTAAAGTTGTTAAGTCTATACTCGACTTTAATTTTGTTTTTTAAGTTTCAAAGATATTATAAGCTTCAGAATTTTTGTTCTCATCCTGTATACTATGAGTTGTTTTTTCTACGTGACACGATAACTGGAGTAAAAAGGCAATAATCAATTTAAAATTTTAGATTTAATTAGCATTATATAGCACCTTGAATCCTTTCATTGGCTTGTTTATGATACTAGCATGTGCGTTTTTTCATGGCGATTTTACGATCACTAGTGATTTTAGATACGTTCCGCGAACTATCCTACTCATTATAACTCGGAAACTAAATGTTGAACTTTTCGTTAAAACATCGTAATTACATATATATAATTGATTTGAAATAATGTTATTTATCAAACGAAAAAGTACAAAAACTTTATAGAATTATATTTCTTATATAAAAATCCTCTCCTAGAATCTCGAATCTCGATCTCGAACTCGATCTCGAAACAAATGAGTGGAGTGAGTCGCAAATGTAAATAAACAAACTGATGGCTGAATTCAAATGCGGTTATGGAGTTAGAATGAGCATACGCTAATTTCACCTCGATTATACAAAAATTATTTAAATACTGAGATTCCGCTGGTTGGCGTAACAGGGCTGGACAGACTCCTTTGTGCTGGATTCGAGAGACCCAACGGGCTTAGAAATTAGTGTTTTTTCGCAAGGAATCGAATGCCAGTGATGAGAACAGGGAGCCTCGATTGAGACGTAAAGTATGCAGGATTTTCAGAATGACAATATTTTTCGAGTTTTCATAATCGGGCTGGGTGTACCCCTTTGTGCACATTCCGCTAACCGACCAGTCCTAGAAAGTTGCGTTTTCTCGCAAGAAATCGATCGAGATTGGTTAGAACGGGGATCCTCGATCAGGAGAAAAGTTATAACGGATTTTTTGTACATCAATATTTTGCAAATTTGCGTAATCGTGCTGGATGGACCTCTTTGTACAGTGGCCGGACACAATAACTTTGCATTGATTTTGTTGTTAACTGGGGCTCTATCAACAAGGTTAGGTCAGACGCGGCCATGCTAAACCGCCGCCGCATCTAACTTAACCTTGTTGATAGAGCCCCAGTTAACAAAAAAATCGGCGGCCATTTGTGGCGCGCAATGCAAAGTTATTGTGGCCGGCCACTGTACATAGACAATCCATGAGATCCACCGGGTCCTGAACGTTGTTTTTTTTTTGCAAGGAATTGTATGCGAGTGGTTAGAACAGGGAGTCTTGTTTGAGAGAAAAGTTACAAAGGATTTTCTGAATGTCGAGATTTGGCCGGTTCACGAAATTAGGCTGGATGGACCCTTTTGTGTACGTTCCGGGAGACCCGTCGGGCCTAAAATGTTGTATTTTTTCTTGTGCTATCAAGTGAAAGTGGTTAGAACAGAGAGTATGAAAAAACACACCTGTTAATATTCTCTTATGAATGAAAAGCCATATAATTATATACAAAAACTATACAGAAAAAAGAAAATAATAATCAAAATTCGAGATATATGGCGCGCTTGCGCGCCTGATCGAACCCTAGTATGAAGTAAATACAATTCAGATATTAAAGCGATACATAATGTTGAAGGAAGCTACGTGCCAAAGAATTCGCAGCGTTTTTCTCTCACGCTTTATACTTTGCATAATTGAAAACTGCATCGCTTATATCTCAGCTTCTATTTAAAAGATTTTAATACCAATTCGTAAAAAACAAGATTTTTAGGTACGCATGTGCATATTTATTTATTTATTTATTTGCAAAAAAACGGCGCTCTCGACTCCCACTCGTGCTTAAAACATCGCCCTCGCTAGAAAAAGCCGATCCCCCCCACTGGTTGCACAATATAATATTTCAACATCAATGAGAAAGTGAAAATTGAATCTTTATTATAAGTTTTTCTCTTATCACTTTAGCTATATAGCCTCAGAACATGACTTATAAATTATTAAAATCTACTAACCTAAGAGGCACAAGTGTCGTCATCTCATTTTAGAAGACAGACAGTACTGGTTATTCGTATACTAATGGATGTTCGACTGTTCGAAGTAGACAAAATTCTGTCATGTACGCATCTCCTCTACTTATATGATGATTTTTATTAATGCTCTAAGGGGTTATCGAAGCTATGCTAATTAGTTCGAGCGTGCACCCGACTCGAATGGTATCTGCAAAGAAAGAGGTATCCATATAAACGATTGTCCAGCATATGTGCATGAATTGAATGGTACTACGTTCAATCGAACAATTATGGACATGGCGTGTTGTTTATTGGATGAGTAATAAAAATAAAAAATATTGGCCAGAAATAGTTAGTGCTACGACGTAATTAAAAAATCAGACTTTAACAAACACGATTGAAAAGAAAACACTGTACGAGATATTTTTTAGAAAAAAAATCGGATGTTGAAAATTTAAAATTATACGAGTGTAGATTTTTTGTGAGAAAAACGGAACAACAGAGAATTTCGAAATAGGATAAAAAAGCTGATATGGAAATTTTATTACGTTATACTACAGTAAAATATAGAGTCTTAGTAAATATCAGAGTAATAGTTGCGGGACATGTTGATGTTGTCGAAAGAGATGAAAAAATGTATCGGCATTGATTACTATGATCAAAGTATTTCTCCTTCTACTCCGATTCTCAAGTCAAGTAGAGCAGATAAATTTGATTTTGATAATGAAATTGATGATGAGTTATTTAATAGTGCAGAGGAGAATGAAAATGTAACCGAAAAAGTTCGAACAAATATTAAAAATATTGATAAAGATAGTTTGAAGCCACTCCACGTCAGGTATTCTTGCGGAACGTTTTAAGGAGGTTCTAGCGGTATTCCTAAGTCAAACGAGTGAATGCAAAAAATATATTATAAAAATGTTATCAGTTGTGAGTAAACAATGTTTGTGAGCTTATTGATGAATTTTCAGATAAAAGAAAACCGTTGTCATAGTTTTGGTCGTCATTCAAAGAACTTTTCTATACTAATAAGTTGCTCAGATGACTAGGAAGTCACGATTTGAGGTTAGAATAGTGTACACTTTTGCCTTTCCCAGTGAATTTTTAAAACATTCGGTTAGACTTTTCTTTGGATAATCTAAAAGTACATAACGAGAACATTTATGTTCTCGTTTTTCAATCTAATCTTAACTTTTTGTAAAATCTTAATATTACTGCTTGGAAGCATGCTAGTGCCATATAAGCCCGTGTTAAATACACAATATTCAACGACTATTTTCTCTGAAATTTGATCGGCGACCGATATTTAAAAAAATACTATAATATTCTTTGTAACTTTAAGAACAATAATATACATTTTTCATGACTTTCCTAACTTTTTGCCCTAACGCTAGAACCTCCTTAAAGGGATGTCATCGCTAAAAACACTGTTTTTTTACTACACATAACTTTTTAAATAAATCGTTTAATGAAAAACCGAATCTCTAGTGCTGTAGTGTTAGGTTTAATAAATAATTTTACTAAAGGAAATTTCGATCAAACTTTTTGTGTTTCTAAAAGTTTAGAAATACAAAATACCCCGTAGCGGATTCGCGAAGCTTTATTGACGACACCTTCTTAAACTGAATGGCAACGTCACCCGATTTTTTATGGTTTTGACGATTTTAGATTTGCAGAGGTTATATGGGCCGGTACCTGTTACGAACAGAAAGGAGAACGAGTAGGAAAGCGAAAAAGATGTAGACGCGGTCGGGATTGAATCCGGGGCCACGGATTAACAATCAGGAGCTCTACCTGCACTGAGCTACGTCTACGATGCATTCGGACGTTATGCATCGTAGTACATCTCGGCTAACTTCGCTGACTCGTCTCGCTGCTCACGTTGCAGACGTGTGCGTCTGTGACACCACCCCCCTTTGAAGCGAGCCATCCTCGGCCGCAAACTTCCTTACCGTCTGTGACATACCGTCAAAAACCATGCGATGTTGCCCTTTAGTTTAAAACGTTCCGCAAGAGTATCTTACCACTGAGTGTACATTATTGTAGAATAGATACACCTTACACATTTGAGGAGGCGATGAATTAGATGAATAGCGATAAAAGTGAATCCCTATTGGGATGGCCAAGTCCCGCATGGCGGCGCTACCGCCGCGCTTGAAGCGTATAATAAGGTCCATGAGGTCGCAAGATCGAACTTGTCAACTATCATACTGGAAAATATTTTATACATGTATGAAAATATACAAAAACCAACATGTCAAGTGCAATCGTGGAGATATTTAAATTAATTAACATTCATTATAATTAACTTTACTTTATGTTGAATGTTTCTAGGTTACGAATGCTTTTGCTTTAGTCCACGTCGTCTGCTTATTATACGCTTCAGAGTTTCGCAAAGCTGTCGCCAGGGGTGCCACTTTTGCTTGGACATCCCAATCCCTATATAAAAAAGTCATGACCGGATGAAGTGAAGCCAAGAATGCGTCAATATGATTGGCTCGTGTAGTGCGCATGCGTCAAAAGTATCGTTAGAATTTTTTGATTTGTTTTTGATTTCTAAAATTGATCCTAATACAAAGAATGTAATATATTACTATAATACATATCAATAATTATTATTTGTGTATTTATAATATTCTATTGTAAATATTATCATTGTTACAAAAAGTGACATGATGTGAACGTTGACACGAACTGAGTTGAGACATAACCTTAAAATTTTAAAAGGTAGTTGGTGACGAAACCGCGGCAATTTTGAAATTTACATGAGCGCGAAATGAATCAATCATATATTGTAAAGTTTGATATATTTCCGTAATAGAAAACAAATATTAAAAATATCAATCAAGCATTTATATTTCATTTAATAAGTTAATGAATTAATATTCTACTACAGTGCGCGCAGCGCACTGCGCCAAGTCTAGTAATATAAAAAAGTCATGACCGGGTGTTGTGAAGACAAGATAGACGTTATGGGATTAGCTCATTGAGAGCGCGCAACGTGCGCTATCCCCATTGGAAAAATTAATTGGTACTATAAAGTAAATCAGCGTACAATTTTGATACAATTCAGTACATTACTGTATACTTGTGTACGCGGACGTACACTCACGTACGTATACGTATGATTTGGTTACGATTCGAACATTTTGTACAGCATTGTACAGAAATGTGCATAAACGTACGCGAACGTACGCGAACGTACGCGAACGTACGCGAATGTACGGAAACGTACACGGTTGTTTGAATAAAAAAATGTTTTAAACATAACTTTTTATGAATTTTTTACAGAAAACCTCAACTGAAACTCGTACGAGATATCCTTCATTTTTTACGGATATAATTATCTTAGTTTGTAGTAACGTGATCGGCCTTATATACCAACTAGCCTGAAAACTTATCGCTTGCGAGAAGAATAAACCGGGCGCCACCTGGGAGTGGGTCCGATACTATAATTTTTTTTTTTTGGTACACTAAATTTTTGTGAGTTTGCATACATCTACGTACGTTCGCGTACGTTCGCGTACGTTTTGGTATAATGCTGTACATAATGTTCGAATCGTAACGAAAACGTACGCGAACGTACGTGAACGTACGTGAATATACATAATCGTACGGAACCATACTGAATTGTAACTAAAACATACGATTTTTATTTCCAATGGGGATTCAAACTCTAGTGTTGGAAAAAAAGCGACGGTCAAAGAAATAAGTAGTTTGTACAAAAATGAAACATGGGACTTAGTCACTTGAGATCTCATGTAAAATCTCATGTAGAAATTTTGTAAGAAAATTTAAAATAGAAGAATTAGCTCTAAAAAACTTTAATACCCCCATTTCCCGTTGTACCATCCAGATGGTAACACCATATATGGCATGTCAAAGAACATTTAAGGCCGATTTATTAGGTTTTTCGATCTATAACTAACTTTACCCTTCTAATCAGATGAGATTTTTGCGTGAGATCTCACCTGAGATCACATGTCAAATTTTGCAGTAGGGTGAGTGTCAAATTTGCATATACAACCGCCATTATATCATGTTCGTTTTCTACATAACTTCTCGTTGAAGGTCAGACCCAGTCTGAAACTTTATAGCTACTTTTTTACTATAAAAAGGTATTTTTGTAACACGCGAACGATTTTCGCGTTTTCTGTACCTATTAATCGAGACTAAAGTACCTCTTTTTTGACCGTCGGGCAAAAAAGTTTTTTTATCCACAAAAAATATGGTGTGCACCAAGGGCTAAGTGGGCTTTTTGAACTCGTATGGTTGCAGTACACGTCTGCGGCTCATATACGCCCTCAGCTTTGGCTCGGGCTAACACGCCTTGACTCGTACTGTAAACTCCACACACGGTCTAAAAAAGCCCACTCTACGCCCTTGGTACACAAAATACTATTTTTTACTGTATTGAGATTTTCACGTTTTAAGGTTTAAAATGCAAATAAGATAGCCTAAACATGTATATGTATATATATGACTTTAAAAGTATTTTTATTGAAAAATTCAGAAAATTTAACAAAAGAAGTATCAGGGTAAAACACCAACTTTTACCAGCTACTACTCGAAGCCAAGTGAAGGGATCGCGCTGAATTTTTTGGGGAGCCAGGGGTATCATATAGAACATATATGCATAGAGTTTAGACCCAACAAAATTTTTCATCTTCGATTTGACAGAGAACTATGTATATATATATATATGTGTGTGTGTGGGTTTGTGTGTGTGTGTGTGTGTGTGTGCGCGTGTGCGTGTGCGTGCGTGTGTGTGTATGTGTGTGTGGGCCATGATGTTACTGTTATTAGATATTGTTAAGCAATATTGGAAACATCTTACTTTTTCTTAGTTTTAAGTATTTATTTTTTATTTTGTAATATTTATTATTTTTATTTGTAACACCAGCTTGCATACGGTAACTGCGTTTACCCTGCAAGGTATGGGTATTCCAACGATGAGAAATACTTTGTACTATTTCTGGTAATAAACTGAATTAAATTGAAAAAAATGTGACCAGAGAGATAAAAATCGATTAAATAATTAAAATAATAATTTAAATTGCTGACAAAAGCAAGAAAAAGTTTAATTTAATATCCATATATTAATTAAAAACTTTTATGAATGTTTATAATGAGTGTTTGATTCTATCATACGTAAAATAAAATTCTATTAATTTGTAGCCAATTGCTTTCTTTTAGTAGAGAATACTTTGTAATAGTAAAATTTTCGGCTTCATCAAAAACAAGTTAGAAATTTATTCTGACGTTTGTGGAGTTCGAATCACGAGTTTTTAGTAAATGTCCCTGTGTGTGTGTGTGTGTGTGTGTGTGTGTGTGTGTGTGTGTNCGTAATAGTAATTTTTTGAGTTTGTGTAAAAACATGTAGGAAGTGTGTTTTGATGCATTTTTAGTCGAAAAATAGTGTTTTTAGAAAATTAGAAAATGTCCGCATGGAGGTGTGTGTGTGTGTGTGTGTGTGTGTGTGTGTGTGTGTGTGTGTGTGTGTGTGTGTGTGTGTGTGTGTGTTTGATCGTATTTAACGTATTTAACGTATTTATACGATACGTCCAGAATGTGAATAATTATACCCAAAATATACTGATACTCTATAGGATGTGAAGCTTGATCGAGGCGCCTCGCGTTTTGCAGCCATTTTCGAAAGCTCACTTGCAGGTTACGTTAAAGAGAACTTATAGGAACTACACGTACCACGAGAATTGTAAGACCTGTATTATTAGCCCCGGCAGCCCGCACACTAAAAACTTAAGGTAGTAATATGGTTACTGAGATAGTCAAAACAAGTCTACTTTTTATATTTTGTTTATTCGCGAAATATACATAATAATAGAAGCTGCATAAATTAAGTTACATTAAATAATGATTAAACATATTCATCAAACAGTTTTATTTACCGTAATCATCAATAAAAATTTTCAGACAGAAGCTGATTTGACTCATTTTTTTTTAGGTTAAGTGAACATTTTTGAACTTTTATTTCTTTATTACTCCTTTCACAGGATTCAAATTTTTGCCTATAAGAGCTTAAACTAATCGTTATATCTTAAATTAACGCCCTGCAAAATTTCAATGAATTCTGATCCGTCAGTTTTATACAATCACGCGTTTAAGCGAAATGTACACATTTTTGGAATAAAATGTTTATAACTTTTTTCCCAGGCTCCAAATCTTCACCAAATTTTAACTGAGTCTTAGTTAAGGTTGAATCTACCTATACTCAAAATTTCATCAATTTCTGAACCGTCAATCTCCTACCCATAGTATACTGGACTCATGCCTTAAGTTCAAGAAATAGGAAATAAAAACCCCGCTTTTTCTAACCGTAACGTACTTAACATGCAATGCCGTCTGCCATTGAGTAAAATAACTCATTACATCTTTTGCCTTAATATATTATTCAGAAAATTAACTTGAATTATTTATATAATTTATTCAATTTTAATTAATTTCTTTATGAAAACTGTGGCTTTTGCAAAAGGAATTATGTTACACTGTAAAATTTTTTTTTTGTAAAATTACTACGCTCAAAATAGTAAACGAATCCGACCTACGCTCAGCGCAGTAAAATCGCTACTGTATTGCTAATTTTACTGCTCAAATAGTAATTTTACACGAATCAGAATTTCGGAACTGGGAGCGACAGTAAAAAACTTAACCTCAAGGCGAAATCACAATCAGATACGTAATTTTACTACCATGGTAGTAAAATAGCTAGTATGAAGGTAAAATCGTAATTGTGTAGTAAATTTATAATCATTTTGAAAAATTTTTTGTAAAAAAGGAAATTGAAATAATTATGTTTAATAAATAAAGTAAATGTGAATAATGACGATATATATTGTGAAAAACTCAATTAAATTTTATTATTAATATTGAGTGAAAAAATACTACAAAAAACTTTTACAAAGTACATACAGGACTGGTGGTGGCCATAGTTGTTTAAAAACAAAATAAAATGCAACAAGTACAATTAATGCATTCAAAAACTGTCCTGTTCATGAGCGAAGTTTGAATTTATAAAAAGATAATAATACCCTGGAGTAGCATGTTCAGCGCTATTTTCTTCATCTGACTCTAAAAATTTAATAAAAAAATATAATTATAAAATTGTATACAATATTAAAATCAAATAAAATTTATAACTACCCAATGTTACAACTGTTGGATACTTTTCGCTTAGCTCTATCGATTCAATATCCGTGTCAGCCTTGAAACAAATTACTTATTAAGTAGAGATAATAAGTTTTATGAAAATAGTATTATTATTTTACTCATAGAAGCTGTTACAAACAATTATGAAAAATTTTCTTGAAATTGCTGAAATATTACTTTTATTGCAGTGATATTTCTTTGTTACAATGTCATTTATATCCAGAAACTGTTTGGATTGCCCATAAGCTAACGGAATCGGTATATCTTCTTGTATGGCAGTCAACGTATTGTCGAATGTACATTCAATTAACAGTAAAAACGTAAAAGCAAATAGTAACTATCTAAAAGACAAGGCCAAGTATCTTTAATTTCGAAAAAAGTTTTATACTCTTTAAAGTTTAACAAATATTGTCTGAACTCTTCAGCTGATTCTTCGGTTACGTTTGCAGGATAACTTGATGGCTGCCAATTAGGACATCCAACTGATAAACTTTGAGCTAATTTTTGTTTCTTAAAAGGTATTTTTAATACAGTATTCAAATTGTTACTGTTCATATGAGGTCGGTTCAAATACTTATTTCTGTTCTTCATTTTAGATATTGCAGTTGCGGTTCCTTTACCGATGTTTTTCCCATCTTTCCATTTATAAAATCGATCGTTAAGTAATCAATAAGTTGTTTTTTGTAAGCATATGATTTACTCTATGCACATCGTAGACTACAAGACAACGGGACGGCAAGTAAGCATTATAAGAATAATTTTGAAAAGTACAATCATCTTATTTTTTATAAACTAGTCAACAGATTCTAGCTTACCTGCACTGACAAAAATCATTTCTTACTCCAAGAAGAATTAATCTCACTATAGTTTCAAGATGAAACTCTGTTTTGTATATTTATGATTTTGCTCATTTCTTTGCACAAGATGATTCGGCTTAGTTTTCAGATTAATTCTTCTTCGAGTAAGAAATTTGTTAGTGTGCTGATTTTTAACACTTGACATTTTTAAAACTGATTTCACTACATTTATTTATATTTATATTTATAGCTGTAAAAATTTGACAATTTCTTTAAGGATTTTATAACTTTTTAGAGAAGGAATTATAATTATAATACTAAGATAGATTCGTTAGCATGGGCACATAACTTATAGTTGCCAACATTTTACCTGGTAAAAGGTGTTCTTTGAACTGATTTCACAACCTTTTAATGAGTTTAATTAAATAAACTTACAATGGAAATGTTTTTGACAGAAAGAATCCCTCAAGGGGCTGTTGCAATATTGTCGATCTTTACGAAGTCTAGCAGAATTATGATTTCCAACAAAGACTAACACAACTTAAATTTTTTGCTCTTTTTTTAATAGTCATTTATTGTAAGAAAACGGCAAATATTGAGTTGCGCTAGTCTTCGTTGGAATTGTTAAATATTGATATCGACTCAACAGCAGCAGCGTAGTAGGCTATAGGACTTTTTATCGGGTGTTACGGCGGGTATGCTAAGCTTGAAGCTGGTGGGGCTTTTGTCGCTGCCGATCTCCAGGACCATGTCGGTTCAATGACGTCCACCTCCTCCTCGTTCTCGAACTTGATGAGATTGTTGCCATAGTCGATCGCATTCCGACTCGAAGTTCTTGGGCTCTACTTGCCAGCTGCGGCAAACTCTGCTGCACCGATGACATGTGAGGCCTTATCGGGTTCGAGGAGTCGACCATGATTAAGGTGGCGTTATACAGTCACTCTCATGTCGAGGTTGAAATAGCTGTAACGAAAGAAGGAAGATCTTGTCGTTAATTTTCGACTCCGGAGGAATAATTGAATATGAG
>CM053168.1:18882565-18913066 GCA_012977825.3 Pteromalus puparum | reverse complement strand
TCTTGGAGTTAGAGTATCTGGTTGCCATTGAGCTAGGAGCCTCTGGTATACAACTCAAACGACCAGCTACGAAGGTCGTCCTTGCGACCGATAGGTTCGTCGTCGAGGACAAGTGGAGAGAGCTCCTGCAGTAGAGTTGAGGACCGAGCTAAGAGTGGCCACTGATCACACTATCGGTCTCGCTCTTGATGTGGCAGTCCAGCATGTTCTGATGATGCAATTTGTCGATGTCCAGTGTCTAGTCCATCAGTTGTGAGCGGGGGTCCTGTACTGGTCCCCGATCCGGCGCGCTGTGGTGGGCTATTCCCCATCTTCATACAAGACGACTTATTCTACTATATATATATACTAGTGGGGCTTTCGCCCCCCTGCTCGCTTCGCTCGCCAACCCCCCATTTTAGTTCTTGTGTATTTTTTTTCAAATTTAATTTCTATGATCTGATAATTATGTTTTGTTAGTTAAGAATGAAAATAGATTAATGATAACAATTAACAGTTGATAACGATTTAAAGTAAATTATATTGAATATAACTATACCTGAGCTTCTCTGTCTATTTACCTCATAGGTGGTGTGGAAAAATAGAAAATAAAATTTAAGTTATATCTCTTATATAGTTTATCTCTACTGTTATATATATTTTGATACTGATGTGCTATGAGCTTGTTATGAGAGCTTGGGAAAGTTTCTACAAAGGATTGTAGGATTTCCCAGGCTAAGATATTATTTATGCCAAAAAGTATGGTATTGTATTGCTCGAGTCGTTCGGTTGGTAGAGTCGGAGGAAAGTAACCTTTATACATCATCTTAATATAGTGCTAGCTAATATAGCCTAATATATTTTTAGAAAATCGAAATAATTATACGCGTCGCGAAGTACACGACTAAAAATGTCGTTAAAGATGATTCAAAAAGTGTGTCATAAATTGATCCGATTTTATCCGATGTACTATTACAATTGTTGTTAGTAAATTTTTTTGCTAATAAAAAACTTTAAATAAAAAAAATTGTACTAACAATTAATAAATTTTAGGAAAAGCTGCTAATAGGAGGTGCGGGGGGGAGTATCTCCAAAACAACTATATAATATAGGTAGATATATATATATACGCAAGTTCTCGCTCATTGCCCTCGACGATCTCGTCATTTTCATCGTCCTCGGACTCGGTGAGGTCGTTACCATAGTCGCATTTCTCGAACTCGTTCTCGGCCTGTGGAAGAACAAGAAGGCCTCGTAGTCTTCTGCTAATTTCGGGGAAACAAGCGCTCTAAGAGATCTTAATTATTATATCAATTTGTGTTGCCTTTGTATATGTTTCTGGTGCAAGCACTGGTGCAAATGGTCGTTGAGGTTGGAATTGAAACCAACGGGATCTTTGTAGAACTCCAGTAATAAAAACTTGGCGAAGTTACGATCAAGCTTCGATCGATTATTCGATTCCGTCTCTTTCAAAAACTCAAAGTGCACAAGTTTTCAAAAAAAAGCTGTTTGACAGATTCTATCAACGGCGCAAATATTTCTCAAGCTAAGACAGAATCTGTATGCAAAGACACTTTCATCAACGTCTATACGTAAACAAACTACATTTTCCGGGCGACTCGTCCTCGCTGTCGCTGATAGTAATGACTGGCACGGCAGGCGATGTCGTGGTCTGCTGCCTAACATAGGAGACCTGCTGGTGCTCAGGCTGCTGCTGTTGTTGTTGTGGCTGCTGATGCTAATGGTGTTTGGTCGTTGAATGATAATGCGACAACGACAAGGAAGACTGCGAAATCGGCTGCGTTTGCCAGGCCGAGGAGGAGGAGGCCTGCACCAGCGGAGGCGATTGTTGCGGTTGTTGACGGCGCACATTGCTTGGCGCTGTGCTCTCCTTGACGCGTTTCTTCACCGGGCTTAACTGCTGCTGCTCTTTTTTTCTTTTTTGTGCTCGTGGGTGCGGTGATGGGACTATTGCGGTACGCTCAAATTGTGCTGATGGTGCTTGCTTACACTGCGCTTTCCCCAATTCTATGGAGGTGCGTGATTAAGTGCGTGATTCACCAGAGCACTTGTTATACCTAGACTTAGACTAGAAGCGTACCGCGTAAGTACCGGTCGCTGCGCGCCCTCTGCGCTCGGCTCTCACACTCCCAGCAGCGATTCATTGCGACGCCTCTCTATCTCTCTCTCACTCATTCAACAACTTATTGCACTGATTGCACATACATACATTATTATGCACAATGCGAGATTTATTATCAAGATAACCTTATTATAACCTACTACTATTATTTGACATATTCTTGTATTATTGTATTATTGTACTTAAAAAGAAGAGAATCGCATGGCCAAAAATTTTAAGAAATTATCGCAAATTAATTTTTGATCTTAGTTATTTTTATGAAGGAGCAATTTCTTTAGAAAAATAAGACGGTCATTAGAAAGATCTGATTAAAATCTTCAAAATAGGATACTCCACATATGTGTCGACAACGAATCAAATAAAATATAGACAGAATGAATAAAACGTAAATAGGTTAAAAAGCAAATTCAAAGTATATTAGGGTCGCGGGGCTCCCCTACGGCACACCCACACAGCATGAAAACTTTCGGGAATATTTCCGAAATATTGGCACGAAAGATTTGAAGTCTTCCAGGAATCTTTCGATGAAATATTTCTGAAATATTGTTATGTCCCTTAATTTCTTTCATTGAAATATTTCAAAAATTGTTAAAGAAATATTTCAAAAATTTTTCAAGAAATATTTTAAGTAATATTTCAAAAAGATTATTGCATTATTTCACTGTAAAAAAGTAATTTTCATGACCGCTGCAATATTTAAAAATTTAATTTATAATTTCGCTTTACCCACTTTATACTTATTAGATTTTGGATTGATTATTTAATATTTGGACTTCTTACAAACATACTAAACACAGAAATTAATTTTTTTTTTTTTTACTTCGACGGGGATCGAACCTTGGACCTTCGGGATAGTAGTCGAGCGCGCTAACCATCTACCTAAACAGAATTCTTATTTACTAAATTTTGGATCTGACATATATGGTGACTTGATTTGTAGCTTAAAATTGATAATGAATAAATTTTAATTAATAATTAATAGCAGCAATAAGTTAGTCACTATTCAATAATATAATTTTAAACTTTAAAATTGCATAAACCAATTGTTATCAAGTCACCTCAAACTCGTAACTTTTAATTCAAATCATTTTTACTATTTAGTATAGTTATTTGCTGTATGTTTTAATTCTCACTACATAAGATAGTAATTTTTAACATAAGTTTAAGATAAATTTCGCTGTAACTGTAGCAAAATTTATTAAAAATTTTTATCTGTGCATGACCTGCAAATCTCTCATGAAATATTTCTATAATATTTCTGAATAATTTCTTGATTCCTAGAGAACTCACAATTGTTTGTTACATAATTCCGAAATATTCCACTAATCTTTCAGAAATCATTTTCTGAAATATTTAGGAATTATTTATAATGTATTTCAATGTTTAAAATCTGCAAAGAAAATTTCCGATGATATTTCAGGAATATTTCAAAAATCTTTCACGAAATATTTTTTTGTAAATATTCGTCAAATATTTACGTAATATTTTAATTTTAAATATTCACTAAAATATTTGTTGCATAATATTTTTGCAATATTCCAAAAATGCATACATTATATATTTAGAAAGTATTCAAAAATTTTCATATTCATTCCCGAAAATATTTATAAAAGGATTTCATGAATCTTCCATTATATATTTCACAGTATTATTAAAGAAATCATTGTTGTCAAATTGTTCATAAAATATTCTTAAAATAATACGTACGTATGTAAAATAATACAATACTTCAAGAACTATCAAAAATTTTTCAATTATTCCAAAATAATATGTGTGGAAGAATTCCTAAATATCCTATTAAATTTTTCAATGAAATATTACTGAAATCAAGTTTAGCAATTTTTTACGGAATATTCATAGAATATTTCGTAAATAATTCAAGAAATGATTAAAACATATTTTGGAACTTCCACAGAAATATTTACGGAAGATCACATGAATATTTCATTGAATATTATAGTGGAAGATTTCATAAATAATTCTGTGGATCATTTCATGAAATATGTATGGAACCCTTCATAAATATTTCAAGAAATGATTGATAATTATTTTGGTAGCTCTAGTGAATCATTTACGGAAGATATTTTAAATCTTCCATGAAATAATGCAGTAAAGTATGTATTAAATGATTCAGAGCTATATTTCACGGAATATTTATGGAATATTTCATAAATAATTCAAGAAATACTTAAATGTTTTGTTTATTTATTCCCAAAAAATATTTAAGAATTATTTTATAAATCTTTCAAGAAATATTTGAGTGAATTATTTAAGACATAAATTAAAGAAATATTTTACGAAATATTGGAGGAATATTTTACAAATAATTCTTTGGAATGTTCAAAAAGTAATTCAAAGCTTCCAAAGGAATAGTTATGGAATATTTACGAAATATTCCATGAAATATTCGACTAGAGTTGGTTTATTAATTTTCCGTGGAATATTACTGCAAGATGTATGAAATATTTCGAAATATACTTGCCATCGGGGCGCTACCGCGCCCCTTGATGATGTTGCATCTTGAATAGTTTGCATGGATTGCGATTTATTGACATCAAAATTGTTGAGAACACAAACAGGTGCATTTATGTTATCGTTAATAGGGAAGAGACATGGTTTTGCTATATACATATAAATACTTATATACAGTAGAAAATAGCATAAGAATACGTTATGTATCAATTTTTTGCTGATTTACACGTGAGCTCTCAATCGTTTAAACGTATCATTAGTAAACCGAATTTTCAAAACAATATTACTTAACAAATATTGCAGTAAAAATCGTAACTCTTGTACACGTACGTTTGTGCAAGATTTAACCTTAACTTTATTTTAAGAAAGGTTTTAAAAATCATGTCTGTTCCCTATTTCTAATACATTATTTTTATGGCAAGACGATGCAGGATTGTCTTGATAATTTCTAGCCTCTGTTGAATATTCCAACCTCTGCTCCGTTTGTTCAAACTACTTTTCATTTTTATGATGATGAAGTACATGTATTGTATACGCATTTATAGTTTTAAACTTTTTACTCAAACAATAGGGACACTCCACAACGAATGTAGATTTCTTTTCGTGATCTTTATAATCTTCATTCATTATAACTACTTTATTACATCTGAATGTGCAATTCTTAATTAAACAACTTCGAATTCTTCCATGAAACCGAAAAAGATGCTGTATAAAACTCAAATAGTTCTTACATATAACATTACAATTTAGATGTAAGCATGGTATATTTTCGACAAAATTTTCGTGACATTTTTGATGGGCATCATAATTACTTATTTTTTTAAATTTAGATAAGCAGAACTGGCAAGCATACATTTTATAATTAGATAACATTTTTTCTGGAATGTAGGAATGATTGGATTCTAAAAGGTATTAATGTTGACAGGAATTTTGTTGTATTTCAGTTAACTCTGCAAAAAAAAACGTTTTCTTAATTTATATTACAAAAATTGTATTGCACAAGCTATAAAACACACTTAAACATTCTGACTAACTATTTAAAAATAAATATGATTCTGCCAAGCCATCAACATGCAGGAATATACTTTGCGATGTTTAAACACATATTATAAAGATAAATTTTGTATCCTAAAAAGAAGAAATAATATAACTTTCCGTCCTAACCTCGAAACCAAAGGTACATCTATAACATACATACGCTCGTGGCTACACTTACTATTCAATAATATTTTATGTTTTCTGTAACCACGAGTACTCTGCATACAAATTTATCTACAAACTTACCTTGATTATATCAATGTAGCACTTGCAATTTCTTGTAAATGATCAGCTTCCAGTTGAAACGTCGAATCCGTCGCATGTCGAATTGAACATAACCTTTTCCAACATGGCAGTTTCTAAATCCGCTGTAATTTTACTACGGCAATAGTATTTTTGACACTAGGAAAATCGACCGCGCTTCGCACGGGTAATATTGTTACGCACTTCTTTCTTTATATTCTAAATAGAATCCAAACGTTAACATTTTCCTTACTCTATAATAATTATAATACGTTTGTATATATGTATCTTGTCTCACCAATCATATATCACCCAATATAATGTAGGTTATGTGCTTTTCAATTTTTGAGGTTAGATATTCGTTATTTATTTTATAGCTAAATAATTAATTGTTACAAACCTAATCTCAGAATTTAAATTAATAAAATACGATCGTTTTTTATTAAACTCGTTACCATTCAAATTCAAATATTGAATTTTAATCGTTGGCGCCATCTAAACCGGATACACATTGTAGTAGACCAATCACGTTCAGCGCTAACTTCATTTATAGGCTTCACAACATCCGATCATGACTTTTTTAAGAGAGGACTCATCGCGACATTCTGATTCGTGTAAAATTACTTAGCTTAACGTAGTAAACCAATCCAACCTACGCTGAGCGAAGCAATTTTACTACTTCAATGGTAAAATTGCTAAGGGAATTAAGTGAATTCACAAGAATTAGTATTTTTACGCATGTGAAGGTAGTAAAATTGTTAACAGCAAGGTTGGAAATTAGGTGTAATTTTACTACCCCGTAGTAATTTAAAAAAATATTTTTACAGTGTAGGTTACAACGCATTTGGAAACAAACAGGAACAAGGGGAACGAGAACTTTGTTCCGTCTAATTCCGCCTTATCCCTTCTTATTTTCTAGCTATTTTTCTAAAGATAAGATTTTAGCGCGCGAAAGCCTTAAAATACCGTGGTACCGTGGGTATAGGTATAATGCATTTGCTGGATGCAATGCAATACAAAAACTATATATAATAGGCACTTTTTACACTAACCTTAAAGCTACTTTTGAGCGTCATCTTTAATGATAATGTAAGTATATATTTGCAACGGCAAGTATTGCTGCTAAAAAAAGCGTCATGCGCAGGCGAAGTCGGCACAATTTATTTTCTAAAAGTTGAAGCAACACATCGGAAGCCAGCGAATCCGGCCCGTCCTTCGTCCGGCGCCAGGCAAACTTTCGATGAACAACTGCATGCGTCTCTCTCACTCTCCCAGATGTCAAAGTATAATAATAACAATAATATTATTATTAATAGAATACAATTTTCACGCGATGAAGCTCAGCGTGAGATCATCAAGCCAGTAATCATGATACTCTTTCAGTTCACATACATTAAGTTTGGTATAATCCGTGCGGGAGCCTCAAAAATATAAATGACAATTTCTTTCGGCGTTGATTGTTTGCACTTTGAATGCACCGAGCTCTGTTCTTGAATTTTATTTTTACACTCGGCTCTCTCGTAGCCACGCTTTTTCACACATCAATTCAAAAGGTTACGCAATGCTATAGTCTATATAATGTAGGATCCAGCTGTGAGTTCACTTGATGATCTGCGATGTTTCATTTTCAGTCTCCTTCCACCGAGTGTCCGTATATAACGTAGTACATTGTAAGTTATCGGTTAGCGAAACGAGAAAGATAATACCTAATTACCTATACTCCTACTCATGGCACGACGAGATCCGAGAAAATGAGCCCAGCATACTTGCAGTATTATTCGACCGCGAACACAGGCGCGCACCAACGCCACTGAGCCAATGGCCAATTGCAAGTGATCGGTGTGTTTTTGCAGTAGTACGGTGGATATCACTAGCCACTAGAGTGCTCATAGACGTTCATTTTTATTATTCCTACAGAGTCGCACTGTGACGCATATAAACGGTTGCCACAAAACGCACCAATATAAAAATAATCTATATTTAGGACACTTTTCTTTTGCAAAGAGAGCAACAAGTAAATATAAACTAGGTTTATGTACAGTCTCATATCGAAAGAAGAGAAGCAAAGCACTAACGAAGCGAGCGTACGTGCGATCTGCCTCAGACGCGGCCACGCCGCGAACTGTTGTCCCTCTTTCTCTCTCTCTCTCTCTCTCTCTCTCCCTCTCTCTCTCTCTNCTCTCTCTCTCTCTCTCTCTCTCTCTCTCTCTCTCTCTCTCTCTCTCTCTCTCTCTCTCTCTCTCTCTCTCTCTCTCTCTCTCTCTGGGTCTTCAGTAGTACGTGCATAACTCCCGTTGTGCGCTGGACGATCATAACATCACGCCAAGAGATGAGGAAGAGACAGAGGAGAAAGGGGAGAGGGTTGATGATACGAAACTATCAACGCATAGATTTCTAACCTGTTTTTGATAAATCCAAAAATTTTACTATTACAAAGCTTTATCTAGAGGATAGCAATTGGCTACAAATTAATAATATTTTATTTGACGTATGATAGAATCAAACACTCATAAACATTCATAAATGTTTTTAACTAATATATGGATATTAAATTAAACTTTTTCTTGCTTCTGTCAGCAATTTAAATTATTATTTTAATTATTTAATCGATTTTTATCTCTCTGGTCACATTTTTTTCAATTTAATTCAGTTTATTACCAGAAATAGCACAGAGTATTTCTCCTCGTTGAAATACTCATACCTTGCAGAGGTAAACGCAGTTGTATAAGCGTATGCAAGCTGGTGTTACAAATAAAAATAATAAATAATTCAAAATAAAAAATAAATACTTAAAACTAAGAAAAAGCAAGATGTTTCCAATATTGCTTAACAATATCTTATAACAGCAACATCATGATACATTATATATATATATATATATATATAATGTATCACGGCGTTTAGCTCACATGCCGCGCCGTAATGGACTATTTATGACACGCCGTGGCGTAAACCTCGATTTATGCCACGCTCGTGCAAAAATGACTTCACTAAATCTATCGGTTTACGCACGTTGTGTCATAAAATATCGTACGATACTAGGGGGGTAAAGTACTTTACCGCATTAGTATTGTAATATACTATTTTATTGAAAAATTTATAAAATAAAAAAAAAGTATTCTGGCTCGTTTGATTAATTAATTAATTAGACTTGATTTTTTAAATACATTTAAGGAGGTTCATCTGGTACGTCGCTAGTCAAAAAGAGGATAATTTTTATAAATTCTTATTCCCTTTTGATACAAGAGACATAATTTATTTATAGGACTTATGAAAAGCTAAACAAAGAATGATTTTAGATAAAGATATCGAACTCTTTATGTGACAACAAAATTTAATAGAGACGACATTTGACTTCGTTTTTGAGGTTAAGTGCACATTTTTTTTTATTAAGTCAATTAATTAGTATGCATAGAGGTACCCATCAATCGTTTTCAAAAGCAATTTGAATTCATCAAATATTAGTTTTCTCATGCAAAAATTTGCAACAGAAACTGTTTGTTAATTCAATAATTATTTGCAAATTAAAACGAGGAAAATGTGATTCTCCATACCCTATGATAGAAATGATCAGCAGTTTTTGGGCAATCCATACCCAATTCAAAAGGAACTAAGTGACTGCCTAGTGGACGCGCCATTTTCGTCAGATTTTTAAGTACTTCACTGCGCAAGAACTGGCCAGTGAAGTAAAAAATAGAAAATAGTAACAAACGGACGTTTGTTACTATTTTTAGCATTTAAATTAGTTAAAAATGCTGGGTGAACCGTAATTTTTTAAAGCTACGCGTTAAGAGTGGCAACGTAACCCTATACATGTTTACACTCTTATGTGAAAGTATGTACAAGTATACTGTACAGACTGACTGTGTGTTGTTTAAGTGCAAATACTGTGTAAAGTGTCATTTATGTGCTCAAAGTCACCAATGATGAAGTTTGATAAGTGACTTGCACAGATGTTTCCATCTTATCAGTATGCGAGCCTGTTACGGTCAGTGTCCAAATCTGTCATTATCATGCTAAATTCATGATATTGAAGTTCGATGTCTGTTCTTTAGCGGAGAAACTTGTTAAATTTATTTAAAAACAGACTGCGATAACAGTTTTTACTTAACTGTCTTGGTTTGGCTATTCACTTTGAACTTTATGGCTTTGGCGTCAAAATTTACAGGTAATTCTATACATAAAACTCAAATTCATATGAGCTAGAATGATTTCAATTTAATTTATTGTTTCAATATTCCAATACAAACTACCATGTAAAATTTCAGCCCTCCAGGTTTGATAGTTTTTAAATTAGAGCAAAAACAAAATTGTAAAACAAGTAATCGGAATCAGTAAGAATTTTGTTTTTGCTCTCATTTATAATTCATCATTCGTAGAGGGCTGAAATTTTACATGTTAATTTGTATTAGCATGTAAAAACAATATATTAAGTTGAAATCTTTCTAGCTGATATGAATTTGAGTTTCATGTATAGCCTTACCTGTAAATTTTGACGCCAAAGCCATAAAGCTCAAAGTGAAAAGCTGAACCAAGACAGTTGAGTAAAAACTGTTATCGCAGTCTGTTTTTAAATAATTTAACAAGTCTCTCCGCAAAAGAATAGACCTCGAACTTAAAGATCATGAAATTAGCATGATAATGACAGATTTGGACACTGACAGTAACTGCATGGCTCGCATACTGATAAGATGGAAATATCTGTGCAAGTCACTTATCAAACTTCATCATTGGTGACTTTGAGCACATAGTAAATACTTTACATAATTTAAACTTAATCAACAATAATTGATCGTCAGTGTATATACCATGCTCATTTTTAACATTGACTGAGACTGTGTGGTGCTATCTGTGCTGTAGTTCTGGATCTACTATTCTGCTGTATAGCATAGCAGACTAAGCAGACCAGCCTGTATTATACGCGTCATATACTTCTGTATGTGTGAGTACGGTTAGCATGCTTGCATGTACTGCGGTATAAGCAGACAGCCTGTATACTCGGCGTATTACTATTATGTGTGCGTAGGTTAGGTTGCTACTCTTTGCCTCCTTCATACGTACGTTTTAACAATATTTCACAAATATTCATTTCACAATCAGATGAACCTCCTTAAATAGGTGTAAACCGGCGGTAAACATGAGCAGAATCGGCCGAGCGCGCGGACGGAAAGAGCCGAGTAGTGGGGGAGCGCGGAGCGGGAGGGACTGCTGCGTTTCACCTATTTAAATTCATTTTATAGAAAAACCGAAATAGAGGTTTTGTAGGGGTGCCTGTCTTGTATTCAAATCTTTTCTAAAAAGTTGAATTGGACGATCACACGAGCAAACAACCCTCCGCGAAAATATCGCCAAAAAAATTCAAACTACGATTCTGAAAAAACTATTTGTTTGACATAAACAGGGTTTTGCACACATAAAATAGATGTAAATAGCTATCTGAGTGCAAAGTTTCAGTTCTTAATATGGAAAAATGGCAAAGTTATGAATTTTCGAAAAAACCGTGGGATTTTCTGATTTTTTCGGCATAACTTCGGTTCTAATTGTCCGATTGATCTGAGATCAATCGAGGTCTCATTCTCCTCATAATTTTGTTCTTTACAACTACTCCCATTGCAGCAATAATGATTCCTCGAATAGTTTCTGTTGTATACTCAAAAAACGAAAAAAGTGTAACTTTTTACACTAAATTGTTAATAACCAATTTAAAATTATGATTTAGTAGTTAGAAAGTGTATGTGCAGTTTTCACATAACCCCACAGTTAGTTTTTTCATTGTCTTTATGTCATGGATGAACGCTTCATTGCTTGGCTTAAATAGGTTTTACTCTTGTGTAAAGTTTTGCAGTGTAGTAAAATAATAAAAAATAAGTATCGGCATCGTAAACGTAAAATAAAGAACTTTATAGCACTGTGTGGTATAAATCCGCATTTATGTCACGCCTATCCGTGGCATAAATAGTCGATTATTGCACCGTGCTGATCGCCCTCGCTACGCTCGGGCGCTAACTGGACGGTGCAAAAATGGACTGTTTAGGCCACGGATAGGTGTGATAGCGGATTTATGCTAGTCAGTGCTATAAAATAGCGTACAATACTCGTGGTATAAATAGTCCGATACGGCACGGCGTTTAGGTCCCTCGCTACGATACACGCCGTGCCGTAATGGACTATTTATGCCACTTGTATCGTAATATACTATTATAGCATAGCGTGACCTAAGCCCGCAATTAGGTCACGCCTATCCGTGACCTAAGTAGTCCTTTTTTGCACCGTGTTTGCTCGTGCGCTAACCTCGCGGTGCAAAACAGAACTGCTTATGACACGGATAGGCGTGACGGCGGGCTTTGGTAGACTGTACTATAAAATTCTATACGATACTCGTGACCTAAGTAACACTTCTGCACGGCGTAATTAGGACCCTCGCTGCGCTCGGGCCCTAACCTCACGCCGTGCAAAAAAGTGCTACTCAGGTCACTTGTATCGTAATGTACTATTATAGCACTGAGTGGCATAAATCCGCACTTATGTCACGCCTATCCGTGGCATAAGTAGTCCTTTATTGCACCGTGCTAACCTCACAGTGCAAAAACGGACTGCTTAGGCCACGGATAGGCGTGACATGGCGGATTTATGCAGTCAGTGCTATAAAATATTGTACGATACACGTGCGACTTATGCCACTACGGGTAGAAATCTTGAGCAAGAATTACTGAACTTGGTCGAGTAAGAATTGCTGATTTTTAGTTGAGTAAAATTTGCTTAACTAGTTGAGCAAAAAATGCCGAACACCCGAGTTGGACATAACATCCCGGTCGGCGAGTCACCCAACAATTCGCGCGATAACCGAGTGGTTAGGGTGCTTGCCAGCTTGCCTCTCACCCGGACGAACCGGGTTCGATTCCTGACACCTTCCTACAATTTTTCCAGCATTTAGTTATTATTATTTATTAATAAATATTAATAAATAATTGAAATAAGCAGCACCACATTTCAATTCATGTCACTGTTCGCGCCATTTTCTCGCGAGACAAGGTAAGCGAAAATTGCTTAACTCGCTGAGTAAAATTTACTCAACAAGCCTTGCTCTGCTTTTTAAGCAAATCTTACTCTACAGCTGAGCAATATTTGCTCAAGATTTCTACCCGTGTATAGTATCGTAATGTACTATGAATCAAGTGTATTAAAAAATATCACGATTACAACCGGTTAACACCGAAATTAATGTGTATCGACCATTTAAACCCGATTATAACATAATATCATATTCTATTAAAACCAATTTATTTCAATTTATAGTGTATCAGTTAAAAACCAATTTTCTTCAATTATGATTATAACCCATTTTACCTATAATATTTCAATAACAACAATTTTAATTTACGATTAAAACCAACTCTTTCAAAAAAGGGTGAAATCCGTTTACGCATTATTACATACCTATAGGACGATTTCTAATTAAGGTAAAACGCCCAGTACTTGGACAAAATGAAAATTCAGCCCTATACTTGGACACTCAAATATTTGCTATTGTGCTAATATAAAAAACTTAACCTCAAAAACTAAATTAAGCGGATCAGCATTGTAAACACCATTACGAATAATATATTTGTGATTTTGATTACTTTTGAACAAAAATAATTTTAAATGGATGATTTGAAAGACTGCTCTCGAGTCCCATAAGAGAAAATTTGTTCAGTATTGTCCAACTTTACCGAACACACGATTTCCATAAAGCAGTAGTTGGACACATTTAATTACAGTATCGAATCCAACTACTGGCTTAAAATCACGTCCCCACAGCCTTCCGAACTTTTAGACTGCTTCTGATAGTAAAATATTTCGAGTGAAAAACTATATTAGAACATTCGAGAAATTTTAAATATAAAAAATTTGTAGATTTACCGATCTTACCTCTTCCTAAGATCAGAGCAGACCGAGTAGTAAACCAGTTTGTCACACTATTTATACATATTGTTGCGCATACGCAGAATTCATTGATAAACAAGAGGATAATATTTAATTGAAATAAGTATAAACGGCACTGCCTTCCGAACTTTTAGACTGGTTCTTATACTGCAATCATTCGAGTGAAGAACTATATTAGAAAATTCTAGAAAATTTATATTAAATGATCTGATATAGTAAAATATTTCCAGTGAAAAACTATTCGCACTTCCAAGCAAAAGTGTCCCACCTAGCGGCAAGATCTGAAAGTGCTCAAAGTTATACCAAAAAAACCAATCTGTATGTCTATATATATTTCACCATAAATATGTATAGATATACTTTATTAAAAGAACCACGTGACTAAGGTATAACATTGAGACTCGTTTCAGCGCCCTCTGCCGGGACTAGGAAGTGCGAATATTAGATGTAACGTAATAATATACGTCACGTATCTTTACGCGCGAATATTTAAATAAATAATAATTTTTAAATATGAATTCTCAAAATATAAGCTTGGTCGTGAAATATTCGGTTTAGAAGCTGAAAGAATAAGCCTTTGTTCTACGTGATTCGGGACTCTGGAATTTAACTGCTTTCCAAGTGTTTTTCCGGGGAGAGAGAGTACGCGTCGCAACATGTGTTTTCTAGAACAAGCTAAGCTTTGTTAAAAAAAAAAGGGACCGAGGGAGGAGAGAGACGCAGGACTGCAACGGGCATAACAGCAGAATGCAGTCGGTCTCCAGACGTGGAAATGAACGCACGGATTTTCTTGCGCGAGATTTTTTTAGTTTTATGCACTTTTAATGCGGCCTATTGACGGTCTCAAGCCCGAGAAAACGCAGAGAGGAAGTGTTATTAATTAATTTCTTCAAATTAACTATTTTAAAAGTCACGTTACTCAAATCGAACGTATTACACGTTCTTAGGACGAATAAACGAACGAACTTAGTTTTATTAGCATATGTATTATATGGGCGCGAAAAGTATAATACATCATAGAGCATTCGAGAAAATTTAAATTTAAAAAAAGTTTTATGATTTACTGATCTTATTGCTTCCAAAGGTCAAAACAGACTGAGCGCATGGTCGCACAAGTCGCGCATGCGGAGACGTCATTGATAAACAAGAGGAAAATATTTAATTTGCTATTTATAGGGGAGATGCGCCCAAAATGGAACGTCTTAGCTAATTTCACTATAGCTTTCGATTATGGCCGTGAAAATCGCTCAAACTTGAGGATTTGCTTGCTGTTATAGGGCCCTTTGATGTTCTGTGCATAAGAGCCATTAATTTTACCCAATAATCAAATGGGAAGCAGAATTGTAAAACACAATTTTTTGGCATGTTGTAAAAAGGTTGCCTAAAATGGAATGCCATTGATATTAACAATAAATACGATACGTATACATTGTAAACGTCGAAAAATCATTAAAATTGTTTGCTTTAAGTGAAAAATTCTTATTTGAGCCGGTTTATCCTTGTTTGCCGTCAATTTTATCAATATTTCAAAATGCACCGAAATCGATCGCAGATTCTCTTCCAGCTTTCCTCAAAGCATTTCCAAGCTAAACAATGCTTTTTTCCACTATTCTAAGCGTTTGATTTGTCTTACATTCAAAAGTCAAACAATCGGCATGGCAATGCTATGCTAAAGCACATTCCATACTAGGAAAACATGCTTCGTTCGATTCTGGGAAAAAAAGGTCGTTTACGCTTTGAGGCTATACAGCGGAACGTAGCAAGGTACAACACTAACTCCGGGTTTTTACGAAAGTTCAAACTTTGAGCTAAACGTCTATGGCGGTAAAACTGATTGAAGTTACCTGATATCGACTTGGCAGGAAGCAGAAATTATCTTTTGGCAGCTTCAAAAACGAGACAAACAAATCTTTGTGAGCCACTTTTTCTCCTCTCGCTAGCGCGACACGGCCACGGAGCATGGCTGTTTGAACACGAAAAACTACCTAACGATCGCGCGCAAGTGCCGCCATCTCGCGCCAGATGCTGGGAACTGAAAATATTCCATTCAGGGAAACGTTTCATTTTGGGCGCATCTCCGCAGGGATGGCAACCGGAAGTGCAGAAAGTAGCCCCGAATAGCTAACTTCAGACCGCTCCGCGTAGAAAGTAAATTTCTATAGTTTGTAGCGCGAGAGTTGCTCTTCTGCAGTGCGTTCTGCTCGGGGGCCTCGGCGCATGTAAACAGCTGTGCATAATTCCTCGCAGTGTACGTGCTCGTTGCTTTAACCCCTTCTCGTGCTGCTAATAATTGTAATACGAAATAAGTGCAAACAGTCTATTAAATAAGTGTAAAGTGTATACTCTATATAACTGAAAACTGTATCGCTTCGATCTCAGTTTCCATTAATGGATTTTAATCTATACTTAGACTCGTTGTTTGCTGTTTTTGTTTTATTAATTCGTTAAAAATAAGATTTTCAGTTACGCATATGCGTATATTCATGGCAATTTTTCGATCACTGGTGATTTTAGATACGTTCCGCGAACTATATCCTTATCATTATATCTCGGTGTTTTATTAAATCATTAAAAACAATATTTTCAGTTACGCATTGATTATGTAATATAATTATTTCGAAATAATTTTATCCATCAAACGAAAAAGCATAAAAACTTTATAGAATTATATATGAAGTAAAAACAATTTAGATATTAAAGCGATACATAAGGTTGAAGGAAGCTACGTGCCAAAGAATTGGCAGCGGTTTTAAATAGTTATGCTGAAAATTTTTACAAAAAGTCGACATGAAATTAAAATAATGACATAAAGGATGCTTTGAATGGAATTAAGTAAAAGATATAGTAACAACAAAGCAGAGAACAAGTTTATTATCATTGGTGTCGAGACTGGATGACCAAATAATGCTCAGTTTTAAAGATTAAATATAAGCAACCAATATTATGGACCTTCAATTCCTTTGTGCATTTATTTATAATTATAAATACTGAAAAATGTACAATGTACAATAATTTAAGTAGTTTTAGAAAAGACAGGGATCTTATGTTTTTGTGCCACTTAACTTATTTACGAGCGACAAATTTAAGTATTAACATTACATTGGACATTAGTTAAAATGATGAGCTTATAAAATGAGATTATTTTTAAGCCTAAAACTATTGTAGAGTATACAGAGTTTGTTTAATTCACGGTATTGCAGAACTTGATAAAGAGTGTAAAATTGAAGAGTGTAAAAATTTAATCTGCCAAATCAAATTTGTTTTAGGCTCATTTTCAATAGTCACAAGGGTTTTGTAGTGTAGTTATCCAGAGGGGCAAAGAATTTATATTTTATCTTTTATCACGCACTTGTATGTCATGCTAATTAAAATTTGTTAGTAGTAATTTTCAGTCACGGATATTTCTTGAGGGATTTCTTGGATGCCTGAATAACATAATGAACATAATTTGTCGTGCATTTGGTTCATACAGTACAAAAAATCACATATCGTATGATGCTTGGAATGGCCTTTTTTCAAAAATCCATTAACAAAGTTTAGTTCTGTTGTATCCGTGGTGAATGATGTTATTTGCTTCAGTAATGCTGTCCAGACAATGATGTCCTCCGTCAGTCTCAATGTTCGTTAAAGTACAATCCAAGCGTAAAGAATCAGGTAAAGTGCTGATAATTTGACTAGCTTCTGCATAATAGTCAGTTGATAAGTTTTCTAAAAATCCTATAAGCAATTCCTTCATATAGAAATCATGATGCTGTGTTTATCACTTCCAAGTAATCTAGAAAAGAAAAGTTAATAAAATTTTGATGTTGACATAATTAAGAATATTGCGATTCAAATATATAATTTTGTAAGACATACTCTTCTTTCTCATGGACTTTTTTGCCATAAGCACGTCTTAAAATTTTGAGACTCTGATTGAATAACTCATGCAAATCATTTTGCAACTTCACAAGATGCTTTAAATTTCTAGCTAATAACCAGTGCTTAAAATTAACATAAGTAGACATTCCAAATATTGAAAGTGTCATGAGTGTTGCTGCAATACTTTTTATTATGTAATGTAGTATTTTTCCTTTCTGGCTAAATAAATAAATAAATAAAAAAATACTTTTTCTTCTACCAACTAATAAACTGATTGCAGCTATTGCTTTAAAAGCTTTAAAAGAGCCTTTCTATACATGCTAGTCTTCATTGGCAGCAACAATAATAAAATAAACATACGTACTCCTCTTACTTCTATGTCGAGATTGTACCTCCAATTTTCTTCAGGAAAATATAAGTCTACTGTTAGGTGTACTGGATTCAATGTTATAAATGAGGAATCTGGGTTATACTTGTTAGAATAAACTGATACAATAACTTGTGTTCCAGTTTGGTGCCAATCCATTCTGCACTTCGCTTTTTTATTACTAGCACCCTAAATAAAACAATTTATGAGATATTAAAATTAATTTATGTGAGATTTATAGATTATAAGATGGATATTAATGCATTTATATTTATACAAATATTTGTTTACCTTTTGAATCCACTCATGATTTCCTTGAGAACATCCAGGTTGTTTTAAAAAAACAGCAAAATCAGTTCGTCTTCTTTTGACAGCAAGACCGGTATTTCAATCCTTCATGAAAGATTGGTACTCCACGATAATATGTACAAACTTCATCATTAGATGCTGGACCTTGATAAGTTCCTTTGCAGGAATTATTTTTACAATTGTGTCCAATAGCTAAGCTATTTACATTTTTTCTTGTGCTGACCAATACCGTAAGTCCCTTAATTTGTTCTAATAAAGCTGGAGAAACTGTAGGCTTTAATGTAACTTGTGGAGACTCAATTGGAGGCCGTTCTAGAGCTGGTGTACTATTCAGAGGCTTGACGGAGACTTTATAACCTCATCTGCCTTTGATTTATCTACTACTGGCTTTAGTGGCTCTGGTGGTTTAACGTTTGAATGTTTTGATTTTGTGCAGACTTTGATACTTAAGAACTCAGTAAAGTCTGTACATTGGCTCCTCTCTCAATTTGTTTTCCTATAAAAATATTAACATCATTAGTTTCTGTATTATCACTATTATAAATTATAGATCAATCGGTATGAATACAATACCTGTAACACATATGAGCAGACCGTATATACTTTGTCATAGAAACTTTGATTGATGGATTGTTGTTAACGTTTGAGCCAACAATGTACGGAAACCCTGAAATACAATTTATTCTTATTCAATTCAATCCTATAAAAAGTTTTGATTAGCGTTTAAGAATCTAATACATACTTGTGGATCTTCCATATGGGGCAAGCAGTCGGCTCTTTGTTTCACATGCAAGACACAGCTAGCGTTCAGGATTTCTTTGAGTAGATCAAAAGTAGGATCTTTATCAAATGTATAATTTTCCAATAACTATTATCAGCCAATTCTCTTTTATCCAGTCTCGTTCACTTTGACTGTCAGACTGAAAAGTCCAATGAGCTCGACTGCTGCAGCACATTTCAAAACAGCAACAGCATCTCCCGTATACCCACAACTGCTGGAATCCCTGCTTTCGTTCGCACATTTTACAACACTTTACACTATTACAACTATTAGCACCACTAGAAGGGGCTTTAGCAACAAGCACGTACACTGCGAGGAATTATGCACAGCTGTTTACATGCGCCGAGCAGAACGCACTGCGGAAGTGCAACTCTCGCGCTACAGACTATAGAAATTTACTTTCTACGCGGAGCGGTCTGAAGTTAGCTATTCGGGGCTACTTTCTGCACTTCCGGTTGCCATCCCTGGCATCTCCCCTACACAATCTAGCGCATGCGTGGATTGCGTATAACAAAAAAGAATGATTAACAAATATAATGTTTAAAATTTTAATTTTCTCCGACCTGCAGTTTTGAAGGGAAAAGACAGACTAAGATATAAAATCACTGCATCTGTTATTTATAAATATTTTCGCGCATGCGTAGATTGCGTATATAAATAACAAGAAAATATATTTAAATAATTTTACGTTTAAAATTTTTCTGGCTTCCCGATCTTGCCGCTTCGGAGGTTGGGCACGTACTAAGATATACAAATTCTGTACCTGGCTATTTATACACAATCTAGCACATGCGTAGACTTCATATATAAATAATAAGAAACTATATTTAACATATTTATGTTTAAAATTTTAATGGCTCACCGACCCTGCAGATTTAAGGGAAAAGACTAAAACATAAAAACTCAGCATCTGCTATTTATAGATATTTTCGCGCATGCGTAGATTGCGTATATCAATAACAAAAAAAAATATTTGAAAATTTTTACGTTTACAATTTTGCTGGCTTGCCGATCTTGCCGCTTCGGAGGTTGAGCACATACTAAGATATAAAAATTCTGTACCTGCTATGTATACACAATCTAACGCATGCATAGACTTCGTATATAAATAACAAGAAAGGATGATTAACAAATATAATGTTTAAAATCGTAATTTTTACCGACCTGCAGTTTCGAAGGGAAAAAACAGACTAAGATATAAAATCACTGCGTCTGTTTCTTATAGAGATTTTCCAAACTTTTTCAAATTAAACGAATTACCCACTCAAATAGCAGTATCAGACTAAATCATTAATATGTAACGGTTCGACTTTCCCCGGGTGTTGAGTAGTCGGCCGGACGCCAGGATTTGGTTAGGGGAAAGGTTAATTGAAGAGACTTGTTTATGCAAATAATAACAATAAAGATATATTCTAATGTTTAAGTTAACAAGTTGATAAATCAATTATGAGTCTCCATCTGTAACAGAAATCGATATCGCGGTGATTTAGAATATTTCGCCTTCACAAACAATTTAACTTAATCTATAGCGGTTTACGGTACATTAACGCGTCGTTGCCGGAGTTACGTAGTTTCGGTGCGACTACCGGTTTTACGGATACGGTATCGGAGGACGGTGAAACGGGTTCGGGTTAAACAACGGATTTTCGGAGGTTTAGGTCTTCCTCGAGTCCATGAAGTCGTGTGCGCACGGCTACACGGATCGAGGTCGCTCGTCTCGTTCTTCTACTGATCCTGTGTGCTCACAGTGACCAGGTGAATCTCAAGAGGTCGGCGGTATTGAACGGACAGGAGTTGACCGGTGCTTCACCAGGACGTGTGCTCACGACCTGGGGAATCGTCGGCGGGCTTTAGTTATTCTCTCAGCCCCGTGTGCGCACGGTGGCTGGGAAGATAACCAGTCCCTTGGGGCGGATGTTCGGAGGCAGGTGGCGACGTCGAGTATCCACTACGTGTGCTCACGTAGGGGAGCCTCGGCGCTGTTCGGTTACTCCTAGTTGTCTCGTGTGCGCACGACGGCAACTCGGAGTTTCGGGTTCGTCGACAGCGTCGTCACGTGTGCTCACGAGCCGACGTTGCAGGCGTCGATCCTCTCTAGCTGTTCCTCTCGGTAACGTGTGCGCACGATACCGACAGGAGTTCAACTCGAGTAGAACTGCCCGCTATGCCGTGCGGGCCGCTTTATATAGGCGTGTTCGCGGCGCGCCGCTCGCGCCGCCTGGCGCGTCTCCGCTGAGTTGCTAGTAGAGTCTCGCGCTCGTGCGGACTGGCCTTTCGGTTGGTGCGCGCGCGCGCTCACTTCGCTTCATGCGGACTCGCCTTTGTTCGCTGCGCGCGCGCGCTCGCTGGCGTCAGCTGACTTACTCGGCGCTGCGTTTGTTTACATCATGTGCGAGACTTACGTCTCGTCACAAATAAACAACACTAAAGTATTTATATAAGCTTATACTTATATAAATACGCAGCCTTACTAACGTTTGGAAAGCTGCTGATGCTAAAATAATTCATGTCAAAAATTATATAAGGAAATTCTCAATAATTTGATCTATATAAATTCTTCCTATGATTTACCGATTTTCCCGTCCTTCGTCGATGGTGTCGCGCAAGATGTTGTGATGTCCCATAGCTCTACAATTTATATTAAAAAAAATATTCGAAATTATGATTTTTATCCTTCCAACGTTAGCCAACTTTTTTATGTTGTTACCCGACTTTTACGACGAGGACGTGTTGGTAAGGTATAGTTTTCAAAAGTCATATATATTTTCTTTTGTTTTATTAGTTTTCAGCTTATTTATTACTTTAGAGGGCCGCAACCGTTTCACAAAATTTCTTTTTAAAAGTTTCAGCGCATTTTTTTGTTAAAATGCTGCAGCCGTTTCACAAAATTTCCTTTTGAGAGTTTCAGCGTATCCACTTATTAAAATGCAGCCGTTTTATGAAAATTTCTATTATGATTTTCAGCGCATGCATTTCTTTTGAAATGCTGCAGCCGTTTAACAAAATTTCTTTTAAAAAATTTCAGCGCATTCATTTGTTAAAATGGTGCAGCCGTTTCACAAAATTTCCTTTTAGAGTTTCAGCGCATTTACTTATTAAATATGAATTGAATTGATTAAATTGAAATATGAATTTAAACATTTTCCTTCACCTACATCTAATAACCATTGTTTAAAATTATTGTCATTATCAGATGCTGGAAGATTTTCATTCAGAGTCATACGTACAAAATTTAACCACAAATAACTCCATTTCACTGAATTTTCAATAACTTCAATACGACTACCATGTCGGACAACCGGTAATGTTTGCCTAAAATCTCCTGAGACAAGTAAGATTTTACCACCAAATATCTTTTTAACATCACATGAATCTTGCAGAAGACGGTCGACTGCTTCGAAGGCAAATTTTGATGTCATAGATATTTAAACCACTGCTAATACTTATTCTGTAATAAGTTCTAATATTACACACACGGTTAATTCAAACTTTGAATTCCGGAAATTTTTGCCAGTGCCGGCCGATTGTTAACCGGGGCCGACGCACATGCACTCTATATCAAAACGCGGCCACTCGCGTCCAGCGCATGCTTGTCGGCTCTGGATATCCCCAATGGGGAACTTGCATGAAAAAATTCATTAGGTCCGTCAGGTAGAATATCGAAAAATAATCGACACGTATTTTTTCTTTTTTCAATTAAATGATTATTAAAAAAGATGTAGAGAGTTGCAATATATGACGTCACTGATTCGGACTGTGTATAGTATATCTATATCGTCAGATTCAGTGACGTCACACGATATTTCAACCCGCTGTACCTTTGTCAATAATCGTTTGATTGAAAGAAGAAAAAATAGGTGTCGATTATTTTTCGATATTCTACATGACGGACCTAATAGATTTTTTCATGCAAGTTTCCCATTAACCTGTAACCAGCACTGGCGGGAGTTTCCCGAATTTAAAATTTCAATTAACGGTATGTGTTCTTTTGCATAGGGTAATCGGTTTGTTTCCTTCTTACAAAATAATGAACATCCATTTCTATTCTAAGATTTCATACAACTACATAAAACAGAATATAATAATCCCTTTAAATTTTAAAGATAGAAATCACATTCATATTTATACAGAACAACATTGGTAGAAACGTAAGACAACCATTTACCATTAGAAAGCCAATCGGACAATGTTGGTCAATGATTTACAAACGCTTGGATACAAAATCGTCACGCAATGAATGAAAGCCTTGGCTTATGGATAGCTTATCAAGGTCTTAAAGAAGAGGAACACTCTGTTATTTACTAGCAATCCAGCTTTTAATACACAGATGTAAGTTGTGCTTGAAGATTATAAGCCTGTCACCTGGGACTCCGGTAGACGATGTCCAGGTGTCTGGCAGAGAAAAAAAACAAAATCTCGGTAACGCGCTTTGTGGCGTTCGATGTAAAGATAGATGTAAGTTGTGCTTGAAGATAATGAACTCTCGACAAAATATGCCCTGTACTTGCAAAATTTTAACCTAAAAGTCTATAATTATAAAACTAAAGGACATAAGGCAATTTTTTAAGCGTATTTACTGAAGCCACATAAATAATTTATTGTTTTTCCGATCACATAACCTTCCAAATGCTTGAAAATTCGTTTAAAAGCAATATTGAAAATAAACAAAACCACGTCCCAGAATAGTCACGAGCACATGAAATTCAAGTAAAATAAAGCTGCAGATAAGAATAAGTATATAAAGATACAGTTCACAATTTAAGCAAAAAAAAAGATAGTTTTTCTTCGTCGTAGCTATAAGATCAAACGAAATATTTAAAAAATTATTACAAATCAGTATGACCAGAGGGTAGGCAAAAAATTCGTTGTTTATAATACAGCTATTAGCCGTGTATGTAACAAAGAAAAATCAGTTGATATTCAATGAGCAGAAGCTGCTATGTGCATTAACGGTCAATTCAATACCCGACGATAAAATATCACAAAAGTCTTTCCTTATCTATATTTTTTCATCAGCTTCTTCTCGCAGACAGGCAGACGATTTTTAAGATCGTGAAACTCAAGATGTTCAAGGAAATGGAATTTACTTCTAAGTGGTTTGACAAGGGTTAGCAAGATTGGGACTATACTGAATACCTTTTATAAGAAGAAGTCAAGGGATTTGCGTGTTGTAATAAAACTCCTTTCGACAAGAAAGCGATCTCATTAAACAAAGTGAACAACCGATTTTGGATTATTATGAAAGGGCTGTGCTGATTCATGAGATCGAAGGTACTTCGTATTACAATCTATTAAACAAGCCGATAGACGTAATGACTTCTGACGTAAGTTATCCTAAAATTATCGAAGAGTTTAGGATCAAAACGTACAAGCTTCTTTACCCGCTGTATCACAAGTGGTTGCGGATCAGATTTGAACACGACATGATAGAAAAATAGTCACGATCGATGATGTCGTTCAAAGAGTTGCTAAGATTCGTCTACACTGAAAGATCTATAATGTATTTAAATATATTAAGAGACGCATTGGTTTGATCTCGAAATATTCCCTTAAGTTGTTTTTTAAGTAGTTTTAAGGTTTAGTTTTTAACGTGGGTAACAGTTCTACCTCTTACATTACCTATCGGTAGATTCGCAAACTATAGGACAATAGGTGCGTGCACGCACGTTGTAAAATTCGAAACGGCGTAACTTTTGCAACGACCGATTTATTGCGACAAATCAATACTGAACAATTAAGACGTATTTAAGCTCTTGTAGGTAAAATGTTTTCTCCACATACACATAAAGAAAGAAATGTATTGTTTACACGTGCCCTATCATTTTAACTCCTTGGAAAGGAAAATCCAAAACACATGCGCCAAAACAATCATATATCAACTAAAAATCTCGACATTATACAAGCGTTTAGATTACACTAAATTCAGCAGTAGCTCGTAATCAATATAGAATAATAATTTTTCTTTTCTTGTACCGGTAAGTTCAACAAATGCGATATACAATCCCGTATACGTTTAGCGCGTTAGCTCAGCTACAGTAAATAGCTTTCGCCTATGATTCGTTATAAAAAGCTGATGCATACACAGCAATGGGTGCGTTTTCCAACGACCTTAATACCGTCAATTTGTAAATGATTATGCGCGCGAGTGAAGTGAAAAAAACTGCTTGGGCTGGCGTTGCGCATCGAGCGTATCGAGCAAAATTATCAATCTGTAATCGGCGGTGGCGGCTGCAATATAAAATCTAAAACGCGTTGAAAAGCGTTCAATGTTAAAAAGCGGTTATCTTCTTCAAAAAGGAAAATCCAAAGCACATGCGCACGCGCGGTTAATTTTTAGCAGTAGCTTCGAGCTATAATATATAATTCAGGCGTGAATAAGCGAGGAAAGAGAGGATAGGAAGTGATTTTACAGAATTCGCACTTCGAAAATTTTAGTTTTATTTTTTGAAGTATTGTTATCAGCGCATGCACAGCCTATTGTAGTCCACGCATATACGTCTTTACGTATATATATATATTACGAGCTAACTAAAATAAAGGTTTTGTGGGGTTGGCGAGCGAAGCGAGCAGGGGGGGGGCCTAGTATATATATATATGTGTGTGTGTGTGTGTGTGTGTGTGTGTGTATAGTAAGATAATAAAATTAACAAGTATATTAATTATACAGGATGGAGTCGCTAAACGCTGTGGCAAAAACTTCACTATTCCTGAGTAGTAGGGGCACGTTATCGCCAGACTCCTGTGGGGGAGGGTGTCTGGCGCCAGACGTCTGGTGGCGGGGATTTTCGGCTGCGGCGCGGTACCGCCGGATGGGGGAGGGTGAGCTCGGGGTCTGATGGAGGGGATTTTTTCGTGCGGCACGTTACCGCCAGACTGGGGGAGGTTGAGCTCGGGGTTTGTGGAGGGGATTTTTGCGTGCGGCACGTTACCGCCAGAATTTGTGAAATTATGGGCCCTTGGTGTATTAGGAGAGCAGAAGTTTGACAGAGGTAGAGTGAGAGAGAGAGAGAGAGAGAGAGAGAGAGAGAGAGAGCTTTTCAAGCGTGTTGGACTTCCCGCGTCGTATTAGGGGTATAGGAAAATGTGAGAGGTATATAGGGCTTGGGTCCGGGGACTTGCGCTGAGAGCAGAAATGTGGGGGAGTTTTATTTATGGTCGCGCGCGTGGCGTAGTGCAAGATGTTTGCAGCTTTCTCAAACATGTGCGCTTATTAATGCAGGAAAGCGTGCCGGTAGAGAGTGCGGGGGGTGAACATTTGTTGGACGACATTGACTGTGTATTTACGTGATTCGCGGGAAAACAAGAGCGGGGCAGATTTTCAGATGGTGATGTAGAAGGTCATAGATTCTTTGGGGATTATTGTCTCGGGAAAAATGTAGGAATATGTGGGTTTTTAAATAAATAGAATTAGTGTTTAAGAGTAAAAAAAATGTTTATTGAAGCAGTCGATTTTTTTGAAAAACTCAAACTTGGTTTTCGTACATTTTTACAAGTAATTTTTGTAAATTATTTACATACAAGGTTGTTAATTCTAGATATAAAATATCGAAGTAGTATTTTAAAAAGTAAGCGTCTTTCGAGGCGTCAAACTGATTTTGAACATTTTGTCGTATAGTTTTTGTATTATTTTCAAGACGGCGTTTAAAAATATTTTCGTGTTCGTTGTCGAAAAGATCTTCTTTTTTAACAAAGCATGAAAGCTCTTCTATGATGTAATCTGCACAGTTGTTGACTGATGATGCGATGCGTTCCAAGCGACGATAGCGTTCGTCGATACAGATGATTGCTTTTTTGAGTCCTTCAAAAGTACGTTTTTGTAGCACGGTTGCGGGCGTGAACAATTTTTTTCTCTTGTTAGAAGGTTCTTTTAAAATTTTGTCGAAGAGAATTGATTTTACGCCGTAGGAAGTTGTGAAACGAATCTCTGTGTTTCCATCAAGAGCGATTTTTTCGGGGTTGTTGGGGATATCTCCGTCAAAATACGTGGTAATTTTTTCGAGATTATTCAAAAGAGTGATCCATGCGGTGATGCTTAAAATCAAGCCGTAGGAATACTGATGGTTGAGAAGTTGAATAGTTGGATAAAAAGTATCGGTGGTATCGTTGTGTTGCAGGCCGACGCTGATTCTTTTTGAATTTGAGTTGTTTAACGCGTAAACTGTTGTTAATACACTAAAGTTCGGTGTTGTAACTTCTCGATTGTGTGCCGCCTCCAACATGATTATTTTTTTCTTTCCGCGCTCTTCTGACAGCTCTTCGAAAGTGTCCTTTCGTTTTAGCATTGCTTGAGCCATTATTGCCGTTAATCGCACAAACACACACAGACACGACGCGTGATTCAAATATTTTAGATGTGATTCCTGCGCTAGCTGACAGAGAACTGATGTGTGTAGGGGCGAGAAAAGCGAGGATCGTGCAGAAGCCTGAGCTACGGCTAAGAGGGGAGGTGAAGAGTGGTGTCTTGGCAAGATGTTTTCGTTTAAGATAATCTTTTTTTAACTGTAGCCATCTGCACTTTTTCTCAACCCCACGTAGTTAAAATATAAAGTTTATAGAGGGGTTATTGCCCCGGCCCGTAGAGGAAATTTCACGTCTTTCGAAAATGCCTCGAATGCAGGCCATGTGGATAGCCAAATGTCGCGAGACGGATCTCAAGATGTTTCTACGGGTGTAAAGGTGCAAATATACTGACCCCCCATAATTTAGAGAGCGTGCGAATGCACGACTGTTGTGACCGATTATACTTGAACTGTAAAGCATGTTTTCGTACACAGCGCAACTGGGGGGCCACGTGCATTGCAAGCGGCGTGGCCTGGTTTCGAGACAGAACGACGGGGTGTAAAGGTGCATACCGACACCTCTGCATAAAGCATTTACCCCTAGTGACCGACATATTTTTCGCAAATGTGCGCATTTGCGATCAATCGTGAGCGTCAAGATGTTGAGAGAAAGCTCGCTCAATGAGTTGGCCGCTGGGGATGCTGTTTTTACAGGAAAATGCGAGGTCGTCTGCGCGATCCGCGGGTGGGTGTCGTGAGAAAGTGTTGGGCCTCTTTGTGGTATTCTTTTGAAATAGGGGGTGGAAGCTCGAAAAGGGGGACGTGTAGGCCCTGGAACGCGCAATATAAAAGCTCTGGAGCTAGACGTGTTGTTATTCAGTCTACTCTGCAGTCTCGTGCAGGATTCTTCGTGTTTAGAAGTATAGAAAAACGTAGGAAGATAGTCGCAATGGCTCGTTGTCAAGAACACACTCGTATCGCGAAGTCGGCGGAGTACAGAGAACTAGTCGACCGTTTCCGTACAACAGTGTCTCAATGTGTATCTTTAGCGTGTATACAGCAACCGCGTTTAAGAGCGGATAGATTTAACAACGATTTCTGGAGTAGATTACCGCTTATGCCAATGCACGATCTTGCTCTAGAATTGGCATATGCCCTAGCACTGAGCGATTTGCAGTACGTGTTTCAACTTTACGACCTGTGTATACATGAGAACGTGTTGGCTACGTACATCGCGGGACGATATTTAACAGGTAGCGGCAGACTCATGCCTGCCCAGCATGCCCACCCTCTTATTGAGAGGTATCACGTGTTGCGTAAGTACTTCTCTTATTTATTTTTAGTCCGCAGTATAAAATGAATATGTTTCATAATTTTCATATTTTTACAGGGGAGCTGCGTGATTTGGGCATGCAATACAATGATTCGAAGAGGCTCATAAAGATTGTCAGACGCAGGTTGTCGAAACAGCTTGACGGAGTTTTTGAGGCTAGTCAGACCGTTACTAGCCCGGACGATGAAATTTATGATGATGACGATGATGATGATGATAATGATATACCACCGCCGAGGGTACAGAGGCACGACGATATTATTGTTGAAGTGGAAGTACATAACGGTAAGAAGTTGAAATTATTTGTATTTTTTAATATTTTGTTGTCATTTGACACTTAAAAGTTTTTCGATTAATTCTTTTTAATTAATGCTGACTGTTTTTGTGTTTATTCCAGACGACAACGCACAGAAAAAAAGGCGGTTAGAAGACGAAGCCGTGGCGGTTGATATAAGAGGAGATCAGCAACAGCATCAGCAAAAAAGACCTCGTGTGGACTTGGATAATGTGTCAGAGGCGGTGGCGAGCACTTCAGGAGCAACGAACAATAGAGGTGCGGTGAATGCCGATTGTGACATTGTGTCCATAGCGCCCAGTGAAGATGGTGTAAACGAGCCGTCAACGTCGAACGGTCAACAGCAGCAGTCGTCGGCGCAGGTAGCCGTACCGCCAGAACCCAAGAATGCCACCGAGGGATCAACGACCCAAGGAGGAAGCGGGCTTCGCGACGAGGGTGTGATGCAGGCCGTACTGAGTGGGGGTAATTTAAAAGCCTATTATATTTTAAACGAATACGATAGAATGAGTGCGCGATTGAAAGTCAATGAGCATGTGACGAGATTTAAAATAGTCGCTAGGCCCGCGGATAAAGATTCGGAAACTTGGACTAGTCTGGCATTCCGGCAAATAACGGAAAAAATAAAAGAGGGGCGTAAACCAGTAGATTTGATTAATATAACTGTTAGCTGCGATCAATTTGTAGATGGTAAAATGTGGATGCCCGCTACTACTATTGGCGAATTAGATTACAAACCCGTGCTCGAAATGTTTAGAAAAATTCAACAAAGCAAAAGGATAGTTGATATAGACGATACATTTACATTGATAGCCACGTATATCGACATGCCAGATGCGGACGAGTGGGAGAAGGCATTTGAGGGGCTGGGTGGAACGACGACTGTGGAGAGCATGCTCGACAAACGGAGCATATTAAACATTAAAAACGAGGATAATTTATGTTTACCGCGCGCGTTAGCTTGCGGGTTAGTTTATGTAAATAAAAACGCGAGTAGGGAGTGGGGGAAAGAGTGGCACGACATGCGCGGGAGCCCGTCTTTTCAGAAGGCCCGGGCCTTAGAATTAATGCGCGAAGCGGGTGTAGTGCTCGAAAATGGTAGGGGGTGCGGCATTCAAGAGTTTGAAAAATTTCAGCGCTTTCTCGTAGAGAAAAAAATTGCGATTCGCGCGTATGTAAACGAAACGTTTGGGAGGAAAGACGAGCCCTTATTTTTTGACGGTTCAAAGGTTGTGCGGGGGGAATACGAAAAAACCATAAATATTATGGTTTATCGCGAGCAAAGACACTATGATTTAATTTTAAACCTCGTTGGCGTGCGAAGTGGTATGTACTTTCTCGAGCCATGTAATTGAACTTATTCCGCGATTAACCAACATACATGTGCGGCCTTGTGTGATGCGTGTTTCGGTACACCAAGATGTAGTCAGCAACCGGAAAAACCGATTAGCTGTAACGATTGCAAGCGGGATTTT
>CM053168.1:18872131-18882465 GCA_012977825.3 Pteromalus puparum | reverse complement strand
TTTGACAACGTTTTAGAAATAGATGCAGCAAGGCAAGTCGTCATAGACTATAACTCGTAAACTCACTCACACACACACACATACACACACACACACACACAGTGGCTCCCTAGAAAGAGGGAGAGGGAAATAGCCCTCGAAAGAGAGAGAGAAGTGGAAAAAAACGGAAGGGCCTGCAGCCTCCGCAACACCATACGACAGTCCGCTCGCAACTCTCGCCCCCAGCGCACTCGCATCTAGTCATCATGGAGAAAACAGACTTATGTAATATATATAAACATTTCACGACAAAAACGAAGCTTTACAGGGGTTGCGTCTTGGACTTGAATGCAATTTCACATCGCACATGGATATAACACGTCATACAGATTGTAGATTATACAAAGGATACGCCACAAACACATATCTGTCGTGCTACCACTATGGCATCGATTGGTTCGACGGTGAGAGGCGGACATGGGATCGTGTTACAAAGTGTTCGTGAAGTGGCTATATGCACCTAGAATATATGTGCGGCGGTGCTCAAAACAACAGCTACTAGAAAGTTCTCGCGACCATAATAACTTGGAAATTTCAGCTTGCCATCTTCAAAAATACACGCGTAAACGAACATGCTTCTTTCACGAGGAAAAAACTGCGAAATATTTCACTTGTGGATCTCGCTAGTATCAATACTGCTGTGGTCATGAAGACTCTAAGGTCCCCGTCGAAGTTCTACAATACGCCATCAATATCAAAAGACATTCAGATAGTAAAAGATAATACACGGGCCTAGAAAAGTAGACAAGCTTGTGAAACCAGTTAAAACATCTAAATAGTCCTGTGAATCCACGGGCACAGTGGTCCCGCCACACGACTGTCAGCGGCGCTAGGTAGTGGGCAATACAGCCAGCTGAAGGAGTCACTACGACAACGTCAGCGATGAACTCTCTGCCCAGATTCTACGCGCACGTCAAAACCTTCAGCAATGACAGTGGCATGTTTCCCTGGACACAAAACATTGTCTGGAGAAGCCGTGTGCAAATTGTGGTTAACACAGATGACAGCACAAAGCCTGGCTCACATTGGGTTGCGTTTCATCGACACCAAGGACTAAGGAGTTTACTTTGACAGCTATGGACTACCCCCCCCCCCCCTCACACCCGGGTCACATCGATCGACTTAGACGAAATTGCGTCTCTACGATTGGAACATCCAACAGCTGCAGCCATCGATTCTGACCGTCTGCGCTCATTATTGTATTAGTTTTTTGTTTCATCTTTCTGTAGGTAGTTTTCTTTCTAATTTTCTTACAATATTTCAACCGATACCCGCCTCAATGACATTCTAATTGTAAATATTACCAACGATTTCAAAAAGCAAACATAATAAAACATGTAAATTAAAAGAATTATTGTACAACTGCCAAACTGTAAACCAAAAACGGACCTTGTAAATAAAATATCAAGTGTGTGTGTTTGTGTGCGACTTATATTTTTTTTTTTTTACTTATATTATTAATCATGTGTTAGCACTTTTCTTAATACTATATTTCATGTAATCCTATATATCTGTCTTCAAATAAAAAAAACACTTATCGGAAACCGTATTTTCCTTATTTACATACAGACACCCTGTCCTCCACTATTTTAAAAAAACATCCTTAGCCACTTACAAATCAATCATCTCCTTCCGTTTCCTCCACGTGCGATCTCTGATTTTTTTTCCACGGAAACTTGTGTCAACCTCTCTCCTCACAGCGGGACACAACACGAAACGCTCCCATACTCCGGAAATCCACTACAACATTTACAAACTTTCGAGAAATAATATTATATATTATTATAAATAAACATTCAATTGTTATAACAGCTTCCTTAGAAAAACAACAATGCTCTTTCCTATTTCATAATTATTTACAATAAATGTTCAACCATAAACTAAGACCCCGCGAATACCATGAACAGCCTCTTCACGCGCGGTAACGACTCCGACGAAATCCCAGGCCCACACTCCCCCAAGTCTGGCGTAACGTGCGGCAGCGAAAAATCCCCTCCCAAAACCCGAGCTCACCTCCCCAGTCTGGCGTAACGTGCCGGCACGCAAAATCCCCTCCACAAACCCCCAGCTCACCCTCCCCCTCGGGCGATACGCGCGCCATCCCGAAAATCCCCTCCATCAGACCCGAGCTCACCCTCCCACCCATCCGGCGGTACCTCGCCGCAGCCGAAAATCCTCGGCACCAGACGTCTGGCGCCAGACACCTCCCCCCAGGAGTCTGGCGAATAACGTGCCCCTACTACTTTCCTGCTACGAAGAAGTTGGCTGATTTAGAAATCAAGGAGTACAGGTGACGAGGATCCTCTGCTTCTGGCTCTTAACAGGTACTTTTGCACTATAAAAAGGTATCTTTTCAACCGTCGAGAAGTCGGAGTCCGGATCAAACCCTTCGATTATCACATTTTAAGGTTTAAAATGCAAATAAGGTAGCCTAAACATGTATATATGACTTTAAAAGTAAATTTATTGAAAAATTCAGGAAATTTAACAAAAAAAAAGTATCAGGGTAGTTTTAGTTAAAAATGCATCCATTATGAGCTACAAATCATTGAAAATAGGCAAAAAATGCAAAAATCGTTTAAAACACCAACTTTGACCAGCTATAACTTGAAGCCAAGTGAAGGGATCGCGCTGAAAATTTTTTTGGGAGCCACGGGCATCCTATAGAACATATATATAAAGTTTGAACCAAAAAAAAAATTTTCATCTTCGATTTGACAGAGAACCACCCATATATATATATATATATATATATATATATATAAATTGAAAAAACATAAAACTAAACAAATCTTTTCATTTGCTACCTACTTATATCATCTACTTTCATATATATCTCATTCATATATCTCTCCCTCCCTCCCTCTCTCTCCGCATGCACTTATTTAGCAAGCGGTCTCCCCCACACTCACACTTTTCAGTGCTTTTCCCATGCTCCCGACTCTACATACCGGCCCATCGGGATCCTGCATCTGGATGCGGGCTGCCCCATCCGGTTCCATCGGGTAAAACAGCGCTCATTATGGGTAAGCGGGTAAAACAGTGACCATCATGGGTAAAACAGTGATGATAAAAAAAGCAGATCCCTGTTACCCTCGGTCGGTGTTCGGTGGCGTGGGAGTCGCATGGCATGGTAACAGTGTTGCCCCTACTAGTGATTTAAATATTCAAAATGTTTAGCATATGGATTATTATTCATAGTATCAGTTAATATCTCTATATGATCATTCGTTAACTTTTCATTTTTTTAATCTTTTTTCTACAAAAGTTATCTCATCTTAAATAGGGACTTCGTTAGATGGCGCGAGAGTGAGTGGTTGGTTGCGGCGTCTCCTCGGACTAAATCGCGATTTTTAGTGGTAAATTAGCACGGTTAATTGCATAATTGATAGTTTTGTGACGTGACAAACACATGAGAGATGAATTGGCTCTTTCGTCACCTCAGTCCCGAACTCGCGTCACTATAATTTATAAAGTTTTCCGAAATCTCTGTTGATCCTCGAAGGGGGTCCCGTTAGACCAGCCCCGAATCGGGTTTCGCGGTGATTAGAAGAATCAAACACTTCAAACACTGTAACTCTCGTTTTTTATTCAATCTTCCAAAATACAATCTCCGCGTACAATGCGCCGCTCGCTTAATTCGCTCCTCTCGCGCCGCACACAGCAATCGCCCGTCGAAACGCCGGCCGCTGTCTCACACACACACACACACACACACACACACGTCCAGGGGGGGAGTTCGCTTCCTACGGGGGTTGGCGTCCCCGGACTGCCCGAGCAAGCAGGGCAGTACAAAGGTCGCCTCGTGTGCGACTGGAGGACTGTTCCTGCGACCTTAGGGGGAGTGCCGTGTACTCCGGCCTGCACGCTCCACAGGAATTGCGATCCTGAGGTACCCAAGCTACGGTGCGCCGTGCGACCGGGCGGCCTGACTGCCGTCTCTCTTGGCCGCTCGCGCCCTGCTCAGTCTCCCGGGCTGAGCTCTTAAGCCTGAGCACGGAGGGTACAGCTCGAAAACTGGGTTGCTGGCGCTCCCAGGCTGCCGGATAGTACAGGGGCCCGGGTCTGTCTAGCCAACAGGACCTGGTTGCCTTATCAACCGGCGAAAATCTTCTTGGCCGTAGTAGTGCCGGATGGCGTCCGGAAAAGGGCCCTGCTGAGGTCAGGGGGGGGGCCTTGCCGAGGCCACCGTGACTGGCGAAGGATGCCCGCGATGGGATGCGAGGCAGGGGACAACGCGAGTGGCCGGGGAGCGGCGGAATGACTTAAACGGCGCACGTGCGTAGGGGAGGTAGGGAGAAAAAAAGAAAAGAAATGAAAGCGAATAAAAAGCAGAGCCTACTAAAAGCGCCAGAACCAACGACATCGGGGTTCCCAACCCCCAAGCCAGGACAACAAGATGACCACTTGGCGGCCCTGAAGGATACAATCAGGGAAACAATCGAGTACGCCGAGGGTAGAACCAACGTGCACGGGCCAATTAAAACGGGCCTCGCGAAGGCGTTGGAAGAGCTAGGAAAGATAGAAGTAAAAAGTACGTCATTCTTAAAGGTGCCGGAGCTTCGCCTAAGAGGGGAAACTCTGGGATCAAGAACGACCAGTATGGAAAGTGTAGCGAGCATTGCCAGTGCTAGGAGCATGGACAGCACCTCGTCAATGGCACAAATAGCAGACTACAGAAAAGCTCGGCAAGAAGCCATAGAAGTTCGCAAGGAAGAAGAGGAATATATAACAAAGTTAGAAAAGGAAGTAGATGAGCTTATCGAGGACTGTCAGACAGCACCACAGGACGTGAAACGCACTGCAGAACGTGCTAAACAACTTAAAGTACTAGTGATCCAGTTAAGGAAAAAGCACAAGGAAGGAGATAATAAAGATGCACGCTACGAAGGTGACGTGGACAATTATCAAATGTGGCACGTAACACGAGAGAATGCAAGGAGAGGCGCGCGAGGACGGCTCCTTAAGGACGCGGTTTTAGCTAGTGGAAGAGGTCAAGGGGAAGCCCGTCTAATAGCCCTGAAGAAAAGAGCGAGGATAAACAAGTCAGGAAGTGACAATGACAGGAGAAAGCGGTGATGCAACTTGAGCCTCTCGCCCCGAGAGCTCCTCACAATGCATCAGAGCCACTGGCGAAAGCCAGCCCCAACAAAAACAAGCGTTCAGAAGGACTACTAGTTAAAGTGGGGCAAAATAAGACGTATGCAGAAGTCCTGAGGAAAATCCGCAAGGAAGTAAACCCGGACACGACTGGAACGATGGTGCTAGGAGTAAAACAAACTAGAAGTGGAGATGTCCTCCTTAAACTAGGAAAAGGGTCTGACAGGACAGCGTTTACGGCGGATGTAGAAAAAGCAGTCCTGGGCCTTGGACAAGTCAAGAAGGAAGAACGGAAGACCACCCTAGAAATAAGGGACATGGACTCGGAAGCAACGGAAGAAGAGGTGAGAGCAGCAATAGGAGAAGCCCTCAGAAAGTCGGACACCGGCAGGAGGGTGATTCTATTAAAGCCCAACACGAGTGGCCTTAGAATGGCCATAGTGATACTCAGCGAGAGGGAGGCCAAGGAGCTCCTAGAAATAGGACACATCCGCGTGGTCCTTGTAAGTTGCAGGATTAGGAAACGAGTAAAGGTAGTGTAGTGCCACAAGTGCTTAGGTTTTGGACATTGGAAGGATGAGTGTAATGGAATAGATAGATCGACTCTCTGCTATAAGTGTGGAGAAGCCGACCATCGCATGGCGCAATGCCAGTTGGAAGCGAGCTGTTTTCTCTGCAAAGAAGATGGACAAAAGGAAGAAAGCTGCAATCATGTAGCTGGCTCCGGCGGCTGCAACGTATTCAGGCGCGCCCTGGACACGGCGAAGAAAAAGGAACGGAGATCCTAGGAAGATCGAAGAACAGGTGAAAGGATGACGACCACATCGAATAGAAGATCGGGGGATCTGGGGCACAGAAGATGGAGCTGGATGCACCTTTACTAAGGGTCGGTAAAGGCAAAGGAGGGCGTTTCCTCTCACGGATGGGTGTTTTTTCACCTGGCCGTGAGAGGGATGGGTTTAGTCGGTGCGAATCCGACACACGACTGGCGGAGGGGATCGGGTCGTTCCGACGACTCTATCAACGAAGCCAGCCATGGTCCTTCTAAGATTTTCCCTAATACCTCTTTCTCCAAGAGAAAAAAAAACACACACACACACAATACTCTCTCTCTCTCTCTCTCTCTCTCTCTCTCTCTCTCTCTCTCTCTCTCTCTCTCTCTCTCTCTCTCTCTCTCTCTCTCTCTGCCGGCTCTGGTGAGTACTAGTCGCTTTGCTGTGTACGCCTACTTTGTACTGCTTTTTCTGCCGCACTCTGCCTTCGGGCGCCTTCTGTTACAGCTTGTTGCATGCACCTTAATGCAACCTTCAGAGTGATATATAATTCACTGGCGGCTGCATTCTTTCTCTTCACCATCTTCTCTGAAAGCATCTGCCTNCTTTCTCTTCACCATCTTCGCTGCAAGCATCTGCCTCTTCACCTAACCTCAATTTGCTCGGCTTTGTTTTCTTTCCTGCTTGGCTTGGTTTTTGCTCTCCACTCAGCCTCGACGCGACATCTTACAGGACAAGGAAACAGCATCTTCACCCGCTCAGTCACAGGTTGGTGCTCGGCTGCTTCAGCTCTCTCTTCTTCTGCAAACACCACCACCTAGTGCTACGTACGGCAAGCTCTCAGCTTAGTCGGTAACTTACCAACAACGGAGATCTCCACACACTCGCTCTACATTATCGACTGACAGTAAGTTATCGACAAAATGAGTACAAGTGGAGTAAAGCCCGCGGATCCACCTTCGATCATCTGCGATAAATGCGACAAGCCCATTCAGACCAGGGGCCCTAAACAATGTGAACTTTGTCACAACTACTTCCACACAAAGTGTATTGCATTCCGGTCCCTGCCTGTGAAGGGCGTTGCGACGTTTGCCTGTGAGACCTGTGCTGATATGTACACCAAGAGAAGGCTAGAATCGTCACTTAACTGCAGCACCCAGACCGTCTCTAAGGGCAAGGCCAACAACACCACGACCAAGAGAAAGCCCCTCTCTGCGCCCCTCTCCACCAGTACATCACGCAATCAGTCGCCGGCGCGTCAAACACCGAATACAGCTGATGTTACACTGCAGGACATCCTCGCAGCGTTGACAGAAATACGCGCCAAGCAGGACGAAGCGGTGAAGGAGCAAAGGGACATGTCCAGGAAGATCTCTGGGCTGGAAGAAAGGCTTGGCCCCATCGAGCTGCGTCTCGGAGCCCTCGACGATCTGCCTCTGCTTCAAACCCGTATGGAGAAGGCAGAGCAGAGCATCACGGAACTCAGGGCGCAGCTACAAGACCTGTCCGCAAGGCCTCTCCCTACGCTGCCCAAGGACGGCAACAGCAACAACAGCAACAACAACGCCGCAACGCCTGCCACTGTCATCCCTGCGGAGATCGCCAGTCTGCGCAGTGAACTGCAGAAGGTAAAGCGACAGCAGGAGACTTCTGCTAACAACACCGTGGTACTGACAGGTCTACACTACACACGTGAGACCTGCCTCGACCTGCTGGCATTCTCTGTGCTGTCGGCCCTAAATCCTTCTGTCCTCAGAAGGGTCATCGCAGGAGCAAGGGTCATGGGAAGACTTAACGCAGCCACTACTGTCTGCACTTCGGCTGCAGACAGCAGACTTCCACCGATTGCTGTCACCCTGTCGTCCCACACCCTTGTTCGTTTGACCATCCTTGCGAAAATTAAAAAGGGCAAACTCCATACAGCAGAGTTAGACGCTGGCATTCTCAAGGAAGCAAAGGCCCTAGCCCCAGACCATCAAGGGCTAGTGAACATCAACGAGCTGCTTCCTCGAGAGACCCATAAGCTTCGCGTCAGGGCCAGACTGGGCCAAGAAGAGGAACGGGTGCAGAACCTATGCGTTCTACAGAGGATACGGAAAGGGCCACCGTCATCACCAGCGACGAAGACCTGACGAATTTTTTGTCCCAGTGGCCGCCGGACAACATCAATCACTGAAGACGGTTCATCTAATTCTACCCGCACCACCATCAGCATCATCTACTACATCATCGGCCACATCCTCATCAGTTTCCAAGGTAACTCTGTCCAAGGGTTTAAGGGCCTGCCACTTCAATGCTAACTCGTTCACGGGTCACATTGAGGCGGTTAGGCTCTTTTTGTCTACTCGTCCTTCCTTTCACGTAATAGCTGTGACTGAAACCTGGCTAGACGAAAAGGTTAAAACAATCCCTTTACTTGATGACTATATACTATATAGACGGGACAGAAATAGAAATGGTGGAGGTGTGGCCCTCTACATACACAACACTTTGACTGCTACTATCATTGCATCATCTGACGGTAGATGGTCTGGCAGGCCGGGGTAGCCGGAGTATCTCTTCTGCGAGATTTCTGCTAAGGGAGTATCTCCCATCTTTGTCGGCGTTGTTTATCGTCCACCACATGCCCCTTTCATCCAGGGCAATGATTTCATAGAGAAACTCTCTACACATATGCACTGCTACTCCAACAAGCTGATCATGGGCGATTTCAACGCTGATCAACTCTCCTCTTCCGAAGATGCTAAGTTCATCAAAGCCTTCATAGAGGAGAACTCTCTACAGTCGGTNCCTTCATAGAGGAGAACTCCCTACAGTCGGTTCCTTATGGCGCCACGCACCATAAGCAGGAATCCGACACCTGGCTGGACCTCTGCTTGATAGACGAGCAGGATCGCCTGCTTGAACACTGGAAGTCAGACACACCCTTCATAAACGGACATGACCTCATAACGGCCACTCTCGACGTACAGATGCCACGACACGTACCTAAGACCTTCACCTACAGAAACTACAAAGGCATCTGCGCCGAGAAACTGAAGAACCACATCGGGGCATGTAACTGGTCATCCCTCGCCACCTCATCACTCGACGAATGCATTGCTGTACTCAACAGCAACTTAACTAACGCTGTAAATCATCTCGCCCCATTACGCACAGTGACACCTGGACAGAAGCGTCACCCGTGGTTCACCACGGCTCTTCGTGAACTTGTGAAAGAACGGGACAGACTCTACAGGCGATTTCGCAGATCACGTCTCCCATTGGATCTATTTTTTTATAGACTCGCCAGGAATGATGCTCACAGACAAGTTCAGGAGGCTAGGCTGAAAGATGACGGCGAGATCTGGAGAGAGCTAGAGAAACTTGGAATAACATCTTCCAAGCTAAAACCACCTTCTCGCTTCTCAAACGAAGACCTCAATATGCATTTTAGCGGCATTTCCAACAACCCGCAAGCTCCTGCTGTTGAGGATTATCTGCGTACCCTCGAGAGTCTGAACTTCCCTGAACATTTCAGTTTTAGGGAGATTACGGAATCGGACGTTTTAGCTGCAATAACGCACTTTGACTCCCAGACCAGAGGTAGCGACGGCATCCCATAGGTTGTTATTCACAACGCTCTGCCAGTACTTGCGTCCATTATTCGTCATATTTTTAACCTGTCATTGAGCGAGTCGTGCTTCCCCTCTGACTGGAAAAAGTCATTAGTGCACGCACTAAACAAAGTCAGCTCTCCTACATCTCTAACTGACTATCGTCCGATCTCCCTTCTATGCTTTCTGTCAAAGGCGCTGGAGTGGCTGGTGCATAAGCAAATCTCTGAGTACCTTGAGTCCAGGCTTTTTCTGGGCGATTTGCAAACTGGTTTTCGCACTAGCCACAGCACTCAGTCCGGCCTACTCAAGCTAACGGATGAAGTCAGGCGTGGCATTAATAACAAGAAGGTAACTCTTCTTCTTCTCTTCGACTTCAGTAAGGCCTTTGACACTGTATGTCACGTCAAGCTTCTCCAAAAGCTAACACACTTCTGCTTCTCTAAGCAAGTTATCCGCTGGGTTGCCTCATATATTACAGGCAGAAAACAGGTAGTCGTTGGTGATGACAGCGAGCTTTCCACCTTTCGCCCTCTCAACACGGGAGTACCGCAGGGATCTGTCCTGGGTCCTCTGCTATTCTCCCTGTACATCAGAGTGACATCAGTTTCTGCCTGACCCCGATGTATCTCATCTCATTACGCGGATGACTTGCAAATCTACAGCCAATGCCACCTTGAGGAGCTCGACTCTTGTTCCGTGAAGATGTCAGCTAACGCGCAGAGGATTACAGGTTGGGCTGCACAAAATCATCTAAAGGCTGCGACGTTGCAAACGTCGCAGCCACGCAAAACGTGTGTTGCTGTTTTGCGCCGGCAAATTCTCC
>CM053168.1:18828544-18871352 GCA_012977825.3 Pteromalus puparum | reverse complement strand
AGAGAGAGAGAGAGAGAGAGGGAACGAGACGAGGGAGAGCCGGCCGTGCGGCTGGCGCATGTGTGTGTGCGAGGGAGAGAGACGGAGAGTTGCGTGACGTTACCGGCTACGGCTTGGGGACTAGCGCGTGTACGTGTGTGTGTGTAAGAGAGAGAGAGAGAGAGAGAGAAAGGGAGAGAGGGAGAGAGAGGGTCAGCTGTGTTCAGAGGTGAGAGGCTCAGGACTATAGCGTGGCAGAGTGTGTGTGTGCGGAGTTTGCGAGTATCTGCGGGCCCTGCGTGGCTACCTTGCGTGGGCGGCTAAGGCCACCACGTTGTAGGGAAGGGCTGGGCGAAATACATGTGCAGAAAAGTGAATAAAGTGTTGTTTGTGTTTGACTTCTTTCCTGTCTCCCACCTCTCCCCAGCGTACTCCCATACGTCGGCGATCGCGTGTAAAATCCCGCGAAATAAAGAAATCCTAGTGCACGCGGAGGCGCTAGGTGTTGCGCACCTGTGTTGGGAGGCGCAGCGTCGCAAAACTAAACGTTCTTAAAACACAGGCGATCGTCCTGGGCTCCCCCCACTACATTAACGCTTTACCAAATGTCGCTAACACCTCTATCAATATAGGGGGAGCCCAGGTCGAATATCAATCGTCTGTGCGCAGTCTGGGAGTGGTGCTCGATTCTAAATTGAACTGGAAAGAGCACGTCACACAACTGTGTAAACGTGCTCATTCACTAATGTATAGGCTATACTTCTTCAGAAAGAGCACCAACCAAGAGTTGCGCAAACATCTCGTGCAAGCACTGCTGTTTCCCATAATAGACTACTGCTCTCTAGTATACTGTGACCTTACTCAAGAACTTGACACTAAACTACAGAGACTGGTGAACACAGGAATACGTTACATCTTTGGTGTAAGGAGGGACGAGCACATCACCCCCTACAGACGTGAACTGCAATGGCTCACCACCGCCGGGCGTAGGAAGTACTTTGCGGCCTGTTTTCTCAGAAAACTATTCAACACTGCTACACCATCGTACATCTTGGCCTTCTTTGACTTCCACGTCGCACTCCGTCCTGTGAGGGGTGAGGTGACTGCCCTGGACATCCCCCCCTTCGGCACAGAGACGCTGAGGAACTCATTCCATATCAGCGCCTCATACCTCTGGAACTCCTTACCATCTCATCTTCGTGACAATAGATCTATCACCCAGTTCAACACGCAAGCTAAGCGCTACTTCCTCGCACAAGAGAGTACATAACATCTACAAACAGCATTCGTCACCCGTCTCTCGCCTCCATTACTCTCACACTCATTAACCACCCTTTCATCAATGAACCGCTATTTAACTTATTACTTTAATTAATAATTTAGTACAACATAATGTACATGAATAAAAATTATCTAAATCTAAAATCTCTCTCTCTCTCTCTCTCTCTCTCTCTCTCTCTCTCTCTCTCTCTCTCTCTATCTCGCGTGCACGCCGCACTCTCTCCCCGCGCGGAGAGCTCGCACTGCTGCGCTCGGCCGGCTTCGTCGCCCCGCGCTCTCCACACACCCACACTACTTTCTCCCCTCTCGCGCGCCCGCGACCCAAAGCGGCCCGAGTTCTCAGAACCGGACTGAGCTTCGACTGTCAGACTCGACAAAATCCCTAAATTTCTACGCTCGCTATTCGCGTTTTCTTTCCCGATTTTCTCCAACCGTACGTCTCTCTCTCTCTCTCTCTCTCTATCTCACGCTCTCTCTCTCTCTCTCTCTCTCTCTCTCTCTCTCTCTCTTTCTCTCTCTCTCTATCTCTCTCTCTCGACCTTTTACCTTTCGAGCGTTGCGATTTCTGTCGCAGTGTGTAGTAGCGCCAACTGTTACAAATGCGGTTTTAAACGGGGATTATACCCGCTTGCGCGTCCAAAGTTCATGTAACGTCCTGTTGCGACATATGCGGTTGACGTTTTTTACGATTCGTCCTCTACGTGACCTCAACATATTGTTTAACGTATCAACGCGGATGTCGAGCATTTATTGCGAGTATTATACGCGGTGAACGACGCTTTTTTTTGGAATTACGAATATTGCTTTTTTTCGTTCGATAAAAATTTCTCGATATCGTTTTTCGCATCACGCTCGAGAATATACAAGTTTCAGATAGATCGAGGCCACCAGTGCGAAATTCTGGTTATGTAAATAAAGCGCGTTTGAAGTTTTAATCATTCGCGTTATGTAAAGCCTTGGCTTATACTTTCATCAGTGAGGGATCATGTCATTTTTTCATCAAATATTCTGAACACAAATCTATCATCGTAAATATTGTCGGGCCAAATAACTACTAAAAAATTAGTGATAATTACTCAGTTCAACTTTTAACGAACTGCATCACCGCATTTTTAGTTAATAACCAAAATCCCAAAAAAGCTCGTCATCGAAAAAATCACAAACGAGCTTTGATCACGCATCCAATTAAAACTCCAAATCTGAGCTGATCGGCACCCGTCAGTCTGACCAAACCGCCATACCATCACTGGCCAGACTGCACTTCGGTCACCACCACTTCTCTGGCTCGTCGCGCTCCTGTAACTTTGCTGTGGCTCCGTGTATTGCATCGTCTATCGATCGAGTGACGGCTCATTCTCCCAACTGCGATTACTCGATTAATTATTTGCCTAACTCCCTCCGATAATGCCGGCCTCGAGGGACAGGCCTCGACCGCGGAATTTCGCGATGCGTACGTCGTGTGCAAAAGCAGCTACGGAAATCATGGTGAAACGTAGCGGTAAAGTGGAATTAATTGTTTTTTAAGAAGTGTGGTGATGTTTTTAAAATTTGGTTTTTCAATTTAACGGGAAAACTTTTGATTTTAGTTGGCTCTTGCATAGTAGTTGCAGCATAAGTGGCTCAACAAAAGGCAGTTTTTGCATGAGAGACAATGCGACGGGGTGACCATCTAAACGGTAAATAGTCCTCCCTCTCTCTCTCTTTCTCTATGGCTCTGTCTGGACTGCATCATCATTAATAAATACTTATATTGGGTGATATGCATTGTAGAACAGAGAGAGAGCCGAGAAACAGCCGAGTAGCAGCCGGGAGATAGAGAGAGAGAGAGAGAAGTACGTAGCAGTCCGCCGCACCACTACCAGCGCAAGCACACACACACACATCAAGCCAGAGCAGTGCAGGCATCACCGGGGCCGCGCGAGCCGAGAGAAGAGTAGGCAGTTGGGAGGGGGAGAACTCCTCGCAGCGGCGAGCGCTGGTGTATGTCGCGAGATTGTATGTGTGAGACAGAGTGTGTAGTATTGAACTCGGCGTTGTAAAATAAAGCGTAAAAATTATGAGAGTATGCGAACTATGCGATAAAGAAGCAAAGAAAATGTAATNTTATATAAGGCGATTCGTATCCAAGAACCACAGTATCTTGCATCACTCTTTAGTAAACACAAGCCACGACCCTCCAGTAGGGGGGTTCCCCCGGAATTGAGCATCCCTGCATGGCATACAGAGACCGGTGCCAAGGCCTTTCAGATACAGGGTGCTCGTTTCTGGAATGCTCTCCCTTCTGCTCTGCGTCACTCGCCATCCCTAGCGTCATTCAAGGTGGCATTGCGACGGCATCTGCTTGCTCTCGATTCTTGAGCGCCCCAAATCCACAGGCACTGGCACTCCCATCTCTCGCTTGTATATTTCTTATTCTAGTCTGACTTAGCTTTTTGGCTGTAACTGTGATATAATGACTTCGTTATTGTAATGTGATACTGCGACTTAGCCTGGTGGCTGTACTGTGATCCAGCGCAATTAGATAGGTCTATGACCAAATTGTAAACTTTGTTTTATGCGCTAAATTATAATCTTGATTATCAGCGGTGTATATTCACCAAAGTATTATTTTTATTGTTATATTCTGACGTATATTGTTTGTAAAACATGCGAATTTTTAGTACCATGACTCCGTATTGAATTTATAGCAATATTGTTGCTTTAATATTATTTATGTATTAATATTTTACTGTAAAAGTGAATAAAGAAGATCTATCTATCTATCTATCTCTCTCTCTCTCTCTCTCTCTCTGCTTGCTCTCGATCTCTGACTGCCCCAATTCGACCGGCGTTGCTAATTATATTCTAGTCTGTATAATGTATTTATCTGTATTTTATCTATAATGTTACTCTAATTTATTTTTATTCTTACGTGTTTTAGCGTATAATTTTAATGTCCTGCAATATGGATAGCTCTATGACAAAAATGTCGAAAGGACTGATTTATTGTGATATGCGATGGTGTTTTCACCTTTTATATTTTATAATTTATAATGCACTACTATCTGAAAATATTTTATTTGTACCGCACGTAAATTCTATAAATGTGTGCGTAAACTAACTGTATCATGGTTACCATGTATGTAAGCTACTTTAGCAACCTAGTTGCTTCATCATTGTATTTTTGCTACTAAGCGAATAAAGAGCATCTATCTATGTATCTCTCTCTCTCTCTCTCTCTCTCTCACGCACACAACAAATTTATTGCGCTCACTCACTCTTTCTCTCCTAATCAACGAAAGAACCTCGCAACTCGCACCACGTTCCCAATCATCATGCCCGAGCAAAGGTGGTCATGCGACGGACATCGTACAATCGCAATTCCCCTCCCCTAGATTGGATTAACCCTTGATTAATCCCATCTAGACCTTTTACTCCTCCAATATATCGACGCCTGAGTGGAATATCGTCCTACCTCGGAAGTCGCTCCGAGAAGGTCCTACCTCGGAAGCCGCTCCGAGAAGGTCCTACCTCGGGAGCGGTTTTCTTGTCTCGGATTTTGTAGTGGCAACCCTGCAAATATTTATAATGCGTTTTCTGCCAAACAAACGCGGTTAAAAATTTTGAAAAAATTTGGAGTCGACTCCAAGCTGTCACGCGTCTTATATATTGAGTAACTAATAAATATCTAACAATACTCAATAGACCGACATTTATTTTATATATTATTTAAAACTGATTTAGTTTTGTTCTTTTTAAGCTGACACTAGCTGCTATGCGATTAATAGGTAGTATACTGCTAATAGGGTGTACTTGTTTGGTTTGCTTAAAATCAACAAATTTGTCCGCTCATATATTATAAACTAATAATTAATTTATTATTTTGATATTATTTTGATGTATTTTAAATTAATTCATTTTCAAACTTGGCGCGCGCTGCGCGGACATTGAGTCACGACACGGGTTTTTTAAGATGGCGGTAAAATAGACTCGTCATTGCGGTAAACGTGTCATTATACCGTCACCGTTATGTCACGTGATGTCTTGTTCCACAGTCCATTTTTCGACCTGACTTATGCGGCTATATCCAGCTGAATGCCGATTGCCGGGTAGCTGAGGTCGAACCGAAATAGAAATTGCAAGTCCTCAAAATGTAGAAAAAATTCAAAATTTTGCAAATGGTACAGATAAACGTTTGAAGAATTTAGCTCTTATCTTTTTGGAAGAATATTGTGGAATCAAAAAGCAACAAGTACAAGTAATCGTGCCACAGAAAGCAAGAAGCAAACAAGTACACCCTATTAGCAGTATACTACCTATTAATCGCATAGCAGCTAGTGTCAGCTTAAAAAGAACAAAACTAAATCAGTTTTAAATAATATATAAAATAAATGTCGGTCTATTGAGTATTGTTAGATATTTATTAGTTACTCAATATACGTGACAGCTTGGAGTCGACTCCAAATTTTTTCAAAATTTTTAACCCCGTTTGTTTGGCAGAAAACGCATTATAAATATTTGCAGGGTTGCCACTACAAAATCCGAGACAAGAAAACCGCTCCCGAGGTAGGACCTTCTCGGAGCGGTTTCCGAGGTAGGACCTTCTCGGAGCGGCTTCCGAGGTAGGACCTTCTCGGAGCGGCTTCCGAGGTAGGACCTTCTCGGAGCGGCTTCCGAGGTAGGACCTTCTCGGAGCGGCTTCCGAGGTAGGACCTTCTCGGAGCGGCTTCCGAGGTAGGACCTTCTCGGAGCGGCTTCCGAGGTAGGACCTTCTCGGAGCGGCTTCCGAGGTAGGACCTTCTCGGAGCGGCTTCCGAGGTAGGACCTTCTCGGAGCGGCTTCCGAGGTAGGACCTTCTCGGAGCGGCTTCCGAGGTAGGACCTTCTCGGAGCGGCTTCCGAGGTAGGACCTTCTCGGAGCGGCTTCCGAGGTAGGACCTTCTCGGAGCGGCTTCCGAGGTAGGACCTTCTCGGAGCGGCTTCCGAGGTAGGACCTTCTCGGAGCGGCTTCCGAGGTAGGACCTTCTCGGAGCGGCTTCCGAGGTAGGACCTTCTCGGAGCGGCTTCCGAGGTAGGACCTTCTCGGAGCGGCTTCCGAGGTAGGACGATATTCCACTCAGGCGTCGATATACAGGTGCACATCATTTACCTGGCCCTGCAGGGCCTCCCGTTTGACGACTCGTTCTCTTAATCCTGCTCCATTATCCAGGTACCTTGGCTCAGCTCATCTCGATAACAGCTGGCCACTTTCCCGGCGTTTCTAGGTTCTCCTCGTCGTCTTCTCTGGTTTTCCCTCTCTCTCTTCTTCTCACTCTCTAATTATACTCCATCGGAGTCTATGGGTTATTCCATAGACCTTTCGGAGTACCAGCTCCTTCGTCGCGTCCGAGACTCCTTGTAAGCGGTCTAAGATCGTGATGGCCTCTAACACGGTGTCTCGGAGAGGCTGGCTCCACATCGTTTGCCCCTCTCGGCAGTCCTATCTGAAACGGGAACATGTTCAGCGATCCACTTGCTGGAGCTCCCGGGTTTCGGCCTGCACGTCGCTCCTCTACCTGTCTCAGGAGCTCGGCTAGAAGGACAGCTTCCTCCTGGAGCTCCAGTCTTCTTCGTTGATCCTCCGCCCAGCGTCTGTCGTCCTCTCGCCTAGCTGCTTCCGCACTGCGTCGCTCCTCCTCTTGCCAAGCCGCAGCAGCAAGCTGTTTCTCTGCCTCTTTGCGGGCTGCTTCAACTCGCCGATTTTCCGCCTCAGTCTTTCGCTTCTCCTCTCTCTTGGCCTCTTCTGCTCGACGCGCAGCTGCTCGGGCTGCTTAATCTTCCTGGATCGCCTGTTCTTCTCTGTGTCTCCGCTCCTCCTCTTCTCTCGAACGCGCATCCCTTCTCCTTCTCTCCCTTTCGCTCAAATCTCGATCCTCTCTCGATGTATCCTGCCGGAAGGTCTTTCTCTCGCGGCTCTCTTCCCGCGGTGGTGGGGTCTCTCCGTGACAGCGACCTTCACGGCGAGGTTCGCCTCTCAAAGAGGCTTCCGGGTGGCTCCTCTTGCCCCTCTGTGTAGAGGACATTCGGTCGTGGCTCTCGATACGCTGATCCGAGCTCTCTCCTATTCTCTCCTCCATGTACCGACGGTGTGGTTCTGCGCATTGGGGGCACGAGGTGAGATTCACCACATGCCTGCCACAATTGTAGCAGAAAATCCGGCAAGATGGTCGTGAACATTGCCGCAAGGGGTGATCCTTCTGCCAAGAATTATAGCAAGACTTCGGTGGTGGATCGAGCGTCGGCACTGTGGGTATCGGTACCAAGTTGCCAAACATCACTCCCGCAGTTTTGATCGGGAACTGCATTTCATGGTCCCCTCGGGGTCTCCTGGCTGGCCAGTCGACAGACGGCGTGTCGGCATCGGCCGGAGAGCATCTGCCGAGGAAATCTTCTCTCACTCGAAGCACCCCTCCTCGTGTCGAGCCCCTTATCGGCGGACCTGGAGGCGAACTCTCCCTTGAATCTAAATACTGAGGGAAATAATCGTCCTTGTTCAGCTGTCAGCGTGGATTTAGCTCCCTCCGCTTCTTCTGCTTGCGGTTTCTTCTGCGTCGCGGCTGCTGGTCATCGTCCTCCCATCTCGAGGAGCTCGGAACGCCTAGGGCCAGCGCAGGTGGCAAAGAGGTTGAGCCACTGTCCCAGTCCTTATCCCACTCCATGGGCTCTACAGCAGTTGAGATTTCTACTGACATCACCGGCAGAGCTGGGGCTCGGCTTCCGTTCTTGACGAACGGCGATACCCTCGCGGCCTGTCGTTGCTTCGCCGGGCTTCTCTCCGCCTTTCCAGCTGTCGACGAGTCCGTCTGAAGTTTCTCTCCCTGGAGGTAATGGTCCAACTCCTTCTTCGCCTCCTAGCATTCTTTGGCCTCTTCGCTGCTGCTCTCCTGCATTCCCGTCTCTCCAATTTCTCGACAAGCCGCAGCCCTGGCTGTCTGCTGCAACTCGACATAAGGCCGGCGAATTTTGAGAGCTCCGATGAGGTATCCATCGTCGTAACTCTGTCACGTCTACTTTTGCTATCCTCCTACTCGCATTCTGATCTGGTCCTGGCCCCAAGCGATACACCGTCGGCCCCAAAACTTCCTCTATCACATACGGCCCTTCGTACTTCGGCGCGAATCCATGCCACGGCCCCTCACATACGCGCCACAATTTCTTCCCGTGTCTCGTATCAACATCGAACTTCTCGCAAAAATCCACCCCGAGAATCACGTCGTGATCAAGATCCGGCACAACCTTAAAATCGATGTCTCTAGCATGCGTATCTATTTCCACCGTTGCGCACATGACTCCCTGTACCTTATTAATTTTCCCGGTTACCGTTCGCACACGCATGTTGATAGGCTTCAGCCTCGCTTGATATCGCTCCGCTATACGCGGCGAGATCATGGATAATGTCGCACCCGGATCCAACAACGCGAGTGACCTCTTCCCGCCTAAATTCTAAAACACGTAGTTGCGATTATCCGCTGTCACGCCAGCTACAATCACGTCTCCCTCGTCCCCGTTGCTCTCCGCCTCTCCTTCTTCCGCGACTCTTACCTCCGGCTCCAACTTCTTTTCTCCCCTCCCCTCCTTTGAGCGTATCTTCGCGTCGCCCCGTGACTCTGTTTCTCCGCGGCCCAATCTGCCCGAGACTCTCCATTCAGGACATCTACGGCTTTTGCAACCTCTGGTAATTTACCGTAAGCCTACTCCTCCTCATCGCTCGAACCTATCAGTGCCGGTGCTGCTAGACTTTGTTTCTCGCGTTATGATACTCGCGCACGCAACGACTTTATCCCCCTTTGCGAATACTCATCCTCCGTCTACGCGGGAAAACTATCCGCTAGCAGCACAGAATCTACGATCGCGCTATTCGAATCCAGCTGCCAGAGAGCCCGTTCTTTCAACGGTTGCCTTAGTTCCAGCGGGTTGGTCGTTCTTGGAAGCACGTCAGCTGTCGCATTTTCGCTCGACGCTTGCGGATTCGTATCCAAATCGGATGCAAGCGGAGCATTAGCTGATCGCTCTTCTAAGCTAAAGCGCACTACCTTCTCTCTTGGCTCTCCCCGCTCCATCCTAACGGCCGATATTCTCGCCGCGCTCGGCCTTGCCGCATTGTCCCCTTCGCGCCCCTTAAAGCTCCACATCTCTCTATTAAGCCGCATAACTTCGCTAAATCCCTCCTTCTCGCTACTCTCGTCTCTATCACGCACGTGTTCCCTTCCCAAGGTGATCGGATCGCGGGGAACAGAACTTATTGCTGTCCCCCGCTCAAGCAGTTTACCCAGTCGATTTGAAAATATTTTGAGCAATTCGGACACGTCTTCACGTTTACTCCTACCTGTCCACAGCCCTGATAGCACTCAGGTGTGCTAGTTGAAGCTCCGAGAGGCGAAGTCTGCGCACGGGTTGGACACCTTCGACACGTGTGCCCTTTTTCATGGGACGTGTAGCATTCGACCATCGGACACTCTGCTGCACGGTGGCCGACTCCTTGGCAGACATAGTAAACGCCCATGAATTCTCCTCTGCGTGCACCCGCCTGCGTGCCTCCCGCTCCACCTGGTCTACCGGCTCAATTAAAACTACTCGCTCTCGCGTTATGCCCCGGACTGCTCATACCCGCTCGCGACGCGCCCCGGTTATCGTGATTCGGCTGATTGCCCCTCTGCGACACCGCCGGAGTGTTAGGACGCAAAAACTCGCCTTTTCCCATATTCTGCGCCGCCACCGCGGCGAATGTGAGATCTGGCTTCACCTCGTTCGAGACACCAGCAGCTTTCTCGCCGGCCGCTCCATTGTTCGACGGTTTATTTGCGCCCTTATTCTTTCCCTTTAACGAACTGAGGGTTCGTTAGAATATCAGTATTAATCGTTAATTAAGGGCCGGAGAATAGAGGCTCGCGTGTGGAGCAATTCTACCGTCGCGTGGCGAGAGGTGGGCGCGCGCGAGATTCGGCTTGCGGGCGAATTGTTGTTACTAACAGCGGTTAATAGAGTGCTTAAATAATATGATATTTGAACTCTTACCTTTATGGGTGTGCAATATGAATCTCGAAGCAGAAATAAATAAACAGATGAGTTTCTGTTTGATACTGATTTATTCCTTAGTTCTTTTCAGAAATTACACGTGTAAGGAGGTCCTTACTGCTCGACGGTACTAGAACACTGAGCACGATGGCTACGAGCTATACTACTAGTTCGGTAATGCGAGGTGTAGGTGCACACGATCTACCCGATAACTTACTCGAAATCGAAGAGGATGCGTGGGTGGCGGGCCCATGTACTTATAGCCTCCTACAATCCGTCGGGCGTCGGCTTATCGGCCCTGTACGGGACAAGACTATTTGTTCCGTCGTACCTCTTCCGCAACACGCAACATGCATGCGCATGTATCATCGAATGGGTTATGTGTGTGTTTGCATGAGAGTAATGAAAGAGGGCAGCACCTTCCGGGGGCCCCTTTCTTGCGAGCTCGGAGTTGCGAGTTGCGCGCGTGAACGGGAATTAGTTCAACGACTTCGGCAGCGTTCACATCTGAATCGCGACTAAGACCGAATTATTAACGTTTATTTTACCTTCAACGAGGATTTCCGATCCTCTGTCACACCGTGACATTAACGCCTTTCTAGGCATCAACATCAACGCTATTTTTTAGCACTAACTTTAACGCCTTTGTTGGCACATAACATTAACTTAACGAACGATTTGTCTGTGCGAGTGCAATCAGTGCTTTGTGTGCGTGTTCGGCGTTTTTCTCGTTTTATCGTTTAAATATCATTGCGATTTTTTATTTTGTCAATTTGCTTAAATATTAATAAATCAGGGTTTTTTATGCCGAACGGCTTTTTCCCTTAAACAAGTGTTTTCATTGTAAACCTTTATCCAACAGTGTAAAATCATAAGAATCTAAAGTCAAATTATCTTAACTATTTAACTAAATTATCTTTTCATTAATAATAACTAACCTGCCACCTAAGGCAAGTTAGAAAGTCAACGTTTATTCACTATTATCAAGGTTTAAATAAACTACAAAAACTATTGTTGATCTTGAGTCATAACTTTGGCCCGCTAAAACAAAGGGCTTTCCCGAAGACCACCGAAGGCACTCGAAGCTGTGCGAACGCTCCTCTATATCTATATCTACGAGTGCAGTCATATTCCCCGTGCAAACGCCTCCCACCACTCGACCACTAGTCTGGCAGTCGCAGATCAGCCCATCGGCTTCTGTGCACCGTGTTGATCTTCACAACTGCGGAGTGAAACTCCCTATGTAAGATCTGGTAGTCTAGGAGCGATTAAAAGTCACTTCTAACCGTGCTGGCCTGACGCCGCGAAAAGCACTACCAATTCGCGCTCATATGGTTCAAATGGCTGGGAAACGTTTGCTGAACTATTGCAAAATGAATAAATAAATATTTATAAATATTAACGCGTCGCACTTGCTCTTTTCCCTGATTACCCCTCGTTACGTCCGGAACAATTCTCCCCCTCGTACAAAATTCCCGTAACTTTGTATCCTAAATACTCTTTCTAGCATCTTAAATTAAATCTTCGCGAATCACAATTTTTGTCAATTCACATACAGCATAATTCGACATGTTTCGAATAAACAAAGCGCCAACGATAGTTACGCTTAATTTTAGATATCATACACCATTCTAGTTTTATCACCGTCTAGTTTAAACTAACTTCCATATCACAACACTCGCCATTACATACATTTTCAATAAATGAATTACATACGTTTCCGTTTTTCTCCAAACAAACTTTCACGTTACTTTCAAATTTGGATCTCATAAACTATAATACTTAGATCATCTCGGAATTAAAAATATTTTCAAATAACATACATCACATAACTTAAAAATAAATCTCTTACCCTTTTTATGACCTGAATGTCTATTTCGAATTTTTCAACGACTACCTTTGAAGTGCTGCCTGTGATTTTGAGCATTTAGCACGGACTCAAAACACGTAATCCCTGGCATCTGCCCTATGCCTCCGAGGAAACCGTGCAAAACTCGGTGAGGGGAAATGATATCGGACACTTTTCACCTAATCAAACAGCTATGCCTTTCGAATTCGCATTTAATAAATATCTACCATTTCCTTATGACGTCGATCCATCTTTATAAATCGCGATTTACAGCTATGAGAATTTAATAAACTTCTATATTATGACCATTCTTACAGCTCATCCCTGTGGTTAGCATAGAATCCATGCTAACCATCACAGACATTTCCTATATTGTTCCTAATTCACAACACAAAAAATTACTTAACTCAGCACAGAGCCTCAGACAATTCACCTAGGCCCTAGGCAATTAGCAAAGCAACTGTCAAAGCTGACGCAATTTAGAGTTACGTGCAATCATAAACATTAATTTCATTAAAATCAACTTATTTTCATCTGTCTTTTTAAAATTATTCAACTTCGATCTTGGAACGCGCATTTCCAAAGGATGCAAGAACTTTACTCAAAACGCCAAGGTTTACAGATGTGCATAACATGAGCAACGGGCAATATTGTCACTATGGACTTGAACGGGCTTTAACCATTTTTGTATTGGGCATGATAAAAAAAATCTTCACGTAGATTCCATAGAATTGGTTGTCAACATTGACGGCGCGCCTTTAGCCAAATCTTCCGAGAAAGGACTATGGATAATATCGTGTTCTGAAACAGTATTAAATGAATTAGTAGGAATTATTAGTTGAATTGGTAGGAATCTATCACGGGGAAGATAAGCCTTCTGACAGTGATGAATTGCTTCAAAGGTTTGTGGACGAATTAAAAAAATTTGTCAATGATGGTTTTTGGTATAACGAACAAATGCACAAAATCAATTTTCAGGCTCTTATTTGTGACTCACCAGCGAAAGCCTATGTTATAAAAGTAAAGTACCATTCAGGATATAATAGCTGCACAAAATGCCAAATAGAAGGTTGTTGGCTTAACAAAGTCTGCTTTCCCGGGAATATTTCTACATTAAGGACCGATTCAGCTTTTAAAGAATATATGTACGTCGATGAAGATTATCAACGTAAAAAAACAATTTTATGTGATATTCCAAATTTTGGATTAGTGACGAATGTTGTATTAGACTATATGCACCTGGTTTGCTTGGGTGTTACATTAAAATTGATTGAATTGTGGTTAAAAGGAAACATCAATGTTAGATTATCTGAGCTCCAAAGAAAAACTGTATCAGATCGATTGGTAAACTTAAAAAGTTTTATGCCATCTGATTTTAGTCGTAAACCAAGAAACTTCGATAACGTTCGCCGATTATGGAAGGCGCATGAGCTCAGGCAATTTCTATTGTACTCTGGTCCGGTTGTACTTATATTGTATATACTACTACATAATATTTTGAATGATGACGTATATCTTCATTTTTTGTATTTACATGTTGCCATTTCGATACTGGTAAATCGTAAATTATGTTGTAACGATGAATATTTAAATTTTGCTGAAACTCTTTTGACGAAATTTGTTGAAGGTTTTGAAATCCTATACGGCCGTGATAATATGTCCCACAATATTCATAATCTTCTACACCTCGTCGGAGACGTCAGAAATTTTGGATGTCTGGATGACTTCAGCGCATTCAGATTCGAAAACCATATTCCAAAGGTTAAGCAGTTAGTAAGGAAGGGAGATAAACCTCTTCAGCAAATCCATAGAAGATTAGGAGAAATGTATGCCTGCAAGGATTTTACAGCAGCAACAATTACAGAACCATTCGAATTAAAAAAAGAACATTTTGAGGGACCTTTATTGCCGCATCTACATTGCGAAAATCAATTTCAAATATTATGTAAGAATTCGCTATACTTAAATGTTCGCGATAACAAAAATAACTGCGTTTTATTAAAAAACGGTTCCGTCGTTGAATGTCTGAATTTTGTTAAAAGTCAGGACAATAGTGCACATATAGTTGGTAAGCCATTGAAAATAATAAGCAACTTTTATTCTTTGCCATTAGACTCCGATTACTTTAAATATAAAAGTTGTAAAATATTGCAACGAAAATTTACAAACATATAAATCTAATTTAATATTAGTTAAATTATGTAAAATGCCATATGACGGGAATTTTGTTGTTTTTCCCCTCATCCATACTTACGACTGTGATGGTTGAAAATCGTAAATGAAAGCATTTGAGACATTGTAAATTTCCGTTATGATTCACATCTTTCTATAAAATTATATTTTTGAAAAGCATGCAATTATTTATAATTTTTTATTAAATTGTAAAATTTTTTAAAACCAAAAAATTGTTAACAGTACCAATAAAACGTTTGTACTTTTTAAAATCTATTAATAAACATGTGTAAAAAAATCACATCTGTAACGTATTTATTGAGACGTAAAAATGACGATTTAAAAAGGTTTATAAGACGTCAAAAAACCGCATTTTGAACGTCTATTCTACGTCAAAAATACATCTAAAAATTAAGGCTAGCTCGTTGGTTGTCGGAAAAAAGTTTGTATTGAAAAAACGTCTACAAAACGTTGTTTTTACGTATATTAGACGTCGATCTTATCTCTCGAAGTCAACGGCGGCGACTCTATCCACAAAAGAGGAAAGATGCTCTACATAGGGGAGCGAGGTGAAAACCCATCGCCGCTACAAGTACAAAAGAATGCCTTTTAAAAAATGCCTACAGCAACAAGACCCCGAGTCCAAAGCAACCATATAAGGAAATATGCAGCATCTAAGCTCTCTGGATGTGCTATTCACAAATGTAGACTACTACCTATGTACGTAAAGGGTGTTGGTGAGGGCGATTTCGAGTATATAAGGCCATGGTCCGCCGGGCCCCACAGACAGTATCTCATCGAAATTTCACCACGTGGAAGCTCTGCCCGAGCGGAGCCCGGTCCGGTATATCGTCTCGGGACTTAAACTTTTTACGTGTAACTTCTTTCAAAACTTAGAATATTTTCAACGGTTCAAAACCTTAGAATATTATTGTCGTTTATGTCGTTTGTCGTTCTGAAGAAAATAATAATTGTCTAAGATACATCCGTTAGTATTGCAAGCGAGCGTTAATCAAATTCTGTCTCTAATAATTCTTAAATAAACTTGCTGATAATAAATAATCAAATCGTGAGTGCACATTTTAACCTTTACTCCAAATTCCTGGCGCGACTGTTTGCATTCATATAATCATTCTGCTTTGAAAATCTAGCCAACTCCCACTGAGAGGATGCGCTGGTAGCAGAACATGTCAGAAGCGAATAAATACGAGGTAAGTGATATACATATCAACAGACGGCATGTCTCCATACATATTCTCTTTCTTTCTTTCATAATCCATTGCACAAATAGTCGATCTCATCTTACAAAAGTCTAAAATGATATTAGTCCGTGTTTCTGTCTTAACAATCAATCGGAGTGACGTCCTATTTTACTGACCGTTAGGGGAAAGTTAGTTCATCTCAGAGTTCAGGGTGATGATTCAGACTAAAATGCATAACGGCTTATTGCGGGTCCAAAGTAATTCACCGGCGGCTACTGCAGGCTGTTCTCGAATAGATCGCTAAGGTAGCCAAGCACCGACGGTGCTAAGACTTTGTGTATTGAAGCTTTGTCATCGTCCGTGCTTATAAAGCTTAATCAACTCGTAGAGTTACTGTCCGGTGACAACTATCATAAGTTTAGGACATAACAATTTTTATCAATATACGCTAATGAATGTAGTGAAATCAGTTTCAAAAATGTCAAGTGTTAAAAATCAGCACACTGACAAAAATCATTACTTACTCTAAGAAGAATCAATCTTACTATAACTTCAAGATAAAAATCCGCTTTGTGTTTCATGATTCTCCCACATCTAATCTGAATTTTCTAAAACTAATCCGAATCATTTCGTGCAAAGAAATGAGCAAAATCATAAATATGAAAATTTCAAGTAAATTCCTCCTAAGTATATAAAAGAATCATTAACACAAAGCTGATTTTCATCTTGAAGCTATAGTGGACTCATTATGCTTGGAGTAAGAAATGATTTTTGTCAGTGCAGGTAAGCTAGAATCTGCTGACTAGTTTATAAAAAATAAGATGGTTGTACTTTTCAAAATTATTTTTTTAATGCTTACTTGCTAGTAAAGCTCCTTAGATTATAATAAAAAATGTTGTGTTTTTAATTAATATCATCTAACAGATTCACACCTTGAAAGTAATAATTCGAGTGTTTCATCGATAGACTATGAGACGACGGGACGGCAAGTAAGCATTAAAAAGATAATTTTGAAAAGTACAACCATCTTATTTTTTATAAACTAGTCAGCAGATTCTAGCTTACCTGCACTGACAAAAATCATTTTTTACTCCAAGCAGAATGAGTCTCACTATAGCTTCAAGATGAAAATCCGCTTTGTTTTAATGATTCTTTTATATACTTAGGAGGAATTTACTTGAATTTTTTATATTTATGATTTTGATCATTTCTTTGCACGAAATGATTTGGATTAGTTTGAAAAAATTCAGATTAGATGTGGGAGAATCGTGAAACACAAAGCGGATTTTCATCTTGAAGTTATAGTAAGATTGATTCTTCTTGGAGTAAGTAATGATTTTTGTCAGTGTGCTGATTTTTAACACTTGACATTCTTAAAACTGATTTCACTACATTCATTAGCGTATATTGATAAAAATACAGAAAAACATTTGTAAGCTATAAACATTAGACAATTTCTTAAAGGATTTCATGACTTTTTAGAAGAGAAATCATAATTATAATACTAACATACAAATTGGTGATCGATGGACACAAAACTTATAGTGGCCAACATTTTACCTTGTAAAAGGTATTTTTTTTAACTGATTTCATAACTTTTTAATGAGTTTGAAATAAACTTATAAAGAAATATTTTTGACCCAAACAATCTCTTAAGAGGATGTTACTTAATATTGTCACTTTTTACGAAAACTAACACAATTCTGATTTCCAACAAAGACTTGCACAACTCAAATTTTTTGCTCTTTTTGTTAGTAAAGTCATTGTTTGTAAGGCAAACGGTAAACTGTAGAGTTGCACTACTCTTTGTTAGAAATCTGAGTTATCCTAGTCTTCGTAAGATGCGGCGATAGGAGAGATGCGCCCAGTGTGGAACTACTTAGAAAATTTCGATTAAGACCCTAAAAATCGCTTAATTTCCTTGTCACAATCACTTCTATGCCGAGATTAAAACAGCTGTAACGGAAGATGAAAGATCTCGTAATTTATTTTTGACTCCAGAGGAATAATTGAACGTATGTGGTCTTGGAGTTGGACGTATCTAGTTGTCGTTAAGGAGCTTCTGGTATAAAAGTCGAACGACCAGCCACGGAGGCCGTCCATGCAACCGACGGGTTCGTCCTAGATGACAAGGGAGAGAGCTCGTGAAGTTGAAGACGAGCTTAAAGTGCCCGCCAAACTCACTATCGGTCTCGATCTTAACATCGCAGTCCATTATGTTCTGATGGTGCGATTTGTCGGTGTTCAGTGTCTAGTTCATCGTTGTTATAGCCGGTGGACCTGCACTGGTCTCTGATCCAGCGCACTTGTGTGGATATTCTACATCTTCATACGAAATTCACACGTCGTGTCTGCAACGATCCACGCAAGTTTTCGCTTATCGTCCTCGACGTCCTCATCATTTTCCTCGTCCTCGGACTCGCTGAGATCGTTGCTATAGTCGCATTTCTCGAATTCGTTCTTGAGTTGTGGGAGAAGAAGAAGATCTCGTAGTCTTCGGTTAATTAATCGGGCAAACAAGCGTTATGAGGCCGTGGAAGACAAGTACAATCGAGATCTTATCTATTAGAGCAATTTCTGTTGCCTTGTGTATGGTTCTGGTGCAAGCCAAAATGGTCGTTGAGGTTAGAATTGCGTCGACACGATATTCGTCGAACTCTAGTAAACGAAAACTTGGCAAAGTTAAAGTTGTGCTTAGATTATCCGCGCATCACGCACGTTGTCGAGTCGCTCTCTATATGTCGCAGTTCAGCAAGTCATAGTTTGCAGTCTATCGATGTGAGCCAGGGGTTCCGAGCACGCTGCTGTGTTTTTTCTCTGCGTACTTAGCATTCACGTACACGTCGTGTTTGTAACAATCTCTTTATATGCGACAAATCAAGTGCATGAATTGCTAGCGAGCGCTTAGCGCTTACATTAGACACAAATTTTTGTCGGGAGGTACGCTATCGGTGACCATCACGTGATGCTGGCGGGCGTCAGTACCGGTGATAGGCTTGGACTTGTTGCAGGGTGTCGTGGGTACGCTGAGCTTGATGCTGAACGTTTCCGGCACTGCCGATCTCCTGGAGAAGCGTCGGCTCCTCCTCGTGCTTACTCGATGGAATCGTTGTCACGTCCCGCCACGAACTCATTCTCGGGCTCGTTGTCTTACGCGCTGCCCATCAGGAGCCGCTATATTGCTGTTATTCGGTCTTGAGTGCGAAGTCGAAGTATATTGCTTGCCGTCCGTCAAAGCGGCTACGGCGAATTCGGCTACATCGATGACATGTGAGGTATATAACCGAGTTCAGGTTGACTATGATCGAGGCGGCATCGCGCTCAGGTTAAAATTAAAGTTGCTGTAACGGAAGATTAATAAATTAGACCTTGCCGCCTTCCACACGTTTCGGAGGAATAAGCAAATGAGGTTATGGGAAAAGAAGACCGGGGTATACAAGCGGTGAGAGCTCGATGAAGTTGAAGCCGAGCTTGGGATGTCCGCCGATCACGCTGTTGACCTCGCTGTTAGTGCCGCAGGCCAGCATGTTTTATAGAGTAATTGCATGAGCCAAGGGTCCCAGGATGATGGATAATCCCTGATTCAGCACGCTGATGTGCCCATAGTCTGTATCTGCACTGGTGATCCATGCTGGTGCTTGAGTCGTCCTGAAGAAACGCAAATCTACTTCAGAACAGTAGCCGGACAGACAACAGAATGCAAAGTTGCTCGTGTTTACTAGTCCTGAACTCACACCACAGTCCACGCACTGGCGCACATGCACGTATATAATAACCTCGTGGTCCTAAATGACGTTGACACTAACACTTGAGCTGCAAAACGATCTGTACTTTCGTTAACACTGCCGTTTGCCTAGTACGTTTCTGGGGAAAGGTTAGGTGCACCTGGGGAATTTCAGCAAAGTATAGTGCGGCTGGACCATAAGGTTAACAGCCAAGAGAGCGTGACTGATGACTATAAAGGATCACAGGTTCTACGGACCTACGTCCTTCACACTCTGCGTAGGTACGTAGAGCCTTTGATAGTTATATATGGATCTCGCTAACTCGTGGATGCACTTCGTCTGCTCCGTATGCTCGGCTCTCTACTGCAACACAGCGATCCGATTCGTCAGACTGTACTTAGGTATGAGTACTTAAAGCACGCTCCGCTCCGTCTGCTCTGTGCGCTTGGCGGGCACCTCTCTCTCTCTCTCTCTCTCTCTGTCGATCTTTTATATATAGGTAGGTATTGTCACGGATGAGCTTTGGGCTCTCCGACGACATCTCCGATGGCATGCATTTCGAGCGATGCGCTAGACGCATCGTCAGCGAAGGAACATCGCGGCCGAAAGTCTCCACGTGCAGAAGTGCAACGCTGCACTTCGGCACATGGAACCGCTCGCCGTCGACGAGTCGCATCGACGAGCGAGCGGGCAGATCACCGGCGACCACGAGTGAGGACGGAGCTCCTCCCACTGCAACTATCAGTAATATACTTACGTTCTATACACCAGCCAGAGTTCTTTTCTCCCTCCTCGTGACCTTCATCTTCCGTCACATTTTGGCATCCCTTGTGGCGCGAGGATTCGCAGGGAGAAATAAAAATACAGGAAAAGAGAGTTATTCTGTCAGAAAACTCGACAATTTTTTTTTTGGTTGGAAAAAAAAACTTTAAGAGCGCCCTTGCACGGACATCACCTCCGCAAGGCAATCATCAACAGCATTACACAAGTAAGCGTCTGAACAAGAAATAAACTCCTGGTCGCCGAGGCTCACGACATCCGTGGAGCTTAAACAAAAATTCGCCAAGGCCGCACCGACCTCGTCACTCGACATCAACCACGTCAAGTGAAAAACAGCGGCCTCAGGAAACGAGCAAGCGCCGGCGAGCCTTGCAGAACACCACCAAGCCCGCCAGGCTCCACAAAGTCCACCTGGACCCACAAAGCCCGCCTGGGCCAGCGTTGGAGTCAATGAGCCGTCGGCGCGGACCAGCCGCCGACGAGCCGATCGACCGGCACCAGCCTCCACGCGCAGCACAGTGTCAGCGCGGACCAGCCGCCGACACGCGCGACAACAGATCCAACAACCAGCCCAGACGAGCAGACAGCCGGATCCGCAGCGGTCACCACCAGCCTGCTAAACGAGCACCATGCGTGTCGTCTTCGCAGCGATAGTCATCTCAATGTAAGTCGTTTCCTTATTAGACGCAATTTGGCTCATAATATTCGCGCACATTCAACAAATTCTTTTCGCGCACCCTTGTCCTGCTAATACCGTGGAGTGCCGTCCATATATATGCCGTCTATAAAAATGACGCCGCGCACGCGACGGGTGGTACAAAAGCACTTGAGTAGGGACTGCTTAATATCGAGCGGTTCCGAGGACGAGCCCCGGGACGCGAGAATGGCGACCAATTGGGTCGATGCGCAAAGAAACCTGCTAGATAATCACAGCAGACCGCCGCTATCATACGAATTGCCAAAGCAATCGGATGACAGCGGAGATAAGTTAATCATGCTAGAGGGCGAGAGCCACGCATGGGACGAAGCGGCTGCGAGCGCAGGGTTCCCTGAATCAGGCACAGCGGACCATAATAACATCACCACGAACGTAGAACTTGCAGGAGCTGCAGGCACGACTCGGGAAAATATAGTAAGCGAAGCCGCGGGTCAGGTTGACGTAATAGGAGTTCAGGAAAAATTCGACCGGCTAAAGTTAAGCAGCAATGTTTGCGACAAGATGGAGATCCCGCTCGCAGCGAAGGAACGGCTCGCGATCAATGAAAAATGCGTTGCCGGCGTGTCAAGTCTTTTCGATATAAAAAACATCACGTGGGGTAAGGGTCTAAGCCAAATTTTACCGAAAACCGGGTTAAACGAGAAGCCTTGGGCAAGTAGAGGCCAGAGCAACATCGGACCCAGGCATAGAGACCACGGCGGTAACGCGCAAAATATAGTTAAAAAAAAAGTCGCACCCACCGAAATTCCCACAGCTCAGCGATCCGTGTGCAAATTAGATCTAACCCGGGAAGAACTTGAATTAGTACTGAGTATGCGCGAAGGCCGGCTACTCAAAGAAGGTCGGGGAAAGCAGAAGCCAATCGTGGACCAAGGTTCCAGCAAGGAAAGCGGAAGCGAGTACCGGAGCGTACGCAAGGCGGTAGCACATAGAGCACAGCCCGAGAATATGTCCACTAGACCCTATCGTCCCAGAAGCAGAGACGCCGAGCGTCTCGACACTATAAATAAACAGGTGCTCAACCCATTTAGCGAGGGCGAGCTCCGAGAAGCCGCGCGCCGTCGTCATTATGGCGAGAATCATCGCGACGAGTTCAGCCGAGATCAGCGTCGGCCAATGAGCCGAACCGAAAACGTAAGATCAATGAGAGTCAGTGCATTGAACAGACATGTAGCAAGAAACGGTGATAGCCGAGACCGCGGTCGAATTTATCCATCAGACAGCGAGTCGGACGAGGATCCCCGCGACCGCAAACGCCCGCTGAGGCGCACGCCGGACCGGGAGCGCGAGCCACCGCGTCGAGGTCCGAACCGCCGCAATCACCGAAATTTTGCTGGGTTTTGGCCGTTAGGCGGCGATCCAGACGATGATCCAAGCGATCCTAGCGATGACAATAGTGTAGCGATATGTAATGGTAACCCCAGACGCGACTTCCGTCCCAGGGGCAGCATGCCCTTCCACCAGGCGGTAAATTTTATCCCAGCATTCGGCGGCGATCCCGACGAGTTGAATCAGTTTTGCAGCTCCGTCAGGAAAGTTCTATACTCCTTCGGCAGAGAGTACGAGGACTACCTGCTAATGTACATCGCGAATAAGTTGAAAGGTAAAGCCGCCGACGGGTACCGCGCTCGCACAACGAGCTATCTATCGGTTGAACAGCTGTTAAACGATCTAACACTACAATACGGAAATATCGGTATCGCAGACGAGGTACAAGCGCAAATAAAAGTATTAAAACAAAAACCGGGCGAAGCCGTCGGAGATTACGGGCTACGGATGCAAAGACTGCACAATAGACTACTCACGATCATCGAATCGGCCCCAGACCTATCATCGTTCGACAGAAGAGCGAGAAGACGTTACGCAGACGACGACGCGCTGCAGCAATTTACTTTTGGTCTTGTATCACCTCTCGATCACCAGGTCCGAAGCGAGCGACCACGCACCCTCAACGAAGCGATTAAGATAGCATTAGAATTCGAGGGAAAGCAGAGCGCGCGACGCATAATGTACGGCGACATTGAAGCCACTATCCCAGCAATGCTCGCTCTGCCTGCCCCAGCGCAAGTACGTAGGGCCGTAGCAGAAGAAGTTAAACCACCGGAAAATCAGGCAGTAGAGGCGGACGCGAATAACCAGCAGAAACAATATTGCAATTACTGCGATATGAGTAATCACGCACTCAGAGATTGCGGCGTCTTAATAAGACACGCGTTGAAAAAGATAATAACGAACCCTGATAGAAAAAATAATAACAATTCGAATGATAATGGTAACAACTCCGGCAACAATTCGAACAATAATGGGGCAAATAATAATAATAACAACGGGAATAGAGGACAACGTAACTTCCGTAAAAATAATCGTTATAATAAAAACGACCATCGCAATAACAACAATAACAACAGCGGTAACGGTAATAATGGTAACAACAACAGTAATAACAATAACGATAATTCAAGTAATAATCACGGCACCAATAATAACGCGAACGACGCAGGAGGCGACGACTCCCAGAATTTAAACTAGATGGGCGCTCGCCGCGTTCCTCAAGCGTCGGGCGTCGACACATAGAGCCAGAATTCGAGCAAATAACCGAGTCAGCAAATATAAGATTCCTGACTGCTGGGCGGCAACCCCCAATTGTAAATATAAATTGCCCTCAATTAATAATAGAAAAGGCAAATTTTATGCAGATTCGGGAGCAGACATATCTATAGTTAAAATCGGGCGACTAGCACCCGGTTATCCTATTGACACACAAAAAATAATAAAGGTGCAGGGAGTAACCCCCGGCACAGCGCACACGCTCGGGCAAGCAGTTATACAACTGCAGGGCCTTTAATGTAACGTCCAAGTCGTACCAAACGATTTCCCGATAGAAAACGCGGGAATAATCGACTGGGACGCAATCGATAAGCATAAAGGGTGCGTCAATGCAGCAAACAAATGCCTGAAATTCGGCGACGTATCGGTGCCCTTCGAGACTGACGAGCGCATTACTATACCGCCACGAGTAAAAATAGTAATTAGCGTGCGTGTGCGAGATAATAGTATGAAAATAGGATGGGTCCCACTGATGGATCTCCACCCTAACCTGCTCTTCGGAAATTTCATCGCGGAAAATAAAAATGGACGCATACTCGCAGAATGCATAAACATTGGGGAAACAGAAGTATCGGTTGCCAGCCCGATAGTGGATTTGCAAGAATGCGAAACAATCGCGGCAAATTCGCTTTATCAAGCCGATGGGGACGGCTCACCTGACCGGGTTGCGGAATTTTCGGCAAGTTTAAGACGGTTGTTCGACGCGAATAAATTACAAGGAAAATATAGAGAAGTCAACGTGTTGAACGAAAAAATGCGCGCAAACAATAAGGCCAGGCTCGAAAGAGTCGAGAAAATTTTGCAGCTGGCCGATTTGGAGGGTTGTAACGCGGAAGAAGTCGAATATATTCGTGAAATAATTGACGAATATTCGGGCGTATTTGGTCTCGAAGGAGAACCACTACCGGCGACGCACCTCTTACAACATAAAATCATATTAAAATCAAACAAACCGGTAAAATGCCAACGCTTCAGATTCCCGCCAGCGCTTAAAGAACACATGACTCGCGAATTGCAGAAGCTTCGCGAACAGAATATCGTTGTGCCGTCAAACTCAGACTATTCGTCAATGCTTTGGATTGTCCCAAAAAAGCCAGATGCAAATGGTAACCGAAAATTCAGGCTGGTAACCGACTTCCGGGCATTAAACGAAATTTCGGAGGGGAGCTGCCATCCTCTTCCATTCACGAGCGATATCCTTGAGCATCTTGCATCTGCCAACTACATAACGGTGATGGACCTAAAACAAGGCTATCACCAGGTAGAGATGCATCCCGAGTCCGCGCACTTAACCGCATTTTACGCGCCGGACGGCAGACACGGGAATCAATTATTACAATTTAATAGAATGGCTATGGGGCTAAAAGAAGCTACCATAACATTCACACGCGCTATGTCTCTGGCAATGGCCGGACTCCAAGGAGACGAGGTCGAGATATACCTCGATGATCTCATGGTGTTCAGCGAGACCCTCGACGAACACAGAGTGCGTCTCCGCCGGGTATTAAAAAGATTGCTAGACGCCAACATGACGGTGGAGCCGAGGAAGTGCCAGTTTTTAAAAAGAGAGGCGCATGTACTCGGCCACATCGTAGGCGGTGGTTTTATTAAAACCGATCCCGGGAAAATAAGGGCAATGGCGGAATACGCGGTCCCCACTAACCCCAAAAAGCTCAAGCAGGCCCTAGGTCTGTTTAGCTACTATAGGAGGTTTATAGAGAACTTCTCGAAAGTGGCATACCCGCTGTTCAAGCTTCTCAAGAAGGGCACGAAATTCGTATGGGGAGCAAAAGAGCAAGCCGCGTTCGATGAATTAAAATCGTTAATGTGCAAAGAGCCAGTCTTAAAGGCGCCAGATCTCGAGCAACCCTTTATTGTAACAACTGACGCGAGCGATTTTGCCCTGGGCGCCATTCTAAGCCAGGGAAAGCTGGGAAAAGATCAACCATGCGCTTATGCCTCTCGCTGCCTAAAGGGCAGCGAATTAAAATACCCCACCTACGATAAAGAACTGCTTGCGATCGTGTTTGCTAAAGACCAATTTCGGCATTATTTATACGGCCGGAAATTCACGATAGTCACGGATCACGAGGCGTTAAAACATTTTCACATATCAAAAAAACCGGATCTAAGATTCAATCGTTTAAAAGCAGCCCTTGTCGGATATGACTTCGATATAGTATACCGTCCAGGCGACAAAAACGCGAACGCCGACGCGCTCTCGCGCAATCCTGTGCTCAAACCGGGCGAAATAAACCCCGAATTACCGCGATTAGAATTGTACGAATTAGCTGAGAAGCAAATCGAGGCAGATCCAGACGAGGACGCCGGCGCACCGCCGGGCAGAATTTTCCGCGCGCGAGCGATTAAACAGCTAGGCGTGGATAATAACCAAAAAATGAAACAGGCGATGTCGGATTCCGATGAGTCGAGAAAAACGAGCAAAATAAAGAAAAAGTGTAACGATGCCGCGCTGATTTACAAAGCCGGTGAAATATTAGCCGTAAGGAACGAATTCGAAGACTTCTATCTATGCCGCGCGCTTCACGACATCTACCACGGCGACGATGTGATCAAAATTCAATGGTTTACCGAAATCGAAAATTGTAAATTTACATATGCATTGGACTATCGCGATTCCACGAGATTCGGATGTATTTTAACTAATACTTCGTTAAAGAAAGCTGGTAAAAATAGATACACATTGTCGAAAACCGAGCGCGAGCGTGTAAGAAAGATACTCGCAGAATCGATCGAATTCAGGGCGTCGCCGCAAATCGTGCAACCATCAACGGCCGCAGCGGACATCGAAAGATCGTCGGACTCCGACGCGACTAGGATTTCAGTGCAATCAGTCGTTTCAAACAGCTCGAGCCTCGGTGTAATTTTACCCCCCGGGGCAAAAGAGTATTTAAATTACATAGCACCACGGAGTATCATGACGCGCAAGACAAAAACTATCCAAAGCCAAATATCGCGCAAGCCTTATTCGCCCAGCAACACAAGCAGCAGCGACGAAAGCGACGGGGCAGTACAGGCATCAGGAACAGCGCAACAAATAGAGCCACTCCAATCATTTAAAATCCCCGCCAAGCCTTTGATCACTAACAAAGGATCAATACGGAGCGAGCCAAACTCGTCCGAATCTTCCCAGCGCATACACGCGGTATATCCGGATCAGCGCGAGGCGAGCTTAACGCACCTGCTTAGAGCCGACGTTAATAAAGTTGCGGCTCCGCGCAACGAGCACGCGCCACATAATTCAACACCACACAGTACTCCGGCCAAAATCCGCGATCCAGAAATTTGGCAGATGTGCAACGGGAAACTCCAAAAGAAACTCGTGGTGGATATCAAGGAAAAGGAGATCAAGGGAAGGGAAGGTATGCAAATCAATATATATGAAGCGAAATCATCCGTCGCGTCCGAAAAAGAAAAGGCGAACGACAGCTCGGTAGTTGACACTCAGGAAATACCGAACGATAACGCGAGCGCAGAAAAAACGTCGCACATGGTAGATACTTATGAAAAAGGCAAGACACCACGTGCGCGAAAGACGAGCGCAACCACCGGAATGAAAGGTCGGATTTCGGGAAACGAAGAAACGCAGACGCGAGAAAAGACACCTGAGCCAGGAAATCAAGCGGAGGCGCTCATGCACCATCAGAGCGCTGATGAGTCAGTAAACGAAGACGTCGGGCCATTCGAGGATTTCGCGGGCATACCGCGAAATTATGATCGCAGGCCCGATACATCCGCTGAGAACTCGTCAATTAGTTCAGGGAACGTGCTTATGCGTACATATATACGAAAAAAGCGTTGCGCCGAACCGTACGCAGAGCTGGTACGCTCGGATGATATACCAAGCTCGCCACCGGGGAATTGCCTGTTCTTTTCTCTGATTAAAGCCGCGGAGCTGAACATCTCGGCAACAGATCTAAGAAAACATCTGCTTAAATCATCTGCAATAAATTCCTGCGGCGAACCATCCGAAACCACGAGAATACTTAAATCTAAGAATGAATATGGCACCGTCGACTGCGCCTACCTGTTCGCGCAAGAATTCAATTTTAATATTTGCATTCATTATGATCTACCAAAGAAACGTCGCATATTCTGCCACGTGTTATCGAGCGGGGCAAAAGAATTCTTACACCTTAATTTGACAGGCCAACATTTCACGCCGTACATCCGCGTAAACGCTCCGCCACCAACCGCGAAGCCCACGAAGCGACACCGAGACCCACCGCCCACGAGCGACGGTAGCCAATCAAGCACGGAACCGCTGGAATCTGGGAAAAAAAAGCGGAAAAACGAAGACAGCGCGTTAAGCCGGATCCGTCAAAACACAAGAACCGCAAGGGACGCGACAGGAGTGGTGCCGAATCGGCCATGAGCATTGGGGAAAATATTATAATTGCGACGTGCACGAGCCCAGATCCCGCTGCCCAGCCAATTCCGGCAGCGAGCGAATCTCCAAACATAAGTAACGCGTCGATAGCCCTCAACCCAGCCACATCTATCCCCTCACCATCGAGAACGAGAATTTCGAGCTTTGATATTTCCGAAAAGTCATGCGCAGAGGCCCCTCTGCAGAACCAAAGCCACCCAAACTTCCCAGAAAGCCACCCACAGATAGACCCGGAAGACAACTACGATATCGTGCCTAACATACTTGCAAGCCCGAACTCGAGAGCAAGTACGTCCGCGGCGAAGCATATCAGAGACGCGGGTAATAACAGCGACACAAGCGATGGCGAAAAAACAGCCGCCGCTGTAACCGCAGCTTTATTACACGAAAAGATGAAGCGATACGTCGTGGCACAAGCCAGGCCCCTGCACGAAAAGCCACCTTGGGCTATACCCGAGGGCCAAGAACCACAGCCCTTCGTCCACTTGCAGTCTCTAAACGAGCACCCTTTCCGATACAAAGTAAATTTAGTTTATCTAACCTCATCCGACAATTTATTATCGACAGAAGTACAGGAGGCACTCGTCGAACGTGGCTACGTTAACCCGAGAGACTTAGAAAACAAAAAATTCAAAATCGGGGAGATAAACGTGATCGACCGCAAAGGATTTAGCGTAATAGGAGTTTACATCAAAGCGCACCTTGACGATCGCGCCTTACGCGTAGACCTGACAAAATGCTTGCGAAATTTAAAAAACGTAATGATAGCTAGGGGCTTGAACAGCGTAGCACTAGTTCGAGACCTCGAGATGCTGACGCCGGCCGAATGGACCAAACTAATAGAATTATTTGACAACACTTTTATGAACAAGCGCATTGCTGCGGTACTCTACAAGAATAACTTGCCGGTACCCCCGGTTAATGAGCGGTTTAAATTAATCCAAGAGTATCATATAGCGGCGATGGGTGGCCACCGCGGAACGACGAAGACGTACAGCAAAATTGCGAACGACTTCTACTGGCGAAACATGCGCCCAGACATTAAGCAATTTGTCGCCCGTTGTGCCACCTGTCAAAGCAATAAACTAGTCCGCGTAAAAACTCGCTTGCCAATGCTAATCAGCAACACACCGTCAACCCCATTCGCGCAGATAGCGTTAGATTTCTATGGGCCCTTGGAGAATTCAAGGCGTGGAAATAAGTATATTTTATCCGTCCAAGACATGTTGACGAAATACATCATTTTAATCCCCACAAAGCATGCGAGCGCCGACGAAGTGGCGCGAGCCCTAACCGAAAAGGTCATCTGCGTATTCGGGCCCCCGGCCGCTATCGTAACAGACCAGGGCTCACACTTCCAGAATCGGGTACTGGAAAAGCTCGCGAAAATCTTTCAAATCAAAAAATTCTGCACTACAGCTTATCACCCGCAATCAAATGGTTCAATAGAGCGCATGCATCACACACTCACGGAGTATTTACGTAAATACGCGAAGGATACTACACGATGGGACGAATGGACAGCAATTTGCCAACATGCGTACAACTGCACGGAGCACGAGAGCACCCGTTACTCGCCTCACGAGCTGCTTTTTGGTACAAAGCCCCGTACTCCGTCCAGCTTCACGCCTACCATCGATGACGTAACGTACAACCAATACATAGACGAAATGACAACCAATTTAACGGCGCTACAGACGACCGCAGCTATGAATCTTGTCCAATCTAAATACCGATCAAAATACTACTACGATCGCAAGCTCAACACGAAACACTTCCGAGAGGGCGAAACCGTCTTCTTGTTGAAAGAACCCAAAAAGGGAAAGCTTGACGCGATCGAATATCTCGGCCCGTTTGAAATCACCGACGTCAACAGAAAGACGCACGACGTGACAATACGCAACAACGAAATAACTAAGACCGTTCACGTAAATAAATTAAAGCGACCGAGCGAAATAGCTAGGCAGATGGACGCGTCAGAGAAATCGGACTAGGACGTTTTTTTTCTGTTTTTTTTTCGCGGCACCGGACGTGCCGCCCAAAAAAAAAAAAAAAAAAAACGTAACATGCATACTAAAAATAGGTTAGGTTCCGGCGCCTTGCTAATAAGCACCAGCGAGCTACTGGCAGTAAACACTAATGCCAACCAATATTTTAGGGTAGCCGCTGGAAGCCGCCAGGAGAACCTCGACACAATCCCTGATCCCGGAGCGGCCCCATTCATTCGCCTATTAAAAGAGAACGTGGGCCTGGTCACCGAAAAAATCGCTCCGCTCGCCACATCCAGTACAGACTGGAAGATAATCCAGAAGGTGGACCTACGGCCGTATTTCAGAGCAAGCGAAATGCTAGAGAAGCACACCGCGACGGTGGCACACGCGTGCGGCCCTCACTGCGAAATCGGGGAGCTGCAACTGGCAGTTAAAGAAGCCGCACGCCAGGCGGGAAGGGTGCTAAATTTACTACTCGTACATAACATCGGAGATGAACTACGCCGCGCCCAAAGATCGGTACTCCCTTTTATCGGCACAATCCATAAATTTCTGTTTGGCACGCTAACAGAGGCCGACGAGGCCGAAATTCAAGAGGCCGTAAGGACCATAGCCACCGATACCAAAACTACAACCGCTCTGTTGGCGAATCAAACAGAGATCATTGATCGCGCCCTATCTGACCTAGATAAGAAGTTATTAAAGCTAGAAGCCACGACAGAGATTTTAATCAATAAGTCAATGGCATCCGTTAACGAGGTCGCGATACGCAGCGCGGTACAGACTGTCAAGGACAATCTGCTTCAATTTAAAATGGATACGGAAGTCCTAACAGACGCAATTCTTTTCGCGACACAAGGCATGGTTCATCCACGAATTATGCCACCAGAGACCCTATTACAGGCCGCGAGAACAGTAGCCAACACCGTGGCAAATGCAAAGTTCCCCTCGCCGGGCGGCAACTTCTCCGCCATACCAATCCTTAAAATATCCAAGGTGACGGTACTCCTAGCCAATAGCCACCTGGTGTACCAGCTAGCCATCCCCCTCTTAGATATTAAAAACTTCAACTTATTTAAAGCCTCGCCGCTGCCATCTGTGCAACGTGCGCTAAACGTTTCAAATATTGCGGCCTACATTTGGCCCGAATTCCACTTTTTCGCAGTAAGCGAGTCAAATAGATCTTACATGCCGATACCCCCAGAAAGAATCTACAAGCTACGCAAGCTCGGTGACCTGCTGATTGCCGTTAACCCCGAACCAATCAGGGAAATCCGAGACAACGTCGCGTGTGAAATTAAAATCGCTTCAGGGCACGTGTTGGGGAAGGCCGAACACTGCGATATTCGAATAAAACAGCTACGCGACACGGTGTGGCTCAGACTCCACAAAACGAACGCCTGGATTTTCTCCGTCAGCAACAGGGAAAACATATATATACAATGCCAGCGAGCCGAACAAATTACATCCGAAATAAGCGGCACAGGAGTACTCGAGCTACGCCCGGGTTGCTCAGCACATACCGCGAACGCGCACTTGACCGCCTCGCGCTCGCTAACATCCCACGCTAATGCATCGGTTTTTGATACAGTCGTATTCAATGTCTCCGCAATGCTGACCGAAATAAGTAATTTCGAAGGCAAAGCAATTGAACTGCAACAGGCGATCGAGATCGAAGCAAAAAATCGAGCGGAGAACTCGCACGGCGTAAAATTTGAAACTTTAGAAACCGGCACGACGCTTCGCGAAATAACAGTAAAGGCACGTGAAATCGCGAACCGTAAGGAAACGGCATTCGAGCTGGAGAACTTATCAAGCTTCACGTCGAAATTCGGCTACTCAAGCTGGACGGCCGTGTTAATAATAATAATAATCATAATCAGCGTTTGGATCATCAAAAAGCGCCGCGCCGGTCAGCCGATGCGCAAATTAATTAAGCAGCAGGAAAAACAGCTAGAGCTGCAAACCCTAAAGGAAATGAATCGCGCTAGGAGCCAAGAGTAAAACCGTTATCTACGTAACTTTAACCAAGCGGTCCTTGTTTCCTTTTTTTTTTCCAAAAGAAGTAATGAAAGATTTCAGCTCATCCCGGAAATTTAATAATTCAAAGTTTACTGCATTCCAACGAAATAGAACGCACAATATCCAATTTCTCGCTCCTTCTCCGTCTCCCCTTCACCAACAAGTAATCCCCTAGCCCGCGTTTGGACACTCCTCCACGCGCAGATTCACGATGGCTCCAAAGTCATATAACTTGATCTAAATCACGCGCTGCAAGTCAACAAATGTTGCAATACAGTACGCACTCAAAAAAAAAAGCCAAATTGCGACTATTAACAAAACGACACTAGCCGCGCAGAGGCTCAAAAAAAAGAAGCCCTCTGCCTTAATAATAATCAATTTTTCTTTTCCAGGAATTAGGAAATTAAGTGTTTACATTTACTTTAACTAATTTACTATGTTACATTCACAATTATATATATCTTTATATGGGTCTTACATCATTAGCATTTAAACTTTCACTATACCGATACTTGGGCTTTTTATCTTTTAAATTTTTATCTTCATTGTATCAATCTCTCATAAATTATCATTAAGTTTATAAAATAACCAGCGGAATTATCCAGTGACCGCATACTTAGCACTAAGGAAAAAATGTATGTATTCCAATTTTGTTTTAAGAAATATTTGTATATTTAGGAGCTCCGATCCAGACAATTTGTGAAGCAGCGGCGGCTGCTAAGGAACAACATCCGCGTTCACACGCACGCACTCATAAATAAATGCACAAGATACATTTGTCTAGCGTTCATGCACGCAGACGACGGAAGAAGACGAACACACGCACGTACACACTCACACAATCCAATTATAAATAATCTAAAAAGGGACACACACACACACGTACACACATAGATTCACACAAAATTTACACACACCCCTGCACCTCTCGGCGCGGTGTTCCAATCGCGGTTATTATTAGTTCTGTTTTTTTTTCGGGTGACGAGGACGTCTGCCCACGCGACATCGGACGTGTCACGGATGAGCTTTGGGCTCTCCGACGACATCTCCGATGGCATGCATTTCGAGCGATGCGCTAGACGCATCGTCAGCGAAGGAACATCACGGCCGGAAGTCTCCACGTGCAGAAGTGCAACGCTGCACTTCGGCACGTGGAACCGCTCGCCGTCGACGAGTCGCATCGACGAGCGAGCGGGCAGATCACCGGCGACCACGAGTGAGGACGGAGCTCCTCCCACTGCAACTATCAGTAATATACTTACGTTCTATACACCAGCCAGAGTTCTTTTCTCCCTCCTCGTGACCTTCATCTTCCGTCACAGTATATAATATCGGCTCTCTGCAGCATCGACGCAGCAGCGGTCCAGTGGATAACTCGCTTGAGGTCTTTTATTTACGTTTGCGTTTCTTATAAATATAAATAAATAGTTATTTTTAGTATGTGAATTTATATGCGCTTCTAACCTCCCATAATAACCAACAATCTCAGTATTGTTGAAAGCGACTGAGCCTGAAAAAAAGAGAATCGGGGAGGCGAAAATTTAAAGAAAAATCACAGATTAATTTTCAATCTTAATTAATTTGCTGAAGGAGAAATTTTTTCATCAAAATGCTACGGTAATTAGAAAGATTTAATTAAAATCTTTGAGATAGAATACTCATACATGAGCATTAATATCGGACGAAATAATATAGGGTCGCGGTGCTCCCGACGGCACAGTGTATAAAACTTATACTTGCCATCGGGGCGCTACCGCGCCCCTTGATTATATAAAACGAAACGAAATGTTTCAATGTCTTTCCTTCTACATTATCATGAAATCAGCTGATCCGAAAGTCAAAGTACCGTGAACTTAGCCGCATACGGCCCAGAGTCATCATTGGGGACTGCTTTCTCATATATCATGTTGCCGGTGCATACTCTGCGTTCCAGAGCAGTAACAGTAACTAGATAGCCAGGGTAGCCGATGACGAGGTCTAGGTGGTGCGCTTTTTGGTTTTTTGTGTCTAAGTGCAAAAATCATTCGAGGGCGGTGTCTAGGTGTACAGGGTGACCGATGACGAAGTCTAGGTGGTGCGCACCGTAGCTTTTTGTGTCTAGGTGTAGAAATAATTCCGGGGGGGGGGGTTGTCTAGGCGTACAGGGAGGCCGATGAGAAAGTCTAGGTGACCGATGACGAGGTCTAGGTAGTTCGCACCGTATTTTTTATTAGTATCTAGGTGTAGAATTCATTCGAGACTGGTGTATCAGAACAATCAGTGATTACATGCTAGTGATAAAAATGTTACGAAAAAGCCAGGTTCGTTAAAGATGCTTATATTTTATTTTTAGGACAAATATAAAATACTCCAAAAAAATTACTAAAAAGGACTGAAATCTCTTTAAAAAATTAACTTTTAAAAAAGTAAAAGGTTCGGCGAGTTTGATCTATTCTGTAACGATCACAGATAAAAAAGAACTGAGATCAATCAAACAAAGTCAAGTTTATTATATTTAATCATAATGAAGCAACAAAATTTTTGTTTTTCAATGAAGGGCTTACTCAACTTAAAGTTAAGTTATATAATGATCAATGAGGAACAACTCTCAAGATACTTACTACGTAACTTGCCATGCCCCTCTCATTGTATACTTACGGTGTTTTTATGGCGTTCTAATACATAAAAAGAAAATTTTAGTTGTTCATCAATAAACAAAATGAAACGGGCATAGCAAGTTACGTAGTAAGTATCTTGAGAGTTGTTTCTCATTGATCATTATATAACTTTAAGTTAAGTAAGCCCTTCATTGAAAAACAAAAATTTTGTTGCTTCAATATGAATAAATATAATCAAATAAACTTGACTTTGTTTGATTGATCTCAGTTCTTTTTTATCTGTGATTTCGTTACAGAATAGATCAAACTCGCCTAACCTTATATATTTTTAAAAGTTAATTTTTTAAAGAGATTATAATTTCTACTTCTTTTAACATTTAACCATCCTTCGAATTAGATTTTATGTTACATGTAGTACTTTCTGTTATATTAAGTGGTAATTTAAATGTTGTGTGCACTGTTTTTCATTGCGTAATAAATGTGCCGCAATTCCTGTCCAAGCGACACATAAAAATGGAATATCCGACATTTTTAAGTAGTCTACTACAATGTTGAGTAAATAACTTTTTCCACTTTGTGACGCGAATAAGCGACCGATTTTGAGTGAGTACGTGAGTGAAGGGCGCGCGCTGTGACGCGTGATTTTTGCGAATAGATATTAGGGATCTTGAAATATCTTGCGTGATATTTTAGGTTAGATTAGGGATATCAAGGCAACGCTGAAGGTTCCCGCGACTTCGTCGAAGATTTCCGTATTTGAATATTAATTTGGATAGTTTAGGTTTAAGCTTAGCTAGGAATATTTTCATTGAATAAATAATAACCGTAATTATTACTCTCATATAAAATATTGGGTGGATTTATTGTGCATGAAACCTTTTCCCACACACACATTGAGACCTTCTGTTGTTATGGCGGCCGACTACTAATCCCGAGTAGTTGAGTTGGCGGATCCCCCTCTGGAAATAATGCTCTATTGAGTTAGCCATGCGAGGGTCACCTGGCGCCCATTTTTACAAATAATTGGTGACTACGCGCTTGTATAGTCGCACGGGAAATTTGCACTATTACAAATGGCGCCCAANGACAACCTGTTTTTTTTTTTTAAATTACGCAAATTTTGTAACTCTTCTCTCTCGCAACTTTACTTAAGTTTTTCAATTAACAAAAATGCTTCTCATTTTTTCTTCCTCGGGGGGAGTACTGTAGGTACCCCACCGACAGGTGGCGGTACGTCCGACCACAGAGAGAGAGAGGGAGAGAGCGGCTCACGCCGCGAGCGAACGCCACGGCCCCGCTCAGTACACAGTTGAGTACCGCACTGACCACGACCCAGACCAGTCAGGCTGGAGAGAGAGAGATCAGAGAATAAAGAAGATAGTTCGGGATAGGCAAGAGTACTTTCTCCTCCCGACCGCCTCATCCCGACAGTGATACGTTGGCGAATTGTTGCGTGCGACGCAACTCGAAGCGAGAGTGTGTGCGAATGTGTGCGACGGTGTTAGTGAGAAACACACCACTGCTTAGATTAAGTTATTATAGGATTAAGATATTATTATTTATTAGCGTTACTACCATTGTAGTATTTCGATACTACTGAGTGACAATTCTTTTTTTTTTGGCGTGAGATTTCCTGTTGTTATTGTAGAATTGGAACTGAATTGGAAATTCAGTCGAGTTTCTTTTTGTGAGATCAAATTTCGTGGTCTGAGCGTCCGAGAAAATTGCAGGGGCATCGTTCTCGTTTTGATTAGTAGAATTGCTGCTTGCGATTGGTACAGGTGTAGTCCCTTAGGGTTATTTGCGTTTAGTTGAGAGGAATACATAATGAATTCTTGCGAGACCACGGGTGGTCACCAGTCCCGAAGAGTAGCCTGCAGCGTTGAAGGAATTCTGACACACAAGGTTAAGGAGCTAACAATAGCTGAGGTAGTTCACGAACTGGACTGTCATGGCGCCAGTACAAGAGGCTCCATGGCCGTTATGATATCATCAACGAATCCTTGCTCCCGTGAGTCCAGAAGCAACCCAGTTAGTACCGAGACTGGCCACGAACTCCTCGCAAACTCTCGACAGGCAGCCACCGGATTCGGAGGATTCAGCGACTCGGTCCAGGCGGTTCAGGAAATACCGGACCTACAGTCACGCATGGATGCCTTGCTTCAAGCCTACGAGGAGGCCCTAGAGCCTAGGGAGAGTCCTACCCCACCGACTCAAAGCAAGGAGTATCCGAGTGGCGGGTTGGATCCTGTAACCCTTCAAGTCGAGAAGAAGGAGAGCTCGAGTAGTGAAGACAGCAGTAGTAGTAGCAGTTCTAGTAGCGGATCGAGTGAAAAGAGCGCAAGGTCGAGCGAATCCGACGACTCAGACCGACCCGGCAGGAAGAAACGTACCAAACGCCGTAGCAAATCCAAAGACGTAGGGTCTCGTTACATCCGAGCATTCCATAACTGAAACCTCAAGTTCTCCGGAGACCAAAGAGAAGCAGCCGGATTTTTGAGTCGTTTAACTAATTGCAAGCGGGCCTCAAAAATATCTGATCGAGGGATCTTGCGTGCACTCCCCTGTATTCTACTCAAGGATGCCAGTGACTGGTTTAGGCCCCAGCGCTCAGCGTGTGACAGATGGAAGAGCTTCAAGCGGGAGTTTAAAATCCAGTACATCACCAAAAGGGACGACGAAGAGATCTGGGAGGATTTGAGACAAAGGACTCAAGGCAAGGGTGAGAAGATTGGCTCTTGTACACTTGTTTGAAGATAATCGTCGATCATCTGAAGTCTCCACTTCATGGCAGACCAGAGGGTCAAAACGTTTGCCGACCTACAGAGACTCAGAGAGACCTGGGAAAGGGAGAAACATCTCGACGAGAGGTATCTCCCACTACCTTCGAGGGATAAAATGAACATCCCGGCTGCTGGATTTGGCCCCACGAGAGGATCAGAAGTAGCGGCAGTGAAGGATTCTCGCTCAGAGAGCGACTCGAGTAACCAAGGTCGAGCGAGCACCCCTACCGATTCGACCAGTGAAGAGACCGACCCGTCAGCTAGCGACCGAGACTCATCCGGAGATTCAGAAGAGGAAGTAGGACCACCATCGGGAGACGACTCCGAGGGAGCGACAGACGGTTCACCGTCCTCCCAGTCCAGCTAACCAACCCGACTATGAACCATGGAGACCCACCTGCCGCGACTCAAAGCGTTGTGGGCCGAAGGCCGCTGTCAGGTTTAGCTAGTAAGAGAGAGAGAGCGTGAGTTAGAGTGACCTTTGGATCCGAGGGGAATCCAAAACCTACCTGCAAATCGAGGATTTGTATTTCGGATTAGTTGGTTAGTGAGAGTAATTTGAAGAGAGAAGAGAGAAGATCATCGGCGATTGGAAGAGTCTGTGAAGAGACGAAGATTGAAGAGCCAAAGAAAGAATCACTGACAGGAAAGAAGACTCAACCCATGACACTCCGGCGAGAGGAGAGTCAGATTGTTGGGAGTACAAGTGCTCAACCACTGGTGGCGGGTTACACGAGCGAGTTCGGTGGTGAATTGTCACAGAGGGTCAGAGACAGGATGAGAGAGTTAGAGATCCAAGAGTGGGATGTTCTAAGGCTCGCCCAGTCAAATGACAGAGCCACATCACAACAAGGTAGCTCATCGAGTACCGTCTCAGCAGGTTCAACGGCTCCTCGAACACTTCGTCTTGTGGCTGACGTGGAGCAAGATTGGGAGACGAGGCTCAACCCCGCTAAACCCCCAGATACACCGATCATCAGGGATGATGACGGAGCTCGTCTCCTAGAGTTCAGTCTGGTTAAAGGAGATACACGCCTTAGATTTAGGGTGGGTGGTGAAGCAGGCGACACGAGAGTGTATCTGGACTCGGAGACCACGGCGTCTGTGGTTGACCCTAGGATGACTAACAGATCGAGAGAGGAGTTCAAATTGAAGCAGAAGTCTATCAAGAGATCAAGAGGAGCAGATATAATCACCAAGAAGATTGCATGTAGATGGCTACTTCCTCCGTCAGGTCGACTTAGGTTAAAAAGCGTAGAATTGTTGTTAGGTTGTGTTGTACATGTAGCGAGCATCTACTTTGTAGCGACCTTTTTCGCGTCTAGCGATCGTGGAGGACTACACTACCGAGCCAGTCGTAGGTGCGCTCAGAAGAGCATCTAAATTGTTTGAGTAATAGAGGTTACTCACGGTTTTGGGTTGCTTTTGCAATTGGAGGTGCTTATGAGACTTAGTCACGTGTCGTCACTCAGGGAATTGAGGAACGCTGCAATGGTAGAAGTAGTATAATTGAATGAACATCTTTTTTCTTTTGAGATGTACATAGTTTATGTAAGAGGTTCAAGCGTGCGTCAGTCTTGGTGTCGAGAACGTTTCGGGATTCGATTAAGGGGTATGTTGTCTCCGATAAATGACCATCTGTAGAGTGTAAGCAGGCCACTCCATGACTCCAGGAGTATGTCCTGCTTAGGGAGGGGGGGGGGAGAATTGTGACGCGTTACAAGAGGACTCTCGAGGGCAGACTACGAGTCCCGAAACGGCCCGAACACCGAGACTGACACGCGAATATAGAGATTATTTATTAATCGCACGGGATTATTTTTGCACTATTGCATTTAACGAGAAGAGAAGCTCGAGGCGCATCACCTGCCAACCGCACGTAGCAGACGACGCACCGTTCGCAGCACACGAAAGAGAGAGAGAGAGAGAGAGAGAGAGAGAGAGGGAGAGAGAGAGAGAGAAGAAGTAGAAGTAGATTTATTTAAGCGGCTGAGGACTCACGGTCCGATGTAGCCAGAATCAGAGCTTACAGGCCCCGAGGAGATCTCGGAGCATAGGGTGGGCGTAAGAGCCCTTACAAAACACAAAATATAGTCAATGTGATACAGGCAGTAAGAATTTAAAAGTTATGAACAATAAAATAAAATAAATAATAACAGTAAAAGTATATCGACGCCTGAGTGGAATATGGGCGTATCTCGGAACCCGCTCCGAGAAGGGCGTATCTCGGAAACCGCTCCGAGAAGGGCGTATCTTGGAAACCGGTCCGAGAAGGGCGCATCTCTGAACCCGCTCCGAGAAGGGCGCATCTCAGAACTCGGTCCGAGAAGGGCGTATCTCGGAACCCGCTTCGAGAAGGGCGCATTTTGGAAACCGATCCGAGAGGGGCGCATCTCGGAAACCGCTCCGAGAAGGGCGTATCTCGGGATCCGCTTCGAGACGGGCGTATTTCGGGAGCGGTTTTCTTTCCTCAAATTTTCTAGCGGCAGCCCTGCAAATATTTATAATGCGTTTTCTGCCAAATAAACGCAGTTAAAAATTCCGAAAAAATTTGGAGTCGACTCCAAGCTGTCACGCGTCGTATATATTGAGTAACTATAATAAATGTCAAACAATACTCAATAGACCGACAGTTATTTTATATATTATTTAAAACGATATTTTTGTAATATAAAACTCACCTGCACCTGTTTGGGCGATGGCTCTCCCTACTGAAAAAATTGCGCGAAAATCGAGCGATTTTTTTCAGTAGGGCTACCAGCTCACGATACATTAGTAGATACATTAGGTTTAAGGGTATCATTTTGGATAATTTCATAAAAAAATATTGTACAAGACAAATATAGAAAGAAGAAAAAAAAAATATATATATATATATATATGTTTTATATTGAATAATTTTATGTACAAACAAATAATAATATTTATAACATGAGAAGAAAACAAAATAATACAATTTTTTTTAATTTAATTATTATAATTAAAAAAATATTTATAAAAATTCAGGGATGGCAACAAAATGAACTTATTTCATTACTAATTCATAAAATGAATGAAATTCTTGAGGAATCACTTTGTCAACGTAGCACATTTTTCGCAAATCATTTCTTTTCTCCTTGTCGAGTGAGATTTTACTTTTGCTTACTTGTGTCAAAGGATATAACTTTCCGATGCATTTATTCGTCACAATTAAAATCGAATCCTTCGCTAAAAGGAGAGGAAAAAGTTGCAAGGCCACTACCTACCACGAAGTACTGTCAGGCAATTATTGACTTTATTATATTATTATTAAGTATTAATATTAAGTATTATTATTTTATACTTATGTATTATTGAGTATTGTTTGAATTTTTTCATTAGGGAGAGCCATCGCCCAAACAGGTGCAGGTGAGTTTTATATTATAAAAATATCGTTTTAAATAATATATAAAATAACTGTCGGTCTATTGAGTATTGTTTGACATTTATTATAGTTACTCAATATACACGACGCGTGACAGCTTTGAGTCGACTCCAAATTTTTTCGGAATTTTTAACTGCGTTTATTTGGCAGAAAACGCATTATAAATATTTGCAGGGCTGCCACTAGAAAATTTGAGGAAAGAAAACCGCTCCCGAAATACGCGCGTCTCGAAGCGGATCCCGAGATACGCCCTTCTCAGACCGGCTACTGAGATGCGCCCTTCTCGGAACGGTTTCCGAGATGCGCCCTTCTCGGAGCGGTTTCCGACATACGCCCTTCTCGGAGCGGGTTCCGAGATACGCCCATATTCCACTCAGGCGTCGATATATAAAAAAAAAAAAAAAATTATCGCTACTAATAAAATAAATATGTATAAATAAAAAATAGAATAGCAGAATAGTTCGCACGTGAGAGCTAAAAGAAAAAGAGAGTAAAACGAAGCACTACGAGGTCTTGGGAAGTCTTGGGTCCACGCAGTACTCTCGTAGCCGGCACTTGAAGCTGAAGTTCGTGAAAATCTCGCGTAGTTCGTGGGGGAGCTGGTTCCACAGTCTTGCGACGCCGATCCTGAAGGAGCTTTCATGGCAATCCGTAGCATTAGTCGTCAGCATGATGTCGTATTTGCTAGCTCTTTTGCTGCCCACTTTATCTTCCGGGCGTAGTGAAAGCCTAGCTCGCAGATAGGAAGGAGATGATGTCCTCAGCACCTTTGCCAGCAGAGAGAGGGCCAGGTATAGTTACGTCTCCCGGTGTAGGAGAGAATGTCGTACTTAATGTAGACTGGCGTGATGTGCTCCGACTTCCTAGTACCCTGCACGAAGCGCAGAGCAGCGTTCAGGCATCTCTCCATCTTGGTGGTCATCTCCTTTGACAATCCGAGATACAGGGAAGCGTAGTAGTCGAAGTACGGAAAAATCAAGGTTTTTACTAGCGAGAGCTTGGTTCTGCGCGGGAAAAAGTAGCCGCATCTTCGTAATCGCCCAAATGAAGCAAAACACTTATTACAAGTCGCGATGCACTACTGTTTTCACGTAAGGCAGCTGTCCAGGTTGACACCGAGAAGCTTGAGCGATTCGCTGGGACTGATGACTTGGCCAGCTACAGAAATAGGCGGCAAAATCTGTTCTGACATTCTGTTGACGAAACCGCGGGTACCAAAGCAAATCGCTTCCCTGCTAAAAATACTCGATAGAGATCGATTAAATTCTGAATTGATTTTAAAGCTATATCTTAATCCCACTTTTTCTATTAGAACTCTATTGAAACCGATAGAATCGGTAGGAGTCGATAAATTTCGAATTGATGATTGATGCCCCTGACGACCTGCGTACGTTCGGAGAGAAATGAGTTGACCCAGCCACACGCTGAATTGGAGAAGCCTAGCGCATGTAGCTTTTCCACAAGAAGCCCGATGTTTACCAAATCAAACTCTCTAGATTCGTCGACCGAGACGAGAAGGGTGATCTTTCCCTCGTCGATGCCCTGGCGTATGTCGTCGAACCCAGCAACCAAAGCCGAATGAGTACTATGGCCCTTGCGGAAGCCTTACTGGAATGAGTCAAGGAGATCTCTTTCCGTGACGAAGGCGTTGATCTTTTTGTAAGCGATGTGCTCCAGGATCTTCGACGGCGCGCATAGTAGACTAATCGGCCTGAAGTCGCCCATGCCCAGCGGTTGGCCCAACTTCAGCAGCGGCAGCACTGTTGCTCGCTTCCAGGATACAGGAAAAATGCCCGACTGCAACGAGGCGTCGAAGATGTTCAGCAAAACAGGCATAATATGTAGAAGGCATTGTTTGAGGAATTTCAGCGGTAAAGCGTCGGGGCCCAATGAGTGGTACCCCGGCACCATGGATAAAGTAAACAAAGCTGACCTTGACCCCCCACCCGAGCCAGTGAGAGGTCAAGGTCAAGATTGTTTACTCTCCATGGTGCCATTTGCACTTTGGAGAAAGCCCGACCTCCCACTGGTTCTCCTAAGTGCTCTGAATTTCGAGACAGTTGAGAGCGAAGTCCTTTCATCAAGTGTTTTACAGAATTGGAGAAAATCCCCACTTACATTCCTTCTATCCAAGGTTCGGTTTTCAGGCACTTTGGAGAGCGACGGCGACTTCTTGCGGCTGTTGGCGATAGGTGTTTGGATCGACGGCTGGCTGACATGATGCGAGGTCCGGCTAGTGCAGCTTATAACCCGCAA
>CM053168.1:18804966-18827590 GCA_012977825.3 Pteromalus puparum | reverse complement strand
ACCCCCACACCTGCAACTGTGACGTCACTGGCGCCAGTAGGCCACGCCCCCCTGTCTACCTAGCGATGACCTATTCTACTGTGGTGACGAAGTAATACGATTTTGGTTAACCGCGCGCATGTTTATTTCTGCGACACTCGAAATTCGCTTGTCGGAAAAAATATATGGTCACGATAATTACTTGGTGAAAGCTGGCCAAGGACTGAAATAGCTGCGCTAATTCTCACCTCCCGCCAGACACTTTTTCCACCACTTTTTAGTTTTAAAAAGCCCTTGCATAGACACTTTTGACAAAACTGTGAGACGAAAGTCGTCAGTTATCAGCTTCATATCTAATATTCCGACTTCTGTGCATCTCAGATTTATTAAAAAGTGTGAAACGGATGGAAACTTGGTCTCTAGAATAATCAGATGACCAAAATCCATCTCGAGTTTATGTGGGAACGGTATTTTTCATCCGCAGCAACGATTCTCGAGTGTATTTTTACGCAAAGTGAAGTAAAGTCAGCATATGCATCTCTCTCTCTCTCTCTCTCTCTCTCTCTCTCTCTCTCTCTCTCTCTCTCTCTCTCTCTCTCTCTCTCTTTCTCTCTCTCTCGCTTTTTCTTATGATATTACTCTGTAACTAAGTAAAGCCAAAGTACAGAGCATTTAGTCGATATTACTCTGTGACTAGTACGTACATACAGAGTAGAGAGCATTTAGTCGATAATACAATCGAAATTATATTTAAATTTGGTCAAAAATCAAGCGAAAACGGTGAGATAGTATCAGGAGAGTATGCACTCAAGAAGGTGTCACACTTCTTCTAAGACGCAAGAGAGAGAGAGAGATGGGCGTGTTATCACTGCAGCTGCAGCGAGGCGGCTCTTATCGCAGCTACTCTACACGCCGTAAGCGCCAAGTGGCTTCGAAACCTAATCCAGTGCGGATTAACACACCTTCTATTCAAGCGTAGTAATGGCGCTTTTTTCTCTCATCACGACACAATGGCCTTTGAATTAAAAAAATATTTTCTAGTATACCTCCTCGGTCTTCTACTATCCTAATACATGCGGGGCCAAATCCCCGAAACTAGCGATCAGATGTTTACGTGGCATAACAATTTTTGCTGTACGCCCCCACCAGCTATGCAACACACCCGGTTGTGGGCCGAAAACAGCAAATTTTGAAAATCGATCGATTGGCAATATCGATAAAATCACTTTGAACTACATGTAATCTGATAGATCTTTCGTAGAACAGTTTAAGAGGTTTCATACGGAAACCTCTCAAAAATTTTCGTCCGTTTTTGTGTAGCACTCACGGTTTCCGAGATATTGACGAAAATCAATATTTCAACCAATCGATCGTTCATAGCTCCGAAACTACTGGCCCGATATTTTCGCGGTATATAGATTTTTTTGTGTACACACTGAGGGTTTTAGAACGCAATAGGTTGCGAGTTGATACAACGATTTTTGAAAATTGATCGATCAATCGATTGCCTATAACTCCGAAACTACTGAACCAATATTTTCGCGGGATAACAACTTTATTGTGCGCACTTCAAGATCTATTCAACAAGCTTGATTGCGCATTAATACAATAATTTTTGACAATTGAATAATCAAAAATATCGACTAAACACTATATGTTAAGCGTTATTTTTCCTTACACGAGTACGTATGACTTAGTGACGTAAGTATACGCTGCATAGACTGTTGAATAAAATGAGAAAATAACTGTGTTAATGAAAATAACTGCCGAGTTGCTATAATCTTGGAGAATTTCTTGTAAATACTCATATTTTTCAGAGTTTCTCGCTTCTACGCTATCTGATATGTAGCGTCGTCAAGAACTCTGCTTACCGTTGCCAGGTTTTATTTTCGCTACGCAAAAAGCACCCTCTACTGTCGAGTTTCGTAGCTTAGTGGCACTATAAAAGAGGTCTGAGTTGAGCAGCTAGCCATCAAACAGTATCCAGCAGTAGCCACGGAAACTTCAGAGAGAACTGTGCAATCCACGATGGACAAGCTTCAGCTGTTGAGAATCGTGTTTACTGTCTTGAGTGCGGTTCTTGTACGTGAGCCGACAGCACGCATTTTTTGCAATGAAGCATGGCGTCGTTCTTTAAAACACTGCTCCGTCAGCTGTTTATTGAAGCGCTTAAAATATATTTTGGGTTTCTGCAGTCTTCGTACTATTATGTACTTATTTAATCGTGGTTTGTTGGAGAGTGAGGTGGATATTATCCGCGCTCTCGGCGAGTCTATCGTGAGTCGTGGAATGCAGAGTGCCTTGCAAGTTCAAACCATTATACAGCAATATCATCTGATTCTTGGTAAGATTCTTTCTCTCTTAAAGCATGTGCAAAAGTTCATTGTAAGCGTATTTTTTCTTTTTTTATCGTGAAATTTGAATGCACAGATCTTGATAAAATGATGACCGACACTGAAGGAGATGCGCTGATTGAACTCGTACAACTAGATGATGAGGAGGGGGAGCAGAAACCCTCAGTCGTCGAAATGGAGACCAACGAAATGCCATTGGACCTTACAGCAGTAGCAGCAGACACGACCGGCGTTACGGTCACAGCTGTCAAGATGGAGGCTGACGAGACATCAACCAACGTAGCCTCAGCAGATACAGGTAGTTTCAATGACGCTGCTACTACTACCGCTGCTACTGCTGCTGCTGCTGATGCTGCTGCTGCTGCTGCTGCTGCTGCTGCTGCTGCTGCTGCTGAGACACTGGCAGAATCAATTGCCACGAATGCTGCTACCACAGCTATGAAAGTCGATACATCGCAGGCCGAGCCAGCGCCATCTGAGGTGCATCCGATAACGACGCTTGAACAAAACGATGACGAGGGAATTAACGAGGATTATAATGATGATGATGATGATGCAGAAGTCTCTGATGCGTCGTCCTCATCTACTGCTTCTTTCTGCTCCTCCTCAGTCGGTTTATCCTCAGTCACCGAATCAGTAGTTGACGAAACGTCGGGGCACAGTAGCACAGACGATGTATCTGGTGGCGCTGATGATGAATGTAAGAGCCCTCTCACATGCACATTACCACAAGAATAAAATGTGTAAAATAATAAAACATATAAATTAGCATTATGTTGCAGGAGGGCGCAGGCGTTGAACAACCGCCGAGACAGCACATCGTGATTCATCGGGAGTTTACGAGATATAATCCGTTTTTCCGCCTGAATAGTCGTGAGGCGCTGATCACCATCAGGCGGCCACCTCAGAATGCAGACGTCGTAGAGTGGCTAGGGCTCGCTATGCATGATCTGTACAGGTATGTGTGTGAGACTACAACACCCGACAACTTTGTCGGTATAACAATAAACTCAGAGCAGTTTAGACAGGGTGTAGTGTGGATTTCGTATAGATTAGTGCGAGAACTGAGCGCAGTTGAAATGTCAGAGATACTGCAGAGTGTAACACAGAGTAAAACAGACTTTGAAATTGATAATACACTGTTAGTCAATGTTAATACAGTGTCGGTGCCTCGAGGGGCGGGTCGACACTTCTGACACCACTTTTAAACGATCTATTTTAACCATTCAAAATAAGGATAATCTCTGTCTGCCTCGATCGCTTGTTTGTGCGCATATGTATGCTATCCGCGGTGACGTTCGTCCACTTTGGTATCCGCGTCAATGTTGGAACAGAATTCAGACAATGTATATGGTTAATGGCAACAGAGAAGGTATTAAAACTTGCTTAACGTGCTAGTTGTTTATTCCCGAAACACAGCTGTTTTGGGTATACCGAGATTTAACTTTTTCCAAGAATACTACGGGTTGACGTGGCATAGCATAGTAGGCTCTATTCTTTCAAGGTTTGCTCGACGGTGAAAAGCATATACGATGGATCGTAATATGTTCATAATGTCGGTATACTGCTAGTATACTCTTCGTATTATGTATTACGAGAGTAAGCCGACATTATCAGCCATTATTGAACTGGTTTGCGGCTCGGCATTAGGGAATATTGTTCATTCATTCAATAAAAAAGTAACAAACGAAAAGAAATCATAGTCTGCCCGAACAAGTGTCGCGTTGTCTGCCAGAAACCGCCTTGTTGAACGGGACCAAATTTGCCAGGCCTTGTTAGATTAGTGTCCCACTGATAGAATCTTTTGCAGTCAGATGTTGTCTTCGAATCAATCTGAATGAAACCAGGTCATTTGATAGGAATTCATAACATCATGCGCAGTTTAAAATGCTGCTCGAGGTGCTGGTAGAACGATTAGAGCTACCTACCTAGTAATGATACACCCCTCATATTTGCCGATACTGCTTTTTGTATACGTTTGTAAGCTGAGCAGCCAATCGGTTCATCTTTGTTTTTATCGCACCTTAGCTGAAACGCTTCAACACCCGGACTATTGAGTAACAGCACGAAAAACAAACTTAATACTTTCTTACGATTTCCGAGACACAACAGTCGGAAGCTGTATTGGTTAGTGATATAAGACACATATACCATGTTGTTCAATCTGTGTGTTTATACAGCAGGTATCGTAGGTGCTGTCTAATAACGAAAATATGTCTGAGTCATTTGTATTGTTGTGGGTGTCTTTGTGGTGCGGTAGGCATTTGTTCAGGACGATCGCGTAAAGTTGAGTTTAGTCAGTACTTAGCATTGAATCGTAGAAAATATTGCGACCTTCGACTGTTTATCGCAGCACTAATGCTCTGTATTTTGACCGCGTCTCGTTGCGTGCGAAATATCTTTGGTGGGATGCAAGATTTCGTTGAATATGCCTTTCTATTTCTACGGCTGTCAACATAATTATGATGAAGTTAGTTTGCCACATAAAGTTTCTCGATAGTGTACATTATTTACATTATGGGTGATCTGCTTTACCGAAAGCTTAGGACTCTGGCCGGTATTGAGAGGATACGTTTCTCCACTTATTCAACAGACCGGAGAATCAGCAACTATGTGTGCAGATGCCACCTGTAGATGATGCTTCCTCACCAGATCGATGCGTTTTTGCGATGCGTATAAGCATTCTTAGAGTGTACCGCGCGTTAGAAAATATATCAATACATTTTTGATTTCAACCGAGATCATCGAGTTGCAAGCAGGATTGTTAAGATATTGAGACTTTGCGATGTCTTGCTTTCAGTAAAGACGTTTATTCGAATGTCGGCTCTGATCCGTTCTTAGGTGTGCCTACTATTGCTCGTCTTCGTGTTTGCGTGTTTGTTACCGTAAGCAAATTAAAAAAAATTATGACTATTGTTCATTTACCGTTGCGGGATGGCTATCGTCGAGCCAATTAACATCGCTAAAAGCACCACAATGGCTCACGTGTGGATGGAGCTTGAGACAGTGGTCGAATACAGCTTCTATACATTCGGTGAAAACGAGACTACGAAGGCCCCTGCGTGGCTATGGATTTTGTGTTGTCTCGTGTTCAGAAAATAATGGAAAGTCTACGCCGTTCCACGGGTGTTATTGGCAATGTGCTGACTGTTCACTGTACTACTGAATTGGTCAGTGATTTGGCAATCTGGAATGGCTTTCCGGAGTAGACGACGCTCGAGAGACGTTAGTTAGTTCGGAAAAATTAAGAGCCACGGTATCGTCTCATTGAAAGTGGTGGTTTTTTCGTCGTAGTGTGATTTGAATCGCTTGTAAGTACCGCGAGAACGGCAGATGTGACGTAGGTTAAAAAGTCCAAAAGTACATGCATACCTCTTAATCCGCGAGATGCATTTTTCTGGTGGTCGCACGCGCAAAAATTAAATTATGTCATGTATGCTGCTTTATATCCCGTACATTTGCAAATACGGGGCTCGTCTACCCGTCGGCATCCGTAATAACTTTATTGTGCGGCTGAGGTTGATGTGCGGCCGTGTAGGTTGGTCTCCAAACAACGACCCAGCCAGATTGACGGCTTTCTGGTTATGTGTGAGTGTGTACTTTCGAGAAATATTTTTTACCACCCTATTTGCTACCCGTATGCTATAATAGCTGTCTATTTCGCTGTGTAGATTGTCGTTGCGGTCCATGTGTCAGGAGACTGTAAGACACTAAGACGTGAGACGCCGCGGTATTTGCCGGTACCTGAGGTGGCCGACACTTAAAAAGCCCGTCGCGATTCGGTTTACGTTATTACTACATGGTCTATTTGAAATATCGTCGGTATAAATTACCAATTCTGAAACGATCGCGTATAAGGTGGTCTGCCTTCACGATGTACAGCGATAAATTTCTTTGCGGTGAAAAGACCTATGCATCGGTTTGTACCCACCAGTAGTGTAGAGAATGATGATGAGCAGCCTTTATGATCTGATATATTCAGAGAGTTTTGAGCAAGAGTTGCATGGCATGAAAGTCGACAAAAGTCCGTTGTTATTAAATTCAATGCTGTGTCATACGGTCCGTGGCAAGCTATGTCTCACCTCGGTTGTGGGCAAGTATTGGGCATACGCGAAAACATGACACAAAACCTGAGATAGTAAGAGACCCACAGAGATTGTTTTCGAGCCTACTAAACGAGCCCCGATCGACGTTGTAAATTCTATTACTGTCCGGGCGATGAAGTCCTACGTTGAGTTGGACAATAATTGACGAGGGATGCCCAAATTTAACCGTGCTCCACTGTGCAAGCGTGTTATCGCTGTCTATACACTATGCTCTGGCGCGACTCACTACTTTTCTCCTGAGCTTGATTGCACTGGAGAACGCGTGCTTGTACTATGACATCAGATTCCATATTGTTAGTCGTTCGTCCCTACGTCAAACTAGCACAGTCCCAGATTCTTATCGCAAGAGTCTGCACTTTTATTGGTCTGTCCTCGCGGTTAGCAAGAATCCGGATTCGGTCGCGAAGAGTTGCCATCTAGTTTCGGCTTGTGCTCGCGAAGATAGTCACAGATCCAACTTAGCGTCGAAGAGCTAGTCTCATCTTGTATCCTGCGCAAGGGTACATCTGTATAACCCGCTCAACTATTTATTCCTTAAAATGTCATATTACAAGAGCTTGTTAATATAAACATCTACTAATCTCAGTTAATAATTAGAACAATATAACGAAATATTTGGTATTATAATATAAATATTTATTTATTTTATAATATTTACAGTTTCGAGTTATAAACTCGTGGTATTTTGATGGTACAATTGGATTAGTTTTACCATCGCCTCAGGTCAGCTTTTCTTTTCACTTAGTGCTATTTTTGCAGTGTAAGCTTTTGAAAATTTATATTTTTTTATATTTTTCCAAAATTTTACAGTGTGATATAATTGTATAACTTACGAATATTATACATAATTATAGTGTAGTATTTTTTCCCTCTGTTAATCGAATTTTTGCTTCTGCACCTGGTCCATAGATGTTGTAGTTTGATTTTAGTTCTTCTTTAATCGGTTGTTTAGTCACTTGAGATTGTTGCCACTCAGTAATAACCATGTTTGTTAAAAAAAAAAGTTTAAATGGAAAAATATAAAAAATATAAATTTCCAAAAGCTTCCAAAAGCTTACACTGCAAAAATAGCACTAAGTGAAAAGAAAAAAGCTGACCTTGAGGCGATGGTAACTAAATGCCTTGTACCATCAAAATACCACGAGTTTTATAACTCGATTGTAAATATATAAAAATAAATAAATATTTTATTTATTAATATAAATTATTTCTTATTATTGCTACTTTAATTCTGATATTGTAGATGTTTATATTAACTAGCTCTTGTTAATGACATTTTAAGGAATAAATAGTTCGCGGTATCAGTGCTACTCTTCGCGGCACAAGTTGAGCTGTGCTACTCTTCGCGGCATAAGTTGATCTGTGCTACTCTTCGCGGAGACAAGCCGAACTGTGCAACTCTTCGCGGACCGAATCGGTTCTGTGCTACTCTTCGCGGCGAGAATAAACCGTGCTACTCTTCGATAAGAATCTGGGCTGTGCTAGTCTTCGTAGGGACCGACGACATACACTATGGAATCTGTGTCATAGTACAGCACGCGTTCTCCCAGTGGCTCAAGCTCGGAGAAAAGTGTGAGTCGCGCCAGAGCAGTAGTGTAAGGAGCGATAACCACGTTGCACAGTGGAGACGGTTCAATTTGGGCATCCTCGTCATTATTTGTCCAACTAACGTAGAGGACTTCATCGCTGGCCGGCAGTATAGAATTTACAACTTTATCGGGGCTCGTTAGTAGCTCGAACAATCTCTGTGGGTCTCTTACTATCTCGGTTTTTGTCATGTTTTCGCGTTGCCCAAACTTGCCCCACAACGAGTTGAGACATAGCTTTGCCACGGAGCGTAGACCAGCATTGAATTTTATCCGACTTTTGTCGAGCTTTATGCCCTCCTCTTGCTCAAAGTTCTGAATATACCGATCTATTGCTTGCTCATCATCATTTCTACACTCTGGTGGGTATCCCGATGCATAGGTCTTTTCCGCAAAGAATTTATCGATGTACTCGTGAAAGAGACCACCTTTACGCGATCGTTTGTCAAATTGTGTAATTTTATACGACCATATTTCAAATACCTTAGTAATCACGTAACCAAATTCCACGGCTTTTTTAAGTTCGTCGGCCACCCAGGTACCGACAAAAACGCGCGCGTTCACGTCTTCGTGTTTACAGTCTTCCTGACACTGCAAAAATAGCACTAAGTGAAAAGAAAAAAAGCTGACCTTGAGGCGATGGTAACTAAACGCCTTGTACCATATCAAAATACCACGAGTTTTATAACTCGATTGTAAATATATAAAAATAAATAAATATTTTGTTTATTAATATAAATTATTTTTTATTATTGTTACTTTAATCCTGATATTGTAGATGTTTATATGAACTAGCTCTTGTTAATGACATTTTAAGGAATAAATAGTTCGCGGTATCAGTGCTACTCTTCGCGGCATAAGTTGATCTGTGCTACTCTTCGCGGAGCGAATCGGTTCTGTGCTACTCTTCGCGGCGAGAATGAACCGTGCTACTCTTCGATAAGAATCTAGGCTGTGCTGGTCTTCGTAGGGACCGACGATGTGAGCCGAAAGAACGGATGCGAGTATGAGCCGTCAACGGGGCCATTTTTAGGACAACTCACTGACGAGTTGGCGGGTTATGGGCTAGGCACATACATAACATCCTTTGTCTCCGGCGGACCAAAATTTTATGCTTATAAGTATCTAACACCTGACGGCTGTGAATCGTGTGTATGTAAGATCAAAGGCATCCGATTGAATGCATCAGCATCCGAAAAGATTAATTTTGAATGTGTGCGTAAACTTGTGAGTGGTGAAATACCACCGACATTTGTTTGCTTTGACGCTATTAGACGTACAGCGTTGCATGATGTGGTCACACGCTCGGAATTTAAAGTCTGTGAACCTGTCTACTCTAAACGTCGCTTTGTTGCCAACGATAAAAGTTATCCGTATGGCTATGTAACTCTAAAATTACTAATAAAAAGTTTAAACTTAATACACTCTTTCTATATTTAATAATAACTTACCCAACTGTCTCTCTCTCTCGCATACATCCTGTCGCGACGACTACCCATACAAAACTGTCTTGCACCTACAGATGCTAATCCTTGTCATCCTTTTTTCACTTCCCACCCCTTCATCCCCCCCTTTCTACTATGAATAACCTATGTGTATGTGTGTGTGTGTGTGTGTGTGTGTGTGTGTGTGTGTGTGTGTTCTGACTGAACTAGCCTTCAAAACCGCTTGCGCGGAGCGCGCGCGTGCGCGTTACAAGCCTCCCGGAGGGGGCGAGCCATATGGCTAACCTTCGGAGTCTCGCACCGCGCGCACAAATGAGCTCCCTGGAGGGGGAGCCTGATGACTTGCCTTCGGCAAGATCGACAACCGCTCGCGCATGCGCGCGAGGAGGGGGCCCCGCGCCGCGCGCTCGTGGTTCTCCCCCGCCAGGGGGCGTTACAGAGTCTCGCACGTTATAAGGCTTGCGTGTTGTCCGGTCTAGCGAGTATTTCGTGTACCATCACCAGCACCGCCACTTCGCGTCATGGATGTGCGCTGGAGACATCCTTGGACATGCATGATTTGCGGTCCAACCTCGTGCGGCAAGACCGTGTTTGTCGGTAATTTTCTCAAATATATCGCACAGATGAGCGATACAAAATTTGAGCGTATATTACTCTACTACACGGAATGGCAGCCTGCTTATAAGGAATTTGCTGACGGTAGTATTAGTATTGAATTTCACGAGGGATTGCCAAAGACCGAGGACTACAGTAGAGATCCCGAGCGACCAAAACTCTTGATTCTCGACGATCTCATGCGCGAGTCGTCCAGTGCGAGTGTAGTTAATCTATTTGTCAAGGGCAGCCATCATTGTAATTTGAGTATTTTCTTTCTCTCGCAAAATCTCTTTCATCGTGGTCAGCGAGAAATATCGTTGAACTCGAATTACATAGTTATTTTTAAGAATCCGCGCGATCGCTCCCAGATACAGCATCTGGCCCGACAGCTACATCCCGAGGATACGAAATTTTTAGAAGAAGCCTATAGCGATGCTGTCTCTCGGCCATTTCACTATCTACTGCTGGACTTGAAGCAGGATATACCGGAAAATTGCCGGTATCGTACGTGTATATTTCCGTTCGATCGACATCAGTATGTGTATGTGCCGCGCAAACAGATTAAAAGCAACTCCATCACCGACAATGTGCCAGTCGTTCGCGTGTGATGGAGCGAGCAACATCAGCAGCAGCAGCAGCAGCAGCAGCAGCAGCAGCAGCAGCAGTCATAATCGCACAGCCAACATCAGGACAACAGCAGCAGCAGCAGCAGCAGACAACGCATAGCTCTGCTGCGTCAAGCCTGCCCCAAACTTGTGATAAGTCTGGTCGAGTGTGTACTGAATATTCTGCGTGGAAACGTACCGCTGAGTAGACGTTATAAAAGCAAGTTACGTAAGCACGCGCCATTACTACGCAAAATCATAGCTCCGAGACAGACGATAGAGACTCGCAAGAGACTTTTAATTAAAGCTCAAAACCTTGTGCCGGTAATAGTGAAACCTGTTTTATCAGCATGGAGCATGCTAGGAAAATGATTTTAGTGCCTCAAGAGTGTATCGAGAGTATGAGGCAGCAGCAACAACATCGTCAATGCCTATAACAGCAGCAGCAGCACCACCACCACCACCGCCACCACTACCATCTGTGACGGCTGTCACCTCAAATGAGTGTGGGACTAGCAGTAGCAGTGGTAATGACAACTATCTCAACACAGTTCAGACACCGGGCTCCGAGGTATTACGACTGGACGACGAGATGAACAAGATTTTGAACTCGAGTGAATTGGATGATCGGCAAAAGTACTCCATGTACCAGCAGGTGTTGCAGCGGTTCCTACACTACAAAAAGCGTAGCGAAGACGATGAAGTCGGTAATGAGCTGCTGTTACCGACAGCTGATAAAACATTACCACCGCCACACTCTATTACTACAAATGGTGATGGCGAAGTAATATCTGATCTACATATTATCAATAGTGTACCGCCAAGTCTTCGGGGAAATGCACGAAATCTGATGAATAGTCTACGTCGATCTGGTAGCATTGCCTGGAATAAACTCGGTATGATTACGGTAGATGGCGTGCATGCACGAGGTGTTAATATTGTAGACTTAGTGAACGAGACTGTGAGACGTAGAAAAAGGCCACCTTCTCGTGGCCTCGATCAGTTTGTTTGCGTACTTCGTAAGGTGCACGTACCTCTGGAGTTTATAGGAAATAACCAGCTTCATATTGCTGTAGCGGCTGCTGTAGCAGAAGAATCTAACAGTAGTGGCAATAACAACTCTCTGCTGACTGCTTATGACACGTCATTATTATCTGTACCGGAACGACAACAACAACTAGTATCCGGTGGAAGCGGTAGTGACGAGGACGACGAGGAGGAGGAGGAGGAGGAGGCGGACTACGACGGAGAGAAAACACTAGATCCAAATAATTTGACATTTTTGAATTATCGTAAAGGTAATAAGAAGAGAAAACGAGGTGGTAGCAGTCGTACAGCAGTCGACACCACGGTAGATACTTCAATAAGATCTGTAGCGCCACCTGCTAAAAAACAAGTAGTACTAGAGGAACCCAAGCTCGGTCACATAAAATGGCACCACCACAAAGAGTAAATAGAGAGTCATCTAGTAGTAGTAGTAGTGTGCTGGACACACTAATCAATCGAGTGCCTTTCGAGATGCATATACCGGGATACCAGTTTCTCGGACCGGGCACTCATCTCGAGGAGAGACTGGCACGTGGTGAGACCGGCAGAAACCCGCTAGATAGAGCGTGTCTCGAGCACGATATCACATATTCACGCAATAATGGTAGTGGTGGTGGTGGTGGTGGTGGTGGTGGTGATGGTGGTGGTAGTGGTGATGGTGGGGGGCATACTCAAGCCGATCGTCGACTGGCTGAGCGTGCTTTTTCACGTATGCTATCTGAGTCGTCGGGCAGTGAGGAGAAAAGTGTCGCTCTATTGACTGTTTTATGTATGGTCGGTAAAATCACTTTTGATAGAGTTTATCGACGATTCAGACAGGCTATAAAACGTACAAGGAGAAAGAGGTCGAGATTAGTCGGCAGGAGACAGTCAGCGAATGGAGAGCAAGCTTGAAAAACTGTACTATGGTTTGCCAGCCCCATCAGCATATGCTGGTGGAGAGAGGCTTGTGCAAGCCACGCGAAAAAAATTTCGCTCGAACGAGGTGAGAGAGTGGCTCGAGAGTCAAGATGCACATACAATGCATAAAATGGTGCGATATCGTTTTCCTCGTCGCTCTTACCGGGTTTTCAGCCCGTACGAGTTGTAGGAGGCTGATTTAGCTGATCTTCGCTCTCTAAAAACTTATAATGATCAATACAGCTACTTATTGGTGGTCATTGATGTGCTTACGAAGTACGCGTGGGTCGAGCCACTTCGTGACAAAACGGCTAAAAGTGTGGTCAGTGGTCTGGAGCAAATTCTACAGCGAAACGCTGGCAGACAGCCTATATACTTTCAAACGGACAAGGGCAAGGAATTCATTGGTCGGGAAGTGCAGAATTTGCTGAAAAAAAGAAACATTATTTACCGTGCTGTGCGAGACCCCGATGTCAAGGCAGCAGTCGCCGAGCGTTTTATTAGAACTCTGAAAGAGCGAATATGGCGCTACTTCACACATCTCAACACGAGGCGCTACATTGATGTGCTGGACGGTATTGTACAGTCTTACAATAATTCGTGGCATAGCGCAATAAAAATGACGCCATCTAGTGTGAATATGTATAATGCGGCTAAAGCTCGTGAAAATTTAGCGCGGCGCTACTGTATCAAACGACAGTCACGCCATGCCCATAAATATAATGTTCAAGACCTGGTTCGAGTTAGTCGTGCTCGGACAGCCTTTCGAAAAGCATACGAAGGCGGTTGGACTCTGGAATTATTTAGGATTATAAAGGTCGATACAACGAGACAGCCGCCCGTCTACACGCTCGAGGATCTGGAGGGTGAAAAAATTGACGGCTATTTTTACGAACAGCAGTTGAGTAGAGTGCGCAAAGATTTGTCTGGTGACGTTTTTCATATTGACCAGGTATTACGCAGTAGGGGTAAAGGAAAGAGGAAGGAGTATTTTGTGAGTTGGAAGGGTTACCCTGAAAAATTTAATTCTTGGGTGTCTGCTAAAGATCTCGTGAATTTACAAAACAATGATGATGACGGATGAATTTTACATGGTTCTGTCCAGTAGTAGTANATAGTAGTAGATATGTTTTCCCCGAAAACACTACAAATCGTTTTACCACACAACTCCCCCAAAATTTCTGTCTGCACGGTAATTGGTGTGTCGGTCTCACTGAAATTCAAATACCTCTCACCTTTCAACACATATCAATGAAGGAGAAAGGAGAGGGGGTTGTCTGTGTGAGAAAAAAATCTACACGCGCCGCTTACACTAGCAATAGGTTACGCAATGGTGTTAATGATAATGATGATAATGATGATTATGAGGAGTCTTTTAATAGAATAAAATGTGGGGTTTATGACGACCTTCTTACTCTTTTGAAGGAGATAAATAACCTCGACAATGTGAAAGATCATCTTAAATTTGAGATTCAGTGTGGTGGATATATTCAAGTCAGATGCATTTGCACTGACGATGAGTGCGCCAACTATACTCACTCATTCTCTTTATCTAAAAAGTTGTGCGAAATATTGGGTTTTAAAAGCGGTGAATTATTAACTTGTGATGGTAAAAAAGACTGCTACATTATCGGCAATAGACCAGCAAATCTTGTAAATGGTTTACCGAGTGTTCTGATGGTTTATAGCAGTATTTGCCAACCTTACGTGACAGGCGATGTTTGCTCACGATTGCTACGTGCTGTACCTCTTCAGTTATATGACTATACTTACGGCCGAACATAAATTCAGAACTTTGCCCCTCCAATGTATTTACCCTTACTATCATCGTCTTTTCCGTCAATCGAGGTAGATATAAGGGGGGAGCATGGACATTCTGTCCCATTTGATTACGGAACGTTGACAGTGACACTTCATTTTAAACGCACAAATTAAAAATGCCTGACTATAGTATTTTTTTCACTCACCAAATCGGGTGTGGTGATGGTGGTGGTGGTGGTGGTGGTGGGGATAATTACGCTACAATTGGTCGTAGACGCTATCAGACTGGCGCGGGTATTGGTAGCTATTTAAAAGGCTTATTTCGTGGTGCTTTACCTCTTGTAAGACGTGGCGCTAAGTCTGTCGGTAAGGAAGCTGCTCGTGCTAGTGCAAAGATCATGGATGATGTGGTTAACGAGAATAGACCTTTTAGAGAGGTTTTAAGTAAGCGCATGCGCGAGAGTGGAGGTAATCTCAAGCGCAAAGCTGAACAAGTACTGAATAAAATGATGGCACCAGATGAACAGGAGGCAGAGGTGGGGGGTGGTGGTAGGGGTGGAAAAAAAAGCTAAATATAAGAAGACGCAGATGACGCAAAAAACGCAGTCAGACTTTAGTCGTGGAGCTGGTAGGAGTGTGTCAACTACTCAGAAAAAGAAGAAAAAGAGGAAGAAATCTGCAACTAAAACAGCATCGTCAGCAGTAGCTAAGGATATCTTTGTTAGCTAAAAACTCTCTCTCTCTCTCTCTCTCTCTCTCTCTCTCTCTCTCTCACTCTCTCTCTCTTCAAACAGTATACCTACTTACTCTATACCAGGCAAAAACATGGCTTTTTTACACACTGACTCTTGTGACTCGTTGAAGTCGGAGTTGTCACTCTTTGAATTACCATCAACACAGACCGTAATTGAGGGCTCTCATTGGGTGCAGTATAAACCAATCTCGTCACTCACTGATCAAGCGCCAATAGAATTTACGATCCCTGGCAACTGTGAATATCTAGATTTAGCGCATACAATGCTGAGTCTACGTGTAAATATAACACCAACGACGCCACTAGACAAGGATGCGACAGCGCCACCTGTTGGCCCTGTAAATAATTTTATGCATTCACTGTTTAATCAAGTGGATGTATTTTTTATTTGTCGGTGACTATAGCAAAGATAAATTAGTAAATAGCGAGAATGCACAGTACACATATTTCACTGCATACAATGTTGAATGTGCAATGAGAGATTTTGACCAGGCGCTTGTAGATAAAATAGATAAAATATTAAAAGATAAAAATATATATTTAGCTGTAGAAGATATTTATATTATTATATACGAGTTTGTTAATTTACATTTATATAACCTAGTCGCATACTTAAACACAACTATATATAAGAATACATAACTATATTTGTATTTAGTTTAAGTGTTATGAATAAATATGATTTTAAAACATATATAAATAGTTCTACTCACTTACCTGTGTACTCTAACCAACACTACCTATCCTTCAGTCATCCTTCTCATTCGCTGTAGTTATAAGCTAAATTTTATGTTTTATATAATGCTCGCACGAAAAAAAGAAAAAAATTTAGGGTGACTAGGGTTTGAACCCCCATCCCCTATCGCTGAGCCACATTTGCATGTAATTATAAAATTGCACACGTAGTGATGACACTACGTGTGCGTTTTGTGTGTGTGTGTGCGCGCGCGCGCGAGTATAAGGGTAGTGTTGACGAAAATCCGTCGTCAGTCGTCAGCCAGCCGTCGGATCAACAACTTCTCAAGAAGTCGCTCTCCAAAGAGCCTTTAAAAATCCTGGGACACTTTGGATAAAAAGAGGAGTTCTCTCCAAAGTGTTTGAACCATCAGAGGCACTTTGGAGAGACAGAGTGGGGAGTGGGGGGCTCTCTCCAAAGTACAAATGGCACCATGGAGAGTAAACAATCTTGACCTTGACCTCTCACTGGCTCGGGTGGGGGTCAAGGTCAGTTTTGTTTACTTTATCCATGGTGCCGGGGTACTACTCCAATGCATTGGATCGAGCTGCACTAAAAGCTTCCAGGACCTCCTCGACCTCGACGTGTCCAAAGTAAAATTGCTCGTCTAGAGCTCTGTTCTCCGTTGGCGGTCTCGCATCGTGCAGAATGGATGGCACGTCCGAGCCGATGAAATGGCGGTTGAATTCCTCGGGTGAGGCTATTAGGTTACAATCGAAGCGTGCACTAGTTTTTAAGCCCATTTCCTCGATGATCGATCACATTTCTCTCGCATTATGGCAACCAGAGAGTTTATCATGGTACTAATTGTGCTTGGCATTGCGTATTTATTTCCAGCTTCGCCCTGTTACGCAGGTAGTTATATTTCCTGCGGTTTGCACTACTCCTGTTCTCCACAAACTCCTTGTGGGCCTTGTTGCGAGCGTTGATGGATGCTCTTAGCTCTGTTGTCGTCCACGGCGAGTTCCTCTATTTCAACACGAAGGTCCGCATTGGCGCGTGCTTGTCGTAGAGGGCAAGCAGAGTAGCGGTGAATAAGCGTACCTTTAGATGAACGTCGTCTGTTCGAGAGACCGCCGACCAATCAGTGGCGGAGAGGTCTCGCATGAAGTCCTCCTGGCTGAAATTCCGGAACAAGCGGCGCGTAACAGTTCGTGGTTTAAATGCCGGCGCATCCAAAAACAACGAGGTGAAAATGGCGTCATGACCCGAGATCCCTGGTTGGCTCAGTTGAAACGAGTCAGCTGTAACGGTTTTGCTGTTTACGCAGATGTAGTCGATCGTCGATTGGCCGCAGTTCCAGTGATAGGTCGGTTGAAAGGCAACTGGTGCCAGCCCAAGCGTCTGCAGTGATTGGGCGAGAATACTCCGGTTTGTAGAGTCCCGGTGCCATTCGATGTTAAGATCACCCAATAACACCAGCTGGTCGTACGGTAGTGATATAGTAGCCGTAGTGTATTGCAGTTTATAATTGCCTCCTCTACGTCAGCCCAGTGTCCGGCCTTGGGGGGATTGTACACAAGGACGCATACAACCTTTACTCTGCCAATTGCAATGTGTACAAGTAAAAATTCGGGCCGTACTTGATCCTTTCGTGGTCTGGCAGAGGCACCGACGATCCTGCACCGAGCAGACTCATGCACATACATAGCCACACCTCTTCCTTTGTGCAGTCGGTCGTGTCTAAGTAGTTTGTAATGAGGAACAGCAGCTGCGGCGTCCTGGTGAATGTCCGGTTTTAAAAAAGATTCGCTGATACCCATGACTAACGGATTGTAGCGTGACATAAGCGATTGTATGTCGTGGAGATGCACAACAAGTGATTCGACATTTATGTGCCCAAAATAAAATTTGCTTTTGGCTGCGGAGCGGGTTCTAGTTGCCATAATTGATTGACATCATTTTGTTGCCTATCCTGGTTTTCAAAATCGGGCATTTTGCCTTGTCGAACGCTGCGTGATTCACGTTCGGGAGTTTAGCCGCAACACAATTATAGCGCATTTCCTGGCGCCAGTGGCAGTGCAGCTTCTTGTGTTGTGCTCACCAGCGCATTTGCCGCAGCGGTCGCTGTCTTCGCAGTCACTAGCTAGATGCCTAAAACCATAGCACTTGAAACATTGCAGCACTGAACATGGCGAGGTCTCAATGATACACGATCGAAATCGTTTCTTATGTTGCTGAGTTTTTGCAGGATACAGGAAGACGTGTTTGACATCACTCACCGATGCCTCCGAAAGGTTCTGCTCCACTAACCAGCTGACTATTTCTTCCGCTGAGAGCTCGACCGGGATGTCGTGTACCACGAGGCGCGGTTTGAGCTTGATGTCGGGTTTAATTTTCAACCCCTCCGCTCCCAGTGCTGCGCTGTCCGCAAGAACTTTGGGGTCCAGCGCATTGCCCTCTAAAATCACGGAACTCTGCGGGCCAAATTTGACGCGATTCACCTTCAACTACTAGGTCGATACACCTTTGCACGGCTTCTTTTGTCAGTTTCGCGTTGGTGTAGCGTGCGTTTGACGTGTCAGATGGTCCGATAATGATCCGATCGGTGTGCACGATAGGAAAAGCTTTCCCGCGATCGAGGGTGACACTGCAGGCAGGATCGGTGGCATCCGGTCGTGCATTACGGGTCGCCACGGAAGCATATGTCACGCCGGTGTTTGAGCTTGGGCGAGAAGAGCTTGCGATGACACTAGCAGCGGCTTTGATGTTCTGACAGGCATCCGCGACCGCTGATTTAACGCTGCACAAAGTAGTGTTAGTTGCTAACACGCTGAGGTATGCGCCAGAGATCTCAGTGAAAATGTCGCAGATATCGTTCATGACCGTGATAAGTTTGGTCTGCTTGTCACTGTCTCTGCATTTATTGAACCATTCGAGCAGTACCTGCCGGTGCTCGCGTAAAGTAGCTGCGTGTTTGTTTATATCGGCGGCTGTTGGGAACGTTGGCATTAGGTCTTCAAAGCCAACGTCGCCGCTACCACGGCGCCTCTGGCGAGCAGCAAAATTCGCTGGCGAACACCCATTACTCTGTTGTCCCTGTGTGTGTGGCGTCTTCAGTATCTGGAATATCCACGCCTGAGTCTCGGTGTCGCTCGTTGATTGGCTGTCCTGCAGCATCGGGCTACTGCGCAGTACTTGTAGGTACCCCACCGATAGGTGGCGGCACGTCCGACCACAGAGAGAGAGAGAGGGAGAGAGCGGCTCACGCCGCGAGCGAGCGACTCGTTCAGTGCCGCTTCGACCACGATCCAGACCAGTCAGGCTGGAGAGACGGAGACATAATAAAGTAATAGTCTAGGATAGGCAGAGTGTTCTTTCCTCCCCGCGCCTCATCCCGACAGTGGTGACCCGACGTGGACTCCTCGACAAGGCCAACGGACATCGAGGAGCAGCACACCGTCAATTCTCTCCGGCAGCGGCGTCTTTGTTCAGCATACTCGCTGACAAAGACAGGCGGCGATTGCGTCAGACAACGCGCATCGTTTCGCCACATCCCGTGTGCACGCTGGCACGCCGGTGCACACGCGAGATTTCAGTCGGACAACCCGACTACCTCGACACACGTTTTTCACGTGTCGAGAGCGGCAGGAGCAACAAGTTCCACGAACTCGCCGCCATTTTCGAACTTCACGCGCGCAGGCACGCCGGCGCGTGAAGTCTTGTCAACTCAACGGACAACGGATTGTGTGCGTGCTGGCACGCCGGCGCACACTTTTCCTCGCGACTACCCAACGTCGTGCAACGTGGAAGCCTTCGCCGAGGGATTTCTTTATGCGTGAAGCCACCGACACCGGCGCCTTTCATCATCAGCGCAGCGATTGTCGGCACTTCATCAAACGGATTTGCGTGAAGCCACCGACACCGGCGCCTTATCATCATCATCACTTCGGTCAACGGCGCTTCCTCGTCTAGTCAGCACTTCTCCTCGGCAGCGTCGACGAATTCTTCACGTCGTTTTGCGCGGCGATTCACGCGGGAATCGCCATTTTCGCTTTAAGGTAACAAAGAAGTGCGCGCGCGAATCTCGACCGTTAGGCCGCCATCTTGCTTCGGCGAGTCTTCGAATTCTAAGAACAGCTCACGCGAGCAACGACGATTCTACGAATCATCACGCACACATTGCGTTATCGAGATCGCGACTAAGTCTGAAAAAATTTTTTTTTTTTTTTTTTCTTTTCTTCTTTCTTTTCTTTTCTTTTCAATCGATTTTTTTTTTCTCGCTCATTAACTTGCGAAATCCGAGGTGAAACGCGTTAGCAATCTCAGTAATTCTTTCGAATTTCTCTTTCATGCGTTTCACTCTCTTTTCTCGCTCGACGATCAGCGTTTGCACCCGTGTCAACGGCTACCACTCCCGGACGGCGCTCCTCGCAAGTGGTACCCCACAGACCTCCAGGGCAACGCATCGAGCCTCAGTCACAGCAGCCTCGACAACTAGCGGGCGTGCTGGGAATCGCGACAACTATCTCTCGTTGTTGTCGTCTCCCGGACTGAGCTCCTCGTGAGCGACACAACAGGGAAGTCTAGTGAAACTCACACGACCCTGCTCGTCTCCAATCAAGATCGACGAACAACTAAGGTAGAAAATCTTTTTCTTTTCTCTCACTATCCACTATCAACCTCTAGTTAGCTTAGTGCGCGAGTCGGACAGACATTGCCTTGCAGCCGTTTGTACATGCGAGTACACTGCAACCATTGTATAATAATTTTGTACGTCTGCTCCGAACTCAAGGTCAGGTTAGGCACTGCACCCCACGCACATGAGCAATCGTGAATTAGGCTTCACTCTCAGATCGGGCAAGCGAATCTTTCAACCTTCCCTTCCTATCCGTAACGCAAAAGACGTTAGGAAGCCGAAAATGACACTCACGCACTCCCCGACTAAATCGACAAACACAAGCGAAGTCGTCGTAACGACTCCCGTAACCTCAACGAGCCAAGGACAACAAAGTCCAACCGTCTCGCTCACGTCAGCAAATTCAGAGACATCGCAGAGCACCCCTGCTTTCACGACTGTCTCTTCGTCGAACTCTCCTTTTACAAGGTCCGTCAACCATTCGGGGCCACCGATGGTTGCTAACACAACGAAAGACTCACAGCTCTCACACTCGGCCGACATGGCATCAGGTTTTAATCAGCCGTTCAACGACACCGAGAGCGTCTTCCAGTTCGGCGCAGGCCAGCTGTCTAGCACTGCAAACAGCGGCTTCAACTTGGGGACAAACAGCTGGCAACCTCAAGTCCCAACAACGGCGTCGACAAGCAACAGTTATTTCCTGGGAACGCCTCAAGAACAAAACCGTCCATTCCTGAATTCAGGAACACGGCGGAAAGACAATAGCCTGCTGAACAACCAGCAGTCACCAGCAGTCAACTACGCCACTGCGGACGACCTGGCACAGCTGACAGAACAGTTCAACGTGCAACTGGACCTCAAACTGAACGCGTTATTGGAACGCCTGGCTTCGGCCCAACAACAGCGAGAGTACGACTGCAAAAGGCCAACCGAACACACAGACGCACATCTATCACTAGCCACCAGCTCGGAAAACTCAGGAACCAGGTTACCCCTGCCGAATCTCTCGCAGGGAAACCCGCATCTTGACCAACAACACAACGCATCTGCCTTTGCAAGCACCAGGCATTTGCTTTTCTGGAACTTTTACAAACACAATCCGCAGGGCTGGTTTAGCCAACTAGAAGATTTATTCTTGGCACACAACGTCAACGAAGATGAGGCCAGATTCAACTTCGTCATGAGATATCTTACACAAGATATCCACGTTGACATTCAATACAAGCTCAACACCCTCACAAGAGGACAAAAATACGAACAAATCAAGAAAATCTTGACTGAGCGCTACGCTGAAACTCCTCAGCAACAACTGGATCGCCTATTCAAAGGCGTAGAAATCGGTTCTAGAAAACCTTCTGACCTTCTTGCCGAAATGCAAAGCTTGGCTCAGAACTCCATTCCAAGAGAAACCATCATCTCGGTTTGGAAATCACGACTGCCTCCACAGATCCAGATCATGATCTGGAACTACAAATCTGAGGACGAATTAGTCAGGAGCGCAGACATGGCTCACGAACTCGCCCAGCAGTCTAGTCATCTGAACGCTCTGCAATCGAGCAATCAGACTGCTACAGTTCCCAACGACAGGTTCGAGGAACTCTTAGCAGCTATCAAGTCTCAAAACAATAGCAAGCAGAACGGTCGCTCTAGAGCCAATCGATCGAACAGCAGGTCTCGAGCCAACTCAAAAAACAACCGAGATTCGACCCCAGCCAGATCAAAATCTAGGTCGCGCTTCTCAAACGACAAAAACCTTTGCTACTACCACCGCAAATACGGTACAGAGGCAAAGAACTGCCATCTGCCCTGCACCTGGAAGCGTGCTCCTAATCAGGACTACAAGGTAAAGAACCCCAAGAGTTCAGAGGACCAGGAAAACTAAATAATCCTGCTGTTGCGGAGACTAACAGCCGGTCACATTTAGCCGCACGTCTCCACGTCAGAGATTCACTCTCTAACCAAGTCTTCCTAATTGACACTGGGGCGGACATCTCAGTAATTCCAAAACCCAGCAACTGGAAAGGCAAGGCTACTGACTTCCAACTATATGCTGTCAACGATACGACCATAGATGTCTTCGGCGTCAAACGTCTCGAATTAGACGTCGGCCTGCCGTACAAGCTTGCTTGGAATTTCACCATCGCAGATGTCCCGCACTCCATCATAGGAGCTGAT
>CM053168.1:18782272-18799579 GCA_012977825.3 Pteromalus puparum | reverse complement strand
ATCTCCGTCGCCGGCGTGACCGAAACCGCTCGAGAAGGGTCGTATTTGAAACCCGGTCCGAGAAGGGCGCATCTCAGGAAACCGCTCCGAGAAGGGCGCATCTCAGTACCGGTCGAGAAGGCGTATCTCGGGATCCGCTTCGGACGGGCGTATTTTCGGGAGCGGTTTTCTTTCCTCAAATTTTTTTTATGGCAGCTCTGCAAATTAATTATTATAATAGGCGATTCAATGCACGCCACTATAGAAAATTCGCTGCCGAAATAAGGCTGGTTTTAACTCAAATCAGTGACTGTGACATTTTGAGAAGTGCTAAACAAAACGAGCCTTTCATATTGTCAACGAGTTGTCTCGGTAAGGATATTTTAAAATTCCGCTTGCTGGCAATGATCAAAATTGGAATCGCAGTTAATATAGATTTTGCGAGAAATTGTTGTCTCCAAAGATGACACATGTATTGGTCAAATACGATATGCCGGAAACACAAAGTCGATTTTTAATTGTGACGAATAAATGCATCGGAAAGTTATATCCTTTGACACAAGTAAGCAAAGTAAAATCTGCCACTCGGACAAGGAGAAAAGAAATGATTTGCGAAAAATGTGCTACGTGACAAATGATTCCTCAAGAATTTCATTCATTTTATGAATTAGTAATGAAATTAAGTTCATTTTGTTGCCATCCTGAATTTTTATAAACTATTTTTCTAATTATAATAATTGAATTTAAAAAAATTGTATTATTTTGTTTTTTCTCATGTTTATAAATATTATTATTTGTTTGTCTAATAATTATTCAATATAATACATATATATATATTTTTTTTTCTTTCTATATTTGTCTTGTACAATATTTTTTTATGAAATCATCCAAAATGATACGCTTAACCTAATGTATCCACTAATGTATCGTTGAGCTGGTAACCCTACTGAAAAAATCGCTCGATTTTCGCGCAATTTTTCAGTAGGGAGGCCATCGCCAAACCAGGTGCAGGTGGATTTTATATTTACAAAATATCGTTTTAAAATAATATATAAAATAACGCACGGTCTATTGAGTATTGTTTTGACATATTATTAGTACTCAATATATACGACGCGTGACAGCTTGGAGTCGACTCCAATTTTTCGGAATTTTTAACTGCCTTATTTGCCCAGAAAAACGGATTATAAATATTTGCAGGGCTGCCACTACAAAATTTGAGGAAAGAAAACCGCTCCCGAAATACGCCCGTCTCGAAGCGGATCCCGAGATACGCCCTTCTCGGACCGGGTACTGAGATGCGCCCTTCTCGGAGCGGTTTCCGAGATGCGCCCTTCTCGGATCGGTTTCTAAGATGTGCCCTTCTCGAAGCGGGTTCCGAGATGCGCCCTTCTCGGAGCGGGTTCAGAGATGCGCCCTTCTCGGACCGGTTTCCAAGATACGCCCTTCCCGGAGGGTTTCGGAGATACGCCCTTCTCGGAGCGGGTTCCGAGATACGCCCTTCTCGGAGCGGGTTCCGAGATACGCCCATATTCCACTCAGGCATCGATATGCACGTCCAATCTTATTACGATCGATCACGTAGTTCCAGAATTATAACAGTATACGTACGCACGCATGCACGCACGCACGCACACACACACACAGATAATAAAATTACCTACTATCCCCCTTTTGGTCCTCGGGATTGACCGCTCCGTTCGGCAGATAAAATGAAAAAGGTGATTTTTTAAAAAAAAATTCATATCTGGAACTAAACATCATAACCTCACGAAAAAAAATATGTTGATGAGTTACGTGTCAAACTATATTTCATTAAAGAAGGGTTGACGGATTTCTATCGGTCTCTCCGAGGCAAGGTAATGTTCCGAAAGAAAAACACCTTAAGTTATTTTTTCTTTCGACGACGTTTCGGCGAACAATGTCGCCCTCATCAGGAAAAAAAAACTATAGGGCTCGACAGGCTCGCTGATGGAAAGTTCGAGGCCGCGTTTCCCCGCCGGGCGCCGGCGGCGGCGGGGGGAGAGCGTGTGGTCGTTGCGTCTCTCCGCTGTTCGAGGCCAATTTGTAAGAATTGGATATCCGCACGGCTTTTATACTCTGCGCGGAAAAATAAGTTAAGGTGTTTTTCTTTCGGAACATTACCTTGCCTCGGAGAGACCGATAGAAATCCGGCAACCCTTCTTAAATCACTACCGAGGGATAACTTCATGCTGAGGACTACTTCCTCCGCAAACATAATTTTATATTCCATTAAAATTTAAAGTGATTTGACTACTTATTTTTTCAGTAATAAATCGAAAACTGAAAAAAAATGAGTTTTTTTGAGTCTCGATTACGGGCATAAAAAGGCCTGATTGCACTTGAGATTTTGGGAAAAGGTAGATATTTTATATGTTTTGGCTAAGTTCATTGCACAGCTTTAAAACCTCTATGGTTCTTAAGATATCAAGGTTTGAATTTGTTTTTGAAAATTTTTTGATTCCTTATATCTCTAAAACAATGTAGTCAAATGCTTCAAAATTTTATTTGGTGATTCACCATAAACGAAGATATCTGCTGTTAAAATTTCAAATAAGCTGAAATGTAAAAACCGATTTTTCTAAAAAATTTGGCTTCCTCTTATAAAGTTGTCGTTGCACGTCGTAAAGTCCCTCCCTACGAATTTATGTCATACTGATAATATTAAAATAGCATTCACATACTGTATTTTAAAATAATATTTTATTTATTGGAACAATAAATTTCGTTGGAAGAAGCTACGTGCCAATGAATTGGCAGCGGTTTTTTGTTAGTATTTCTGATTCCTTTCCTTTTTCAAAGTAGACTTCTTGCTAATCTTCATCATGGATAGCTAATCGCATTATAACATGTGAAATTTGATGTAAAACATATTCTAATAATCTATGCATAGGTTCTGGGGGGCATAAATACCTTGTGTTAATATTATAACGTAATAATATACGTCACGTATCTTTACGCGCGAATATTTAAATAAATAATAATTTTATAAATATGAATTCTCAAAATATAAGCTTGGACGTGAAATATTCGGTTTAGAAGCTACGATTTTAGAAAAGGCATCGAGTAAGCTGAAAGAATGAACCTTTGTTCTACGTGATTCGGGACTCTAGAATTTAACTGCTTTCCAAGTGTTTTTCCGGGGAGAGAGAGTACGCGTCGCAACATGTGTTTTCTAGAACAAGCTAAGCTTTGTTAAAAACAAAAGGGACCGAGGGTGGAGAGAGACGCAGGACTGCAACGGGCATAACAGCAGAATGCAGTCGGCCTCCAGACGTGGAAATGAACGTACGGATTTTCTTGCGTGAGATTCTTAAAGTTTCATGCACTTTTAATGCGGCCTATTGATGGTCTCAAGCCCGAGAAAACGCAGAGAGGAAGTGTTTTTAATTAATTTCTAATAACTAATGACCGGGGAAATTCCCAGAGCCGTCGACCTAGCTCGATCTATGGAAGCGAGGGCCCAACAGCTGATGCTAAATCAAACGGTGGGGGCGACACCAACGAATCTGCTACCTGGACGAAGCCGACGAGAGTCACCAAGCAGTCTGCAACGAGAGTCCAAATTCGCCAGTCACACAGTCAAATAGGTTTTAAATTGGAGTTTTTAGACAAAGTGTAATTTTGAGTACAATATATATATGAGTCAGGAGATTATCTAAAGCTCTTTCCCTAAAATTTATGTGTATTTTATTCAAGTTTTCTAAGCAATTTCGTGAATGAGAGAGCATTTCTATGCTCGTTCGATTATTCAAAGATCCCGCTCCGTGTAGTCATATTCGCGTTCTCAAGTCGCTAACCCAGTCAAAATACGCGATATCACAATCGCCATCGAAATATAACCAAGCGAGCGTTAGCGAGCGAGGATTCCGCAACTAGCTTATTATAAAATATTTAATATCATTTATGACGAGGAACGATGTTAACTCGTCATAATCTCCCCAGCATAAACATAACTAATATTAGAATATGTTCTAACACCTTACAGCTATGTTACAAGCAAGCGGAGAGAGAACGGAGCGGGAGAAAGCACGGTCGGTGAGAGAGAAAGAGAGAGAGAGCTCGCGCACGTACCGCGTCTCGCGGTAAGATTCGTTTCGGCTCGCAACGTGTGAGCATATCGTGTGCGGGAGACTTCCTGATACCGGCGCGACTAATTGTCGGTGAGGAGAGTGCGTGCGATCGATCCAGACGGCCACGAGAACCTTCTGCAGGGCCGATCGTGACTCCGCTGTGCGTGCAGCTTCTGGTGCGACTACGCTCGTCCCGGCTTCCGTTCAGCGCCGACATCTCGCCCCGAAGGAGACGTCCTGGGCTCAAGTCGACTACCAACTTCTGTAAGTCAGCTCTCTATCCATCTCTCTCTCTCGCCAGCTTCCTCCCGGTCTCTATTCGTCCTCTCTCCTGCGTTTCGCACATCCGTGTGTGTGCGCGTGTAACTCTTTATTTATCGAACAATATATTTTCACTCCTTAAACGCTAATTCTCGTGTTGTGACTTAGAATCCGAGCCCGATTCCTTATAAGATCCCCGCCGCCTCCGCGGGCACGCGTATCGCTTCTCGATACACGTGCCTAAAACTGCAGCTAGCCAACACACGATCTTGGCCGATCCACCTACGATCTCGAAAACATCCGAGGAAACGAGACCCTGTCTCGATTATAGCGCGGTTGTCTCTCCGCTCCGGTAGCTGCATTGCACGCAGCTAACGTCTGCGCGGCTATCGACACCGAGCAGAGCAGCCCCGTTACACATTAAATATAAGTTTTCTAACAATAGCATGGACTGGTATTGCTGCAAATTTGTTGAATAATATTTCTCCCAATTCGAAATATGAAATATTTTTAAAAAATGTTAAAATTATCATTTGGGATGAAATATCAATGGCATCTAAACTTGCTTTTGAAGCAATCCTGGTAGAAATGTTAACTAACGGTTTAGCATCCGTTCGGCAAATCGCAACGAGTTTGCCAACGGTTCAACCAACCGTTGGTTTAAAGTACTGTTAATTTCGTCACGAAATAAGAAATCCCTTAGCCAACTGTTCATTAAACCGTTGGTTTAACATACTGCAAATTCCCGTAGTACACTAGCGATCCGTTGGCCAACGGATCCTTAACCTTGAAATCACAAAAGTAAATTAAGTTACACATTAAAGTCATGTATTCAAATTTGTAAAAAAACTAAATTGTTATTAAATTAGTGTTAGAAAATTATTTTTTGGAAAATTAAATTTGAGGTTAATTAAAAATGATAATTATAAAATCAATTCAAAAGCGGATATGGTGATTCAAAAGAATCGTTCCTTTGTAATTGATTTTAACAATTTTCTTTCAATCAAAATTTCTATTTCTTCCGGAATCTTGATATCTTTTACTGAATACTTTTTATTTATTTATTTATTTATTTATTTATTTAGCCAGAAAGGAAAAATACAGAGATATTATAATATACTCCGCATTCCCGCAAAGATAAACAAGGTTATCTGATCGCACTGGCATTATAATTATACAATACAAAAAAAAAATAAAAATAACTTAAAAACTAAAAATTAACCTATATTTACACAAAAAGTAGTAGCCTCCATACTACTTTTCTCTTATTATATCGGCATTACATGCACATAGAGATTTGTATATTCAACAAATTAAATACAGCAATATTTTCATATATAGACTATTTTAAATATCAACAATTTGATTTAATCCACTCCTTAATTCTTTTTAATTGACTAGGTTTGCCTATATCTAGTACTTTCAAATCGTTTGGTAGTGAATTAAACGTTGAGATAGCTTTTATATAACTATTTTTATCGCTTATTCGTTTTTTATTTATAGGTACAATTATGCTCTTATTTCTAGTAATACTCTTTGAGTTATGGTATTGCGTTTTGAGATCATGATAGTAGAGTTTTAAAGCCTCTAGAGTAAACAGTTGTTCAAGATTTAGAGGGTTATTTTGCGTCACAAAATTGTTTTTATTTATAATTTTTAAAATTTTTTTCTGAATTCTTTGTATCAAATCTCTGTAATTTTTATACGCACCTCCCCACGCTATGATGCCATAGCTTATAATGCTGTGGAAAAAAGCATAATATATTATCATTAAAGTCTCCGTTGGCATTGATTTAGAAATTTTGTAAAAGATATACACTAGATATTTAGTTTTCTTAATAATATGTAACATATGCATCTCCCACTTCAAATTATAATCAATAACTATTCCCAGATATTTGTGGTTTCCTACTCTAGTTAATTTTTTGTCCTGTATCCTTACGTCTAAATGATCTGGAACACTGTCGACGTAGCTCCCGAAGGTCATACACACAGATTTATCTACATTTAAAGATAGCTTATTTACCGCAAGCCATTTGTGTATGCGCAACAAAAAGTTATTCATGTTATCTTGAGCTTCCAACCAACTGTCCCCAGAGGCAATTATTGCAGTATCATCGGCGTATGACAGAATAGCTTCCTGAGGTATCTCTTGAAGGATATCATTTATGTACAGAATAAATAACAGTGGCCCAAGTATCGTACCTTGCGGTACCCCGGTATTTATTAGTAAGTAGTCACCAGCACTACCATCAATTCTAACTCTTTGATATCTATTACTGAGATAACTAGAGAGTAGCAATAAAGCCTGCCCCCTAATTCCTATGCAGTATAGTTTATCAAGTAGGATACTATGGTCCACTGTATCGAAGGCCTTAGCCAGGTCGAGAAAAGTTACAATAGTCGGGATGCTCTTATCAACATTATTGTACAATATGTTTGTTAAATAGTTTAGTGCATCTTTTGTACCTATTTTCTTAACAAAACCAAATTGATGTTCGGAGATTATATTAGTTTTAGTAACAAAATCATACAGTCTATTATGTATTATTTTCTCGAAAATTTTTGCTACATTAGATATTAGCGAAATAGGCCGGTAGTTTGTGATTTTATGTTTTTCACCTGATTTGAAAACTGGCACAATTTCTGCATTCTTGAGTGCATTAGGCCAAACACCTTTCTGAATGCATAAGTTAATAATATAGGTTAGTGCTTCAGCTATATAGCTTCCTATTAATTTCAGGGTCTTGGAGTTTATCAAGTCAATTCCACCACTTCTAATTTTTAAAGCATTGATTACTGATATTACCTCACTCATGCTCGTTGGGTTAATAAAAATCGAATTTGGGTTCATGGGTGGTAGTATGAGTTCCGCATTATCTGGTTTAACAATCTTTTCACTCAACTCTCGACCTATTTCGCTGAAAAAGCTGTTCATATTGTTGGCTATTTCTGTTTTATCAGTTACTTTCCTGTCATTAATTTTTATATGATTTATGGCTTCCTTGGATTTTTTATTGCCTATTTTACTATTTATAATTTCCCACAGCTTTTTTGGATTGTTCGTATTGCTTTGGACTAGGTTTTTATCATATTTGACTTTAGCATCTTTTAAAACTTTATCTAAAATTTTAGAATATTTTTTATACTGAGATTTGAGTTGGTGATTGCTTATATCCAGTTGCCATAAATTATACATAAATTCTTTAGTTTCACATGATTTTATGATTGCACTTGTGATCCAGCTTTTTCTTCCGCCTTGTTTACTCTTTCTTTTTCTGGTGGTAGCTATATTTATACAATTTTTAATCTCATTCAGCAGCTTATCCGTCGCCAAGTTAGGATCCTCCATCGACAATATCTCACTCCAGTTTTTAATACTTGCGATATTTATTAGTTTTTTGTAATTTAAAAAGGTTTCTGTTTGTTTTTTTTCTTTCTTAATCCTATTTATTGCAATAAATATTGGGTAGTGGTCTGTTATTGAAAGTTTTATTTTATATGTAGTTGTTGCTAAATTGTTTGTTTTGATGAAGATATTGTCGATACAGGAACCCTTAGCGAGTCCTACTGGCGGCTTGGTGATACCAACAAAACCAGGGATGTACCCTTTCTCGTAAAAATTACATAGGAATTCCTGACTAAGATTATCACATTCTAATAGATCAATGTTAAAATCACCTATTACTAGATGATTTTTGACATTGTTCTTCTCAATTAAAAATTTATTTAAGTTTAAAATAAATTCAGATTTAGGAATCCCATGTGACCTATAAACTGCTGACACCTCAAGTTTGTTTTTATCATTAAGTTTAATGATCGTATTTATAACTTTAATCCTCCCAGTTTCAACCACTTCAGTTGTTTGCTCTAAATTTATATTTACAAAGATCATTACGCCATCATTTTTGTTTATCGAACTATGGTTATAGTAACACTTATATTCATAGTCAGATCCTTTTAATTCGTATATTTTAAAATTAAACTGTTGAAAAGTTTCCGTGCAGACAACAATAGATGGTTTTGTAGCTAAACTTTCAATTAGTATTTTTACTTTATCAAAATTAGCATTCATGCTTCTGACATTTATATGCATGATCGTATCGTTTTTACTACTACTGATTTTATTAAAAATATCTACACTACTACATGTTTTTTCCTTTTGAAAAGAATCATTTTGGATTATATCTAAGTAATCAAAAGTAGCCATTATAACCTATTTATTGTTATCTTTGACTTTCTTATCTTTGCGAGCCGTCGGTGGAGTAGTGTACTGATCCAGTTGTTGCTTCTGTTTTTGGAGTGCTTGTTGGTTTCTTGTGACAACCCTCACAATCTGAGGTTTGTCTAGTTTCAGTTGCTGTGGAGTATTTTGTTTTTCATTCGGATTCATCTTGCTTGGTTCTTCTAGTTCCTTGTTACCCATGTTATCATCCGCCGGTACCTGCTGTTTTGTAGATTTCCTCCTATTGTACATGTCTAATGATGGTAATGAAGGGCTCATCGGATAGTCCGTTGAGTCAATGAACTTACCAATTTTCTTTTTCAGAATAGAGCAGAGGTTAGTGTCATATGCAGTATGTTTTGTTTCAAGTTTTGTGGAATACTTTTCATTGCTAAATGCACAGTTTGTACACTTAACGGTTTCACTTGTACACTCACTTGTATTATGACTTTCAGCACATTTCAAGCATACGGTTTCATTGCGGCACTTCTTTTCACTGTGTTCAAACCTGCCACACTTATTGCACGGTCCAATGTTTATCAAATCGTAGACTTTACAATTTTGATAGCCTACATACACTCTATTTCTATTGTCTCTTACATATTTATATACTTCAGCAGGCACTTCCATCAACACAGTGCACTGTTTACTGAATTTACTGGTGTACATGTGCAGCACTTTACCTTTCCTTGTGAAGTCATTGAAATTTCTGGTGTTGATATCTTCTTCTATTTCTTCCAAATCCATATTAGTGTGGTTGTCTATACCTATAATTTTTATCTTCGGATTATGAAGTTCATGCTTTTTTACATTGCACAGACCTTTCAATTTTTCTTTAAGTACACTTTCAGTTAGTGCGACACTATCTTCACTCGTACAACTAATAATAACTTCATCTTTCTTATTTATAAATATGTTCTTTGTTTGTATACACTTTTGTGCTGTTAAACAATCTATTACCGATTTACCTATTTCTTTAATATCAACTTCACTATTTTCACTTTTCTGGACTGTGATTTTCGGTACTTTTTTATTCAGCGGTTTTTGTTGTTGTTGTCTTACTGCATCTCTGTACGTGAATGTCTTGTGAGTAGCCTGATTTGAGTTTCTTTGTAGTTTTTCTTTTAGTAGATCATTTTTCTCCGTAAGTTCAGCAACCAGAGTTCTTAGTAGTTTAACCTCTGTTTTCACAAACTCCATCTCAGTGTCACTTATACTTGATTCTAAACTGTATAGATCGGCAGTTTTAGATTCAATCTCAGCCAGTATTTCTCTTCTTATTTCTTCAGTGGTCTTAGATTTTATCTGTGCAATTAGTACTCTTTCTGTTTCAGTCAGGCTTTTCTCCTCGATTTTAGAGGTTATGTTCTTCTCTGTGTGCTCGGGGCAGATTATAAGGTGTTTCCCCAGGTGTTTATAATTGTCCGATATCTCATTGAGACAGTTTACGTGGAAAGCCTCATCACAGATGATGCACACCACTGTTTCCACTTTTTGTTCCGTATGACAAGCAAAAAATGCGGGACGCTTATCAGGAGGCTTGCGTCCTGGCGCCATGTTGGAAATACTGCTCTTGTTCAATCTCTTCGCGTATTGAGAAATTAAGTGCTTTGGAGATCTCAAAAGACTAGTCATTTTTCCAAGCTATGATTCAAAGGCAAAAGCACTAATTTCATCCGCATGCTCCAGAGGCTGACCACGCACACGTATAGCACTGCACTGTCCGCTCCAGACACCACGCATCAGACGTGTGTATACACACACACGCACACACACACATGTCTATAATACTCAGACCACGCGTACATGTTGACATAAGCTCTCATTTCAAATAAGATATTTCTGAAACCTTGCGAATCAGATATTTTTGGAAGTCGAATATATAATATACTTTTTTATTATCCATAATTACGTGTATACGTAAATTAAAAATCTAAAAGCAATTAACATTTTTCATATTTAAAATATCTATTGCAGTGTATTTTTTCCAACCGTTGGTAAACCATTGGTTAACTTTTTATTTAGAATGTTTTCCCAACCGTTGGTTAATACTTTTCGTAACCGTTGGCAAAAAAAATAAATTGCCGAACAATTAGTTGACAAACCATTTTGGTTGGGTTATTTTCTACCAGGGAATAGATACTTTTTTATGAGATTTAGGTGGTAATAATAATCCTTTTAGTGGACAAATTATTGTTACATCTGGTGACTTTAGACAAACACTTCCTATAATAGTACGTTATGGTAAGCGAGCAAAAATAATGGAATCATGTGTAAAAAGGAGTAAATTATGGTTATCTTTCATGAGATTATCATTAAATGAGAATTTAAGAGTACAAAATAAAGATTACAAATTTTAAAATTGGCTTCTTGATATAGAAGAAAATAAAAATGCAACATCATTTGAACTACAAAATAATGTAAGAAGGATCCCGCACAAGAATTGATCTGTAATAATGATATAACAGAATATTTGGTTATAAAATTGATCCAAATGATTTATCAGTAAAAAATAAAGTAATTTTATCACCTTTGAGTTTTGATATATTAAAAATTAATGAAGCAAAGAAAAAATTGATGGAAAAAATTGTTTTTTTATAGTGATAATAAAATTGAAAGTAAAGATGATGACAATCTTATAAACTCAATTCCAACTAAATTTCAAATTCGTTGACACCAAATAGATTTCAACCGCATAAATTAATTTTAAAAAAAGGGGCAATAGTTAGTCGTTTATGAAATTTAGATATTAATGGCGGTTATTGTAATGAAACAAAAATAATAATTAAAGGTATTGAAAAATATTTACTAGTTTGACAAATCATAACTGCTAAAATCTGGTAAAATCGTCTTATTACCACGAATCGATCTAAGTCCATCATTAGATGAAATAACGTTTCATATGATGAAGAAGGCAATTTCCGATTTGATTAGGTTTCGCTATGACTATAAACAAATCTCAAGGTCAATCTTTCGACAAAGTTGGAATCTATTTACGAAGTCCAGTATTAAGTTGTGGTCAATTATATGTTGCTTTAACAAAAACCATATCGAGAAATAACTTAAAATTATTTTTAATTAAAGAGTCTATGTATAAACACAATGACGATTTATTAGACATTAAATAAAAACGAAGTAATCTAAATATTGATACGGAAATATGTACAAAAAACATAGTATATTTGAATTATTTTTTGAACTAATAAAATTTTTGAAAAATAAATAGAATAAAATCTATTTTGCTTCCTCTTAGAGGAAGCTTTGTAATAGTAAAATGTTCAGTTTCGCTAAAACTTCATAGAGACATATTTTTAGATGTTAGAAGTTCGAATTACGTGTTTTTAGGAAATGTCCGTATGGCTGTGTGTGTGTGTTTTTTTTCTGCTACCGTCCGGTCGTATACTTCTTGCAGCATCGTCCGGTTATCCTCTGGACAGACTCAACCCCGACACCTACGTTCCTCTGCATCGGGTGAGGGAGTCTGGGCTCCAACTCAGTTACCTACGTTCCTCTGCATCGGTCTGAGGAGCACTTAAAGTTACTCGACCCTAGCTCCTACGTTCCTCTGCATCGGGCAGGGGAGTGAGAGCTCAACTTTGTGACCTACGTTCCTCTGCATCAGTCCAAGGAGCGTTTCGTATTTACGGCTCAGTGGTTTTCATATAGCATATTTTACTCGGATGTTTCGCCTTGTCTTTCTCTTCTCTTTTCTCCGTCATTTCTAACTTTCTTGAGGATGGTCCTAACATAATTATTTACTGCGCACCAACCATCCTCCGACGTTAGCATAGCTGTCATCATTGACTCAGGCGTCACTCTGGTCTGGAGGTAGCACTCGAGTACTTCTCGTTCACTTTCGTATCGCGAACAGTCACAGAAGACATGCTCTGCATCTTCGCTAGTTTCCAAGCAGACTGGGCAGTTCGGACTGTCGTCAAGTTTAAACCGGTGTAGGTACGCCCGGAAGCATCCATGCCCGGTCAAAAACTGTGTGTATGTGTGTGTGCGTGTGCGTGTGTGTGTGTGTGTGTGTGTGTGCCGTGATATTTCTGAAACTACTCCGTCAATATCAATCAAATTTGACATGCATATCTATTTTTGGATTCTAAATTCGGGAAAAATATTTATTTTTTAATTTTTTCAATTACATTTTTTTATGGTCATTTTTTGATTTTCGAAAAACGTTATTTCCGTTTTTTCAATCATTCCATTGTTATAAACAATTTAGCTAAAATGCATTTGAAAGATAATAAAATTACCTACTTTTCCCAAGACGATTTTTAGGACGACGAGACATCGTCTACGGATGAGAGCACCGAATATTAAATTAAATTACCGTCAAATATTCTATACCTCTCGTAGACGATGTCCAGGTGTTAGGACAACTCCTAGGATGACGAGACACCGTCTACGAATGAATGCGCTAGATGTATATATCTTACAAAAACCAGAAATATCAACTTATTTACTGAAATATATTGTTATATACATATCATATCTCTTTTATATTTAGTATCATGATTATCCCCAGCATCATGTAATCTGGACCACATCTGACAATTTTTATTTAGCATTTTTATACATATAATCTTGTTCGATAAGTGTATAGGAAAAAAAATTATATTTTTTTTACATCAATTAAAAGTTTTTCATGTTTGTACTACGTACGTACGCTTTTTAGCTAATTTTGATCGTTAATGTTTATAAAAACTAATCCTTTAAAAAATTAATTTTTGTGATGAATCCACGTATTGATATACAAAAATTACAATAATTAAAAAAATTATTTTTACAAGATATATACATAAGATAGGGTATTTACAGAAGACATAGTTTTCAAAATTAAAGAATTTTAATATTATGTAGTGTAACGAACGCTTGAATTTCCCGCGCGTTCGTTAGTCGCGCGAGGCGGAGCTGTCGGCGCGTATGCTAGCAGACGACGTCGGCGGCCGACGTCGACAGGATTAGGTACGCGCGCGCGAGAAAGCGAACAGGGAGACTCGAGTTCGCTTCGGCCGGATCAACATCGGCGTAATACCGCTAATAGTCCGCGGATCCTCTACCGCACCTGGCGTACACCGGGACTCACCGATCGCGTCATCACCTGGAGGGACGCCTCCAGAACTGAGTACGAGCGGCCCGGATTCCCGTGGAGTGCCGTAAGGAACGTGAGAGCGAGTTAGCCATCGGCGAACCAGCGACCGAGTAAGTTGCGTTTTGTATTAGCTTCCGCGCGAAGCTGCCGCAGGTCTGGACTCGCTGCCACCGAGTCCTCGACCCGGCTTCGTGCGTGACATTGTGCGCGATCCTCTCGCCATCGCGCGTGCGAACTTTGTACACCAATTTGTATCATCGCGATGGTAACTCGCTCTCACGTTCCTTACGCAGCTTCCACGGGATCGGGCCCGTCGTACTCAGTTCGGAGGTCCTCCATGATGTCGAGCGATGGTGAGTCCCGGTGTACGCCACGGTGCGGTAGAGGACCGCGGACTCATTAGCGGTATTACGCGATGTTGGATCCGGCGAAGCGAACTCGAGTCTCCCTGTTTCCCTTTCTCGCGCAGCGCGATACCTAACCCTGTCGACGTCGGCCGCCGACGTCGGCTTGGGGGGCGCCACGGCGTGCGGGATAGCATACCGCGCCGACACTCCGCTCGCGCAACTAACGAACGCCCGTGTGAAAATTCAAGCGTCGTTTACACCCCCTCCAGACGCCCGGTAACCCGTGAAGTGGCTCTGTTAATCTCGTTCGCGCGATATCGGCTATGCCTGAGATGAAATGAAAAGGTTATGTATAGGATCGAATTAATGCTACTGTCTTGAGGCGATGGAGTGATCGCTGACGCGACGCTGACACGAGTCCGTCGCGGTGGACAGTATTAGCGCGCTTGCGGCAAGAGCTCTTGGCCTCGGGTCGGCCCTGGTCTCCGCTTCTAGGCGCTTCGCACCTCCGTCGCGCGTACGGCTCAGTCTCATCGGCGGCGCGCCGTGCCTCGCCTCGCAGCGTTTTTGATTTCGGTGGCCGGCCGCGCGGGCGGCGGGGGACTTCTACTCTAATGTCGCTCGCTCTCGGCCTGCGCCTCGCCGCCGGGGCCCGCAGAATCGCCCGCGCCCTGACACTACGGCTTCGCGTCCCTTCCGCCGCTACAGTCAACTAGACTCAAGCTCTTGCTCGAGTGCGCTCCGCTTCGGCGGCGTCGCGCGTGGCCTCACCGCTCTTCGTTCTGTCCCGGTGGTCGGGTTGGCGTCCGTCCTCCTCGTCATCTTCGGGCCTAGTATTGTCTTCAGCTCTTCTGCGGCTACAAAGCCTTCTACCTTTCCTTCGTTACTACTTGCAGGCTTGAACGTCGTTCGGCCGACCTGCGCGATAATAGTTATGGACCAGCGAAGGTAGGGCCGACTTTGCCGCACGCCTTCCCGCTGCAGACGAGAGTGTATGACCAGCTTGTCCACACAATTTGCCGACCTTAACCCTAAGGCGCGACGTCGCTGTAATGAGTGTACTCTTGCGGTCGTTGCTCGGCCGCGACGCCTGTTTCGCACTGTGGCAGGGCGGAGATTGGCCATGGTTTTCGCACTCCTCAGATGCCCTTCTCGCTCTATCGCTTGTTGGTTTCCGCGTCGCCTCAACGATCGGCGCGTTCAGTGTCTGCCGAAGTTTAGTAGGCTGGGAACACTCCGGTCGCCGCACGTGATGTAACGCTATGTACGAGAACGCTATCCTCGTTTAATGTTCGTCCCACGATCTATGTTTCCTCGCGGTAAGTGGCTGAATTCTGCTTTTCACCGTCCGGTTGACCCTCTCGACAGCTGTTGGCTTGTGGATCTAGGTGGATTAAGGAGCGTCTTGATACCGTTGACCGCTAGATATCTCTCTTCAAGCATCTGAAATTCCGTGGCCGTTATCGGAGGCTGAAAACGTTTCGCGGGTGCAGCTATCCAGCTTAATATGCCTAATAAGACTTCGTTCGTCTAGATGTAACTGACTCAAGATATTCCGGAGTAGCTTCTTATTGTACACGCATACACTCGTAAAGTGCCCGCGATGGTAACTCGCTCTCACGTTCCTTACGCAGCTTCCACGGGAATCCGGGCCCGTCGTACTCAGTTCGGAGCGTCCCTCCATGCTGTCGAGCGATGGTGAGTGCGGTGTACGCACAGGCTGCGGTAGAGGATCCGCGGACTCATTAGCTATTACGCCGATGTTGGATCCGGCACGAAGCGAACTCGAGTCTCCCTGTTTCCCTTTTCTCGCGCCGCGCGATACCTAACCGTGTCCGACGTCGGGCCGCCGACGTTCTGGGGTTGGGGGCGCCACGCCCGCTGCGTAGCATTACGCGCCGACACTCGCTCGCGCAACTAACGAACGCCCGCCGGGAAAATTCAAGCTTCGTTTACCCCCTTCCAGCACGCCACGCTACCCGTGAAGTGGTCTGTTAACTCGTTTCGCGCGAAGCGGCTATGCCTGAGGATGAAATGAATGGTTATGTATAGGATCGCATAACTGCTACTGTTCTATGAGGCGATGGATGATCGTGACGCGACAGCTGACACGCATCCGTCCGGTGGACAGTATTAAGCGCGCCTGGCGCAAGAGCTCTTGCGCCTCGGGTCGGCCCTCGGTCTCCGCTTCTAGGCGCTGCGCGCCTCCGTCGCCGCGTCGTCTCAGTCTCATCGGCGCGGCGCCGTGCCCTCGCTCGCAGCGTTTTGCTATTTCGGTGGCCGCCGGCGGGCGCGGTGGGACTTCTACTCTAATGTCGCTCGCTTCGAGCCTGCGGCTCGCCGCGGCGCCCGCACAATCGCACGCGCCCTGACACTACGCTCCGGTCCCTTCCGCCGATACAGTCCACTAGACTCAAGCTCTTCCTCGAGTGCGCTCCGCTTCGGGCGGGTCGCGCGGTGGCCTCACCGCTCTTCGTTCGTCCTCGGTGTCGGGTTGCGCTTCCTCCGTCCTCCTCGTCATCTTCGACCGTAGTATTGTCTTCAGCTCTTCTGCGGCTACCAAGCCTTCTACCTTTCCTTCGTTACTACTTGCAGCTTGAACGTCGTTCGGCCGACCTGCGCGATAATAGTTATGGACCGGCGAGGGTTAGGGCCGAGCTTTGCCGCACGCCTCCCGCTGGCAGACCGAGAGTGTATGACAGCTTCACACCAATTCCCGCCTTGAACCTACAGGCGGAACGTCCTGTATGAAGTGTACTGCTGCGGTCGTTGCTCGGTCCGACGCCTGTTTCGCCTTCGTGGCAGGCCGGAGTTGGCATGGTTTTGCGCACTCCTCGATGCCCTTCTCGCTCTATGCGCTTGTTGGTGTTCCGCTCGCCTCAATGATGCGGGCGCGTTCAGTGTCTGCCCGAAGTTTAGTAGGCTGGGAACACTACCGTCGCCGAATCGTGAGTACGCTATAGTTACGGAGAACGCTATCCGTCGTTTAATGTTCGTCGCCACGTCTATGGTTTGCCCTCGCGGTAAGTGGCTGAATTCTCTTTTCACCGTCCGGTTGACCCTCTCGACAGCTGTTGGCTTGTGGATGGTACGGTGGATTAAGGAGCGCTTGATACCTTTGACCGCTAAGATACTCTCTATCAGTATTCTGAAATTCCGTGCCGTTATCGGAGGCTGAAAACGTTTCGCGGGTGCAGCTATCCAGCTTAATATGCCTAATAAGACTTCGTTCGTCTAGATGTAACTGACTCAAGATATTCCGGAGTAGCTTCTTATTGTACACGCATACACTCGTAAAGTGCC
>CM053168.1:18764074-18780189 GCA_012977825.3 Pteromalus puparum | reverse complement strand
CGGCGAACCAGCGACCGAGTAAGTTGCGTTTTGTATTAGCTTCCGCGCGAAGCTGCCGCAGGTCTGGACTCGCTGCCACCGAGTTCTCGACCCGGCTTCGTGCGTGACATTGTGCGCGATCCTCTCGCCATCGCGCGTGCGAACTTTGTACACCAATTTGTATCATCAGTAGAGTCAATATATCCTTCTTTCAACGCTATCCTCAGTGTATTCTTTTGTGTTTTCCCGAGTACCCTCCCGCTGGTAGACTCACGGTTACGCGGATAAGCGTGGTACCCCGGGCGTACCACGCATTTAACGGAAATTGGCAGGCAATGCACGGATGATAGTGATTGCACTACGCGGCTAACGTCCGCGCACTATCATCACGCCGATCATCGAGGGACCAGCCAGACGCTATACAACGTTCACTGTGTGTTGACGTGCAGCATTTCCGCGACCGCACGGCATTGTCAAGTCCACCCCGTTACAGTAGATATCAGTCAGTCAGTAGTGTCAGGATGACCCCTAGGACGACGCGACATCGTCTACAAGGAAGAGCATCACTTATACAGGAATATACCGAAAAATACTTCTGACTTCCTGTAGACGATGTCCAGGTATCAGGATGACCCCCAGGTCGACGCGACATCATCTATAAGGAAACGCACCAGTTAAGAACCAAAAATACCTTAAAAAGCTCGAAACATTATTTGAATTCGTTAAGCATTCATATTTATACATTTATCTACTTTATAACATTATTTTCTCCAGCATCATTTAATATGGACCACATCTGATAATTTTTATCATAGATATTTATACGCATTATATAATATATATGTGCATAACAACAAATTATATTCATTTGTTTATTTTAATGTTATTGCTTAAAATATGCAAAATATGTACGTACGTACGTACGCATTTATTGTTAACTTTATAACCAAATTTTATGAGAATTGATAATAAAAAATTACATTTTTTTTTTTGTTCAATGTGTTGATATAAGGAGATTACAACTGATATAATATAATTCATTATCACAATATATTTTTACAGGATAAAGGGTTCTTCACAGAAGAGTTCATTTAACAAATAAAGAATTTTAATATTATGTAGAAGATATTCCATTTTTCGCCACCAGGCGAATCCTCATTTGATTTAGCATGGTAATTTGGCGCTATAGTGTGTCCTCGACAAGTAGGTGAATACCTGTGGTGAATTTTCGTACTAGAGGGTCGGTCAAATACCACTACTTCATGATGAGGAGTAAAAAAGAATAAAATAATACTCACATAGGTATAATAAATAATACGTTCATATTATTTATAATCATGGACTATAGGCTGTTTATTGTTATTGATCATTTTTTCAAGACCAGAATCTTTCGAATTCATTAGAAAAGCTAATATCAAAACTCATATAGCAGACGACAGCTCAGTTTTCGCGCACTTAGCCTCGCAGGTGCGAGTGAGACAGAGCGACATTTTTTAGACTTTCAGTTACTGCAAACCTGGTAAAGTCTTTTATTAGCTAATAGTACATTTCAATACTAGTTCGAAACAGTTGATTCTGGCACGAGTGCAGAATCAACTTCGCACGCGTATCGATCATTATTTTTTAATACAGCGTGCGCGAAATGCGATTGAACGCACGCGGAATATACTATTTTAACTGTATTAAAATATAATATTACCATACGAGTGCGCGAAGTAGGTGATTTTCGCACGAGCGCATTTTGTCGCCCGAGCGCACGAGTATCGTATACTATTTTTTGACACGAGTGTGCGAATCTACGCTCTATAAATAATCATGGGATCATAAATAATCATTGGTGACTTTAACTCGAATCTCCTGTCAGTGTCCAACGACGCTAAGTATATGCGTCGCTTAGCTGCCAAACTAGCACTTCAACTCGTGGAGCATGGTGAGACTTCGCACGCGTGGATCGATGCAATTTTTACTGACGAGAATGACGAGATACTCGACTTCGGCAATGAAATGCCGACCTTTCGCGTCAAACACAATATTATTGACGTCCCCTGCTAAAAATAGTCTATTAAAATCCATAAGATTCTCTATCGAATTGAATGGTAAGTCTTAATCGCCTTATTCGCATTAAAACTCAATTAAATTCCATTAAATTAATTAAAGTCTATTAAATTCTATAGAAAAATCTATCGATTTTAATTGCTGTTGTTTTATCTATCCATTTTAATTGTAATTTTTCTCATTGACTCTGAATGATTGAATGGAATTTAATTGAGTTTTATTGGGAAAAACGCGATTAAGGCTTGCCATTCAATTTTATCGACTTTTATCGATTTCAATGGAATTGTTTTAGCAGGGTCTCTATCAAGGTTTTCGTAACAACGTCTATTACTCGGCATGAATCTTTTACCTATAGAAATTATAGAGCTATTGATCCGCTTGCACTCCAAAATTTCTTGTCGTCCAGCGATTGGGCGCCTTTCATTGCCGATGAACAAGTCGACTTAAACTATTCTGAAACGAATATGGACGAGAGACTCTCCTACCTCACCGCCAACCTTATGGATGCAATTGACAATTTAGCTCCGTTAAAAGCTCGAAAATTTACAAATAAAAATGCACCATGGGTAGACGATGAGCTGGCGTATCTTTATCGACAACGTTACGCACTACGAAGACGTTACAAATACTCTGGCAACAACAGGCTTTGGGTAGAGTATCTGGACTTGGTCTCACGAACTGACGAAGTAACATCTCAGGCGCGAAATGAATATCTGCAAAATAAAATCTTCGAGGCTCTGAGTGGAAAAAGGGACATTTGGAGGGAACTGCGTAACCTCGGTCTGCTCCCTAAGACTGACGAAGAGTTGCATGGGTTTACGCCTGATGAGCTAAACACGCATTTCGCGGGCGTGTCGGTCTCTCAGAGCGTGTGCGAGGACAACTTGGAGGCGGCGCTGGCAGAAGCCATGAGTGATGGCTTTACATTACACCTATCACTCCGGTGGATGTAATTATGGCCGTATCCCACTTCTCCTCCCAGGCGCGTGGAGAGGATGGTATTCCGCAGTCTGTCATTGCGAAGGCTCTTCCAGCAATTGTGGGGCATCTCACAGCGCTGTTTAACGCTTGTCTTCGCTCTGGTGTTTTTCCGGGCGCATGTAAGGGTTCGCATCTCTGTCCACTCAAAAAGAAAAACGTACCGTCTGCTCCCACTGATTTCAGGCCGATCGCCATCCTCGATTTCCTATCCAAAGTCCTGGAAAAATTAGTACACGACCAGATAGCTGACTATCTGACTCAGGAGAAGCATTCCGACCCAAGCCAGACTGGATTCCAACAATTTAATAGCACTCAGACGGCCCTTATACGGTTAACAGAAGACATTCGACTCGGAATAAATGACAAAAAGAAACTGATGACTGTGCTATTACTTTTTGATGTCAGTAAGGCCTTCGATACTATATCGCACTCAAGGCTGTTACGCAAGATGATCGGTTTGGGGTTCTTCAGGGTGGTAATTCAGTGGGTGAAATCATATCTGTCTGCTAGAAAGCAGCGAGTCGTTACGAGGTCCGGGGGAATCTCTGAATGGGTGTCTACCAATCTAGGGGTTCCACAGGGCTCTGTATTGGGTCCGCTGCTGTTCATTATATACATTTCGGACATTAAAGAAATTTTTACTTCGGGACGTGTCAAAAGATTATTATACGCTGACGACCTGCAAATTTATGCTCAGAGTACAGTGGAGGAACTACCGGAAGCACTCGCCATCTTGTCGGATGCTGCGCAGGCTGTGGAGCTTTGGGCGGCGCACGCCGGTCTTCACCTCAATGCCGCGAAAACTCAGGCAATAGTCTTTGGCTCCAATTATAATGTTAATAAACTTCGGATTAACGAGATTCGCATTGAGTTGAGGGACGGCGTGTGCGTGCCGTTCACTGATACAGTAAAAAACCTCGGTGCTATTATGGATTCAAAGTTGACGTGGAAACCGCATGTGGATCATGTTACCAGTATGGTAAATAAGGCATTATAAATAAATAAATAAATGGGTGGTTTTTTCGAACTCGAAAGTTCATGGCCTCACAACGTAACGTGTTGTGTTTCTAGATGAATTTTAGCGTTCGAAAGTTTCCAGGGTAGGCTCATCACACCTACGCCCTTCTCAAACCCGGTGTCGTGAGTAAGATTTCCATCGGATCTGAAAAAACTGATCGCGCTGATGGGGACTCGAACCCACGACCCCTTGACCGTGAGGCAGGTGGTTTACCACGGAGCCATCGCCGGTCTAAATAAGACATTATACAACCTTAAAATGTTTAGATCCAGTACCACCGAGGCACTACGCAAGCAGCTGGCACGGTCTTTGGTTTTCCCTCACTTTGAGTACTGCAGTGCGGTATTTTTAGACGTGACGGACGAACTCCAGGGTAGACTGCAGAAACTGCAAAATACATGTGTGCGTTATGTCTGTGGGGTGAGGCGCGACAAGCACATTACTCCCCATAGGGTCGCACTGCAGTTGCCTAGCGTTGAGCAGCTGTGATTGTATCAGATGGGACTGTTGCTGTATCAGATCATTCTCATTAAAAAGCCAGCCTACCTGTGTGACTTATTCACAGTCAACGCGGCTAGAAGCTCGGTGAGACGAGGCGGAAATTGTCTTGCAATTCCGGTAACATCTTGCGACGCAGGCTTGTACTCTCTCAGATCGGTGGGGGCCCGTCTCTGGAATGCGATTCCACTCGAGATCAAAGCGCTTCCGGCGCTATGTAAAGATAAGGCAAAATTGTGCGACTTTATTTTTAACAATGAAAACTTTACGACAGCCTCTCTTTTACTAAGAGGCTAAGACCTAGGCACAAGTTTAGCGATTCATGACTGTGCATCTGTGATACCAAAAAATAATTTGTATACTTATATATTTGTAAAACACGCAAAATAATTTGTATATTTGTACATTTGTATATTTGTCTGTGCAATTAGTGTAACGTGGCTGTAAATAATAACGAATTCTATAGCGATAAACGTCTAATAAGAGGTAATGTATAATGTATACTCAGTTATGTATATCCATATTTTGCAATGCAAATAAACTCTTTTTCTACTCTATTCTACTCTTAGCAGATAAGCGTGCGCAAAATTCAGAGTTTCGCACACGCTGTGCGTGAAATTCAGAATTTCGCGCACTAGTGTGAAAATCAGGCATTTCGCGCACGCTAGGCAGCTAGGAGAAATCGAATTTCGCACACATAATAGTACATTTTGATACTAGTGCGAAACAGTTGATTCTGCACTCGTGCCAGAATCAACTGTTTTGCACTAATAGTATCGAAATGTACTATTTTTTCTTTTTTTAATGTTAAATATGTTTTCTCGATGTAGCTAAAGTGAATTTATTGTTAAATAATTCAATAACTCCCAATAAAATAATTTAATGATACGCCCGTATAAGCCTATGCATTCGACCGACCATGAAGTTCTTGAACTCGCCACAAAGTGCGCTACATGAAATATAAGTTGGTGCACGGGTAGAATATTCTACTGGCACAAAAATAAATAAACGCGTGACCTTCAAAAAATCTAATAATTTCTAATAAGTTTTAAAAAATATTTACATACAATAATTTAGATTTATAGGTATTTATAATTCTTACGATATGTTAGTAAGTTTTTCAAAAAGATAAAAACTGCTATGAAATTTTATAAATTATTTGTAGTTTTGTCTTCTATAATATCTTTAAAAAAATTCTTTAATCACTTGTTTATAATGTTCTAAAAAACACATAATAATACTAATAAAAGCTATTAAACTCTAGTAAAATCTAACAGCTGTTATTAGCCTTTTTTAGATTTTTTCTTAGAGATTATTTAACACGCTCAAAAAACTGATAAAACCTAATAAAAGGTTAAAAACATTTGTAAAATTTAAAAATATATAATTAAATCTTTCAAACATTAATATTAAGTGTTATAAACTATTATTAGAGTCCAAATTCCACACTTTATAAATGGTTATTAAAATCTAATAAAAGCTAATAAATTTTATTAACAATTATGTGAATGAGATTATTTCCGCCTGGGTGAATATTAAATACGATTATAAGAGATTAAAAACGATTAGATTTATAAATGTAGTAATTAACATCAAAAACAATTTATATATATATATATATATATATATATATATATATACTAGTGGGGCTTCGCCCCCCTGCTCGCTCCGCTCGCCAACCCCCCATTTCAGTTTCTGTTTTATTTTTATTTTAAACTTATATTCTATATAAAATTTATAGATTATAAAAAAAGATTAAATATTTGTCCAAATTAAGAAAATAAAAAGAAAATGCTTTACTGGAAGTACAAGTACTGTTTAACATCTACTGTTAATGGCATTTTAAAAAGTTGTTTATTTAGAGCTTCAGAAATTTATCATTTCAATTTATATATAATTTAAAATTAATTTAATTCTTCTAGTCGTATCTATTGCCTCTAAATCTTTTTGCCAGACAAAATTATTAACTTCACACAATTTACTATATTGTGTAAACAAAGATTCATTCGAAGAAAAATATAATTTATTTACATAAATTTAAAAAGATTCGTTTATTATTAAACTATTTTTTACTTATGTTTTTTTTTTATTTGTTGCTTTAAAAATGAATAATATGTGGCAAAAACGTATTACTGTGTTGATACTGCAAACTATCAAGGTGTTGATAAATCTGACGTTAATATTTACATAAATTTTCCGATCGAAATATTAAATAGCATTCGCAAAGGATTGCCACCTCATGAACTTAATTTAAAAATTGGAGCTATTATTATGTTAATAAGAAACTTGAGTATAACAGACGGTTTGTGTAATGGCACACGATTAAAAGTTACCAAATTATTCAAGTATAACATTGAAGCTGAAATTATAACTGGGGAAAATATTGGAAATAAAGTTTTCATACCTAGAATTACTTTAAATACCAGAAATTTATCTTCATTACCAATTATTTTATACAGAAAACAATTTCCTTTAATCTTAGCGTTTGCTATGACTATTATTAAATCTCAAGGCAAAGTTTCGATAATGTAGAAATATACTTTAAAAAACCGTTATTTTCTCATAGACAATTGTATGTATCATTATCTAGATGCAAAGATCCTAATCGATTGTTTATTCAAAATGAAAGTGAAAACAATTCAGATATAGAAAATATAGTTTGGAATGAAATTTTTGATTAGAAGACATACTTGAATCGTACGAATACACACACACACACACAAACACACACAAACATACACACACACACACACACACATACATACATATATATATATATATATATATATATTAACACATTCTAAACTTTATACATTTTGAGTAAGTTAATAATAGCAATAATTTGGTGGGGGGCCAGGCGGGGGGGGGTCTTGCCAAAATGAACATATAATGTAGGAAGATATATATATATATATATATATATATTAATCGTTTTTATCGTTTTTATATATATATATGTGTGTGTGTGTGTGTGTGTGTGTAACGGATTTTTAATACATTTTATAATAATAGTTTAATCGTTTTTTATACCATTCTAATCGTTATTTAATCTAATCGGAACTGATACAATACATTCTAATACCTAATAAAGCTAAAATTACGTTACAAAAACGATTACGGTTTTTGAAATCGTTTTTAATCTTCGGCTATTAGCAGGGAATGTTACGATTAGAACGAACACGAACAAGAAAATTTCATAGTATATTCGAATCTATAAAAAAACCTTTTTAAAAGGTAAAATATTGGCGAGTAAACGTTTCTTTACAAAATTCGTGATATCCCAAAAACAAACATAACTGATGTCAAGTAATTGTTTTTTTCATATTTTTCAGGTATACGCATGCGGACACATTATTTTATAAAATAAAATATTTTTTACTTAAATTCTTACTATACAGTAGTTTGGATTCATAAGTAAAATTTCAAATTACTCTTCTTCCTTGGCATTTCCAAAAGTATATTTAATCATATACTTTTAATCCATAGTTCAGAAGCTATTTAAATAATTAAAACCAATATTACATTGGAATACGACTCAAGATTTTAATATTTTTTTTAATTTTTCTAATAACTACTGAACTATGGGTTGAAAGTATATGATTAAATATACTTTTGGAAATGCCAAGGAAGAAGAGTAATTTGAAATTTTACTTATGAATCCAAACTACTGTATAGTAAGAATTTAAGTAAAAAATATTTTATTTTATAAAATAATGTGTCCGCATGCGTATACCTGAAAAATATGAAAAACAATTACTTGACATCAGTTATGTTTGTTTTTGGGATATCACGAATTTTGTAAAGAAACTTTTACTCGCCAATATTTTACCTTTTAAAAAGGTTTTTTTATAGAAGATTTCATCACTTTTATAGATACTATACATGTATTACATTGTTCGGTATCAACAGTAAAAATATGTAATACTCAAGATAATTGTCGGAGATGACGTTGATACCGTCCACCTTGGGCACCAGGTACCACGGAGACCGTTGCCATCGCAATATTCGGGTTTCGGCGACACGTAAAACCCCCGAGTAACGACTTTCGACTAATTATGTTAAAAATTTCCATAAACCTCTAGAAAACGACGTTGGTACTGTCTACCCTGGGTACCAGGTACCTTAAAGACCGTTGCCGTCATGATATTCGTGATCAGCGACCTCGAAAACCCCCGAGTAACAAGTTTCAACTAATTTTGTTACAAATTTCCATAAAACTCCAGAAGACGACGTTGGTACTGTCCACCATGGGCACCAGGTATCTCGAAGACCGTTGCCGTCGCGATATTTGTCTTCAGCGACCCCAAAAACCTCCGAATAACAAATTTCAACTAATTATGTTAAAAATTTCCATAAAACTCCAGAAGACGACGTTGGTACTGTCCACCATGGGCACCAGGTATCTCGAAGACCGTTGCCGTCGCGATATTACTCTTCAGCGACCCCGAAAACCCCCGAGTGACAATACTGGACTCATTTCCATCAATATTTACCGAGTTGTAAATTTTTATTTATTTATTGTCTTTTCGAAATGCACTTCCAAAATGCATATTTTTTATGCAAAAATGCAATTTTTAAAATAATTGATGAATTTAGTTTACAATGTTTGTAAATGCTCTCACGAATCGAACGCAAATAACCGAATTAACATATAGGTGCTGCTTAAAACATCGATGGTTCATTGCTTTATTTTCTCGACTATTCAAATTTTTGCGCCGTGAATGACCGGAAGCCACGTGACCGGAAGGCTGAAAAATCTCAGGAGAGGAAGACCGTCCCAACGAAAAGAAAATTACTGAGCTAAATTTCAGCATGCAATATTTCGCCAATAAAGTAATCTTTTCGAATAAATCTTTTTCCTCGAGAAAGATTAGGTAAATAGATGTCCAGTCGATAGCGATACAACGGGCATAGGTGCAATAGTAATGCTATAAATGCGTTTGGAAAATTATTTTAAGGTTAGAGAACCCAATATCAAAGTTTATAAGGGCCGCGACCCGCGCCGTCATCGTGTCGTATACTTCGTATACTTTTACTCGCCAGCGCGGCGCTGTCGCGCCTCTTGATAATCTTTCACAGCACTTTTCCCGATCGAGGTTCCCTGTTCTATAACCACATTTCATTGGATTCATTATTAAAAAACTCAACTGATAATATTTCTTTATGAATGAAACGCTATATAATTATATACAAAAACTATACAGAAAAAAGAAAATAGTAATCCAAATTCAAGACATTGGCGCGCTTGCGCTCCCAATCAAACCCTAGTCAAATAAAAAAAAAACATGCGCGCGCTCTGTCCATATTCTAGTACAGTCACCGGACAAAATAACTTTGAATATTTGGAACGTCAGCCATGACACTTCTCACGTTTTTCTTATGGGAGGTGTTATGGCTGACGTTCCAAATATTCAAAGTTATTTTCTTAGACCATACAGTACTGTATGGTCCTTTATATTAATTGAGCGAGCGATCTATCGAATCTCGAAACAAGTGAGGGAGAGAGGATATATTGATCTCGAAGAAGATCTCGAAAGCGATCTCGAAACGAATGAGTGTAGTGAGTCGCAAATGTAAATAAACAAACTGATGGCTGTATTCAAATGCGGTTATGGTTAGAATGAGTATTGCTGATGCCCGCGCACGCCAAAATAATTTCACCTCGATATATACAAAGATTATTTAAATACTGAGGTTCTGCTGGTTGGCGTAATAGGGCTGAATAGACTCCTTTGTGCTGAATTCGGGGAAACCAACGAGCTTAGAAATTCGTGTTTTTTCGCAAGGAATCGAATGTCAGTGATGAGAACTCGATCGGGAAGTAGGTATGCAGGATTTTCCGAATGTCAATATTTATTGAGTTTTCGTAATTGGGCTGGGTGGACCCATTTGCGCACGTTCCGCGAAACCGACCAATCCTAGAAAGTTGCGTTTTCTCGCAAGAAATCGATCGAGAGAGGTTAGAACGAGAAGCCTCGATCAGGAGAAAAGTTATGACGGATTTTTTGAATATCAATATTTTGCAAATTCGTGTAATCAGGCTGGATAGACCTCTTTGTACCAGAGATTAGTAGAGAGATTGCCGATGAGCATAGGGCAAAGCGTGCCAGGCAACATCCAGTCATAAACTACCGCCGCCTCGCGGTTCTTCGCCCGAACTATACGCATCTAGCGGTAGCGGCGGAGAGGGGGTAGTACGCATGTCCCGGCGGCGGAGCGAGCAGCGGAGCTTCCATGGTGCCGGCGTTCTTGTATGCGTTAAAGCAAACGCACAACAAGAAATTTAATAAAAACAATTATTTAATAACCCTATTATCACGAACAACCCCAAACTCTATTATAACAAACCCTAAACCCCCAAGCGGGGCCGATGATGATATGCAAGTTTTTGTTTTTCTACTAGCATGTTGACGATGGCTGTGCTGGTTAAAGCGCGCAAAGATATATTCTAATAATTAAGTTAACAAGGTGATAATTCAAATATGAGTCTCCATCTGTAACGGAAATCGAAATCGCAGTGGTTTAGAATATTTCGCCTTCACAATCGGTTTAGCTTAATCTATAGCGGTTTACGGTACATTAACACGACGTAGTCGGAGTTACGTGGTTTCGGTGCGGTTATCGGTTTTACGGACGCGGTATCGGAGTTTCGGACGGTCAAACGGGTTCGGGTTAACGACGGGTTTTCGGAGGTTAGGTTTCCCTCGAGTCCATGGAGGCGTGAGCGCACGGCCCTACGGATCGAGGTCGCTCGTCTCGTTCTTCCCCTGGTCCTGTGTGCTCACAGTGACCAGGCGAATCCCGAGCGGTCGGCGGGTGGTCGGTTTTGTACAGGCAGGAGTTGGCCGGTGCTTCACCAGGACGTGTGCGCACGACCTGGGGAATCGTCGGCGGGGCTTTAGTTATTTTCTCAGCCCCGTGTGCGCACGGTGGCCGGGAGAACAACCAGTCCCTTGGGATGGATGTTCAGGAGCAGGTGGCAACGTCGAGTATCGGCTACGTGTGCTCACGTAATCGAGACTCGGCGCTGTTCGGCTACCTGGTTGTCTCGTGTGCGCACGACGGCAATTCGGAGTTTCGGGTTCGCCAACAGTGTCGTCACGTGTGCTCACGAGCCGACGTTGTTGGCGTCGATCTAGCTCTAGCTGTTCCTCTCGGTAACGTGTGCGCACGATGCCGCTAGGAGTTCAGCTCGAGTAGAACTGCCTCGCTATGCCGCGCGGCCCGCCTTATATAGGTGCGTTCGCGGCGCGCCGCCCGGCGCGTCGCCGCTGAGTTACTAGTAGAATCTCGCGCTCGTGCGGACTGGCCTTTCGGTTGGTGCGCGCGCGCGCTCACCTCGCTTCGTGCGGACTCGCCTTTGTTCGCTGCGCGCGTGCGTTCGCTGGCGTCAGCTGGTTTACTCGGCGCCGTGTTTGTTGATCTCGTGTGCGAGACTTATGTCTCGTCACAGTCTAATTTATATTTGGCTAATTTTTTAATATTTGTTTATAAATTATTAAGATTATTAAAAGTTTACGATTTATTTTTCGTTAGGCTTGAAGCTTAGCTGCACGTTTGACATTATAAATTGATTTTTATTTTGTTTTGCTATAATACATATAATTGTTAAGATAATAAATAAATTTGCAGGTAAGTATCATTTATCTTTTTTATGAAATTATTACTGTTATATGCCGAGTACAATTATAGTGGGAAAAAATTGTATTCTCAACAACGTTGTGCTGAACAGTTTTCAATAATTCAATAATTCGGAAATAATATTCGCCGAAAAGCGAATTCGCGGAATAGGGTCGACTGCAGCGAGTTCGCGCGCGAGATGTAGTCGAGGAAATAAAGCACAAAAAACGGCCTAACCATCGATTTTTTGAGCAGTAAGACGGCTCTTAATGCGGTTTTTTGCATTGGATTCGTGAGATCGCCTAGAAATTTTGTGAACTAATGTGATCAATTACTTTTTTGAAAATGCATTATTGCATAAACAATATCCATTTGAAAAGTGCATTTCGAAGATACATTAAATAAAAAATTTACAACTCGGTAAATAATGATGGAAATGACTCCAGTTTTGCCACTCGGGGGTTTTCGAGGTAGCTGAACACGAATATCGTGACGGCAACGGCCTCCGAGGTACCTAGTGACCAGGGTAGACAGTACGAACGGCATCTTCGAGAGTTTTACGGGAAATTGTAACTAGTGAGTCGAAACTCGTTACTCGGTGGTTTTCGAGGTCGCTGATTACGAATATCGCAACGGCAACGGCCTCCGAGGTACCTGGTGCCCAGGGTAGACGTGTCAACGTCATTTCCGAGAGTTTTATGAAAAATTGTGACATAGAGAATCGAAACTCGTTACTCGGGGGTTTTCGAGGTCGCTGATCACGAATAGCGCGACGGCAACGGCCTCCGAGGTGCCTGGTGCCCAAGGTAGACAGTATGAACGTCATCTCCTGGAATTAGAATCAGCATTACATCATTTTTACCTAAATTGAAATATATTATTCTTTATTTTGTATTCATATACATATATATATATATATATATATATATATATATATTTACCAAGATTCAGATTCTGGTGACCATGACTAGAGACTTTGTCTACTGAAGCCGTTTTTTTTTTTTTTTAATTTGGCGCCTATAATATAGTTGACAACATTGGCACGATGTACGAATTGTATTTAACGAGTTTCGACTCACTATGTCAGAATTACCCGTAAAACTTGCGAAGAGGACGTTGACACTGTCTACCCTGGGCACCAGGTACCTCAAAGGCCGTTGCCATTGCGATATTCGTGATCAGCGACTCGAAAACCCCTGGGTAGCAAAACTGGAGTCATTTCCATCATTATTTACCGAGTTGTAAATTTTTTATTTAATGTATCTTTGACATGCCGTTTTCAAATGCATATTGTTTATGCAATAATGCATTTTCAAAAAAGTAATTGATTACATTATTGTTCACAAAATGTCTAGGTTTTATGTAAATATTTAAATAAATGTATTATATAGAGAAAAAACTGCATTATAAAGGCAAAAGCAATCATAATATAATCAGCGAGACTTATTAATTCGTCTTATTGCATGAAATGGTGTGATAATACTTAATAGAATCAAGGCATTATTATGATTATTTAAAAATACACTCGTTGAATTAAAATTGAAGATTATATCCAAAATTTTAAATTGATTATTACGTTTTTACTCCAGTTATCGCGTCACTTATAAAAAACGATTCATAGTATACAAGGTGAGGAAAAAAAAATTTTGAAGCTCAATATCTTTTAAACTAATTGGTTTCGTAAACAACCCAAACATATAAGGATCGAAGTGCTATATAATGCTAACTGAATCTAAAATTCGAACTTGATTAATGCTTTTTTACAGTATATGTGAATACTATTTTAAATATTTCCAAGTTTAATTATTTTGCTGTAAGCGATTTTCTTATAGCAAAAGATATATGTGCAAATCCGCGGCCGTGTGGAAACAACTTGCATTTGGAAGTTGAAAATTGAAAATCGAGGGCACACCTACCGGACCGATTTTTTTTGGTTCCTAGAACCATCCACTGCGTGAAAATGTCCGCGTGCACACCCGATCGCTTGCCATACTTTTTTGCCGGACACTTTAAATTCCTATGGATTTTTTATTTCTGACTATAACGTCCGATTTGTTTATGTCGGAGCGTACGTGGATATTATGTCGTTCAGTACGGAGATCTTATCTTGCGAGTGGTTTAGGCCCTAGAAAAAAGTTGTGCTAGGCTTGAATATAGCGAAAATCTCATGAAAATCACGATTTTTACGAAAATCCGCGATTACTGCGACCATTTTTAAAAAATCTTTTGATCTGAGCGGTCATTTCAACTACCGGGCGCTCAAATTAAAGGCTCATTTCTTCTACTTTTGTTTTTGAAAATAGATTAACATTTTGTTGGTTTTATGTGCTATAGTATATGGCCGATGAAAAAAGGTATAAAAAAAAGACATAATTGATTAGGCATATAATCATATGGCATATTTTAAAAAATTTTTGAAAACCAGCAAAGTTAATCTAGATTTTCAAAATAACAAAAAGTAGAAAGAAATGAGCTTAATTTGAGCGCCGGATAGTCTGAAATTGACCGCTCAGACTCAAAAGCTATAAGGTTTTTAAAATGGGAGTACAACAACTTTGGCGTTTCCGTGTAATTGTCCCATGTTAAAGTTCCCATAAGAGAATTTAAAGTGTCCGGCCAAAAAAGTATGGCAAGCGATCGGTGTGCACGCGGACATTTTCACGCGTGGATGGTTCTAGGAACCAGAAAAAATCGGTCCGGTAGGGTGTGCCCTGGATTTTCAATTTTCAACTTCCAAATGCAAGTTGTCGCACACGGCGCGCGGATTTGCACATATAATAATCAGAAAGATTCGATCAAAATCTCTAAAATAGCGAAGTTGCAGAATCAATTAATCGTTTAATTTTGAAGATATATATATGTAGAAATCGTAACAAGGTGAGCACAAGCGAGGAATAAATATAAAGCCAAAACTCTCAAACTCGCTACCCCACGCGTCATGAGTTTTAATGACAACAACATAAAATAAATATTGACGAGTAGCGCACGAGTTGCTATGGAGAAATGTGTGGCAATGAAAATAGTAATTTCAAAAAAAAAGTGAAGTATTTCACTTCGTCTTACTCAAACTGTCGCAGCAGCAACATCGTGCAGAAATTGAATTACGATGGATTTTTATCTTATCAGCATTTTTCTGCTAGTTCTTGGAGGAGCAGATTATCCTGACTTTTGTGAAAAATCGGTTTTTATATTTCAGCTCATTACTTAAGAACTGCTCAACGAAATCGTTTAAAACTTTAACAGCAGATAGCTTTGTTTATGGTGTATCGCCAAATAAAATTTTGAAGCATTTGACTGCATTGTTTTAAGTTATAAGGAATCAAAAAATTTAAAAAAAAATATTGTGACGTTGCGTCTATCCCCCTCATCTCATTAGTATGTACTAATTTGCCAATAGCTCTTACCTGCTATTTTTCTACAAGCCTAAATAACCCCGCAGGAGCGCAATAGTCTCCGGCGGGGCGGCGGCAATATGGCGCAAGGCGTTGGCCAAGGGTTCGAGCTCCGGGGTGACTAGAGGCCTGGTGTCCCGTGAGGACCCGGGTTCTCGTGACACCCGGAGTGGTGACCCCATGTTTGGCCTTGGCGCTAACAGCGCCTCTTCGTACGGGGGCGGTGGCGCGTCGATATCGGGGCCGCCGTCGGGATGTCCCAGCTGCCCATTGGAGGTGTCGAGGTGACGACGGGTCGAGCGCTGGAGATGTCCCATGTTGCGGCTCCAAGATCGCTGGTGGGCGCTCACGGCTCGGGCAGTTGGCCGAGCGCCGGTCCCGCCGGCCACAGTTGTGGCAGAAACGGCCGCGGGCTCTGGACATGACACGCACGCCTCGTGACCCGGTTCTCCAGCGTTAAAGCACGTCCGTGCGGTGGGATCGATGTCGGGTCGCGTGGGCGATGGATTCAATCCCCGGAACATTACCCCGCTGAGTCGCACGTCATTTCTCCGACGGGAGTGGACGCGATA
>CM053168.1:18585542-18762686 GCA_012977825.3 Pteromalus puparum | reverse complement strand
GCTGCTCGAGCCAATACAACCTCGAGAGGCCCTGCCTGATCGGTGACCGGGGAGAGTCGTCCCGGCGCGCGCATGTGGAGCTAGGGCCCAACCCCGACTCCACGTCCTCCAGTTCAATTTGCCGGAACGGGTTTAGTCCGTCGGCGTTTCCCATTCGCAATTCGCCGCATGACGTGGAAACTCGTCGGAGGTCCGGCGCGATCCGTTGGAGATCGTAATCTCCAGGGTCGTCTCCTCCCCTCGCCGGCTTCTCGCGGCGAGACCACCACTCTCCCACAAGGGCCTCCAGCTCCTCGACTGCGGCCTGGCTTTCGCCCAACGCGCCGGCCTCGTCGTCCAGGATGATGCCTTCCTGACGGTAGGCCTCTCGCTCTTGCTGCGAGAGGGGTACCGGTCCGGGGGCCCCTTCCAGGGTCTTGCGCGGGATTTTCAGCGTCGAGACCTGGGTGGCCCACATCTCCGTAGACGCCGAGTCGGCACGGGCAGGGCTGCGGCGGGCCCAGACTTCCGAGGTGCGGGTCATGTCGGTCTCTGGACGCGACCGACGAAGACGTTCCCGCTTTTCCTCCAAAAGCCTGAGCTCTCGCTCGCACTCCTCCTCGATCTCGGCCCAGGACGATTGCTCTGGATTAATCATGATGCTCTCTGTGGAGGGGGACGTCCATTAGATTGGAGTCAGTAAGTCGGCGCAACCCAACACCAGCCAAGACGACGCAATGGCACAATCCAGACAACACAATACTTACTAACATGCTACGCAACTCATCAAGTATTTGCGGGGCGATTTCTCGGGGGCACATACTTCCGCAATTCGCTCAAGTGTACTTTCGCCGTTTGGCGCTTATCAGTCGTCTCTAACACGTACACTAACGGGGACAACTTCTGGAGGATCACGCACGGCTCGCTATACTTCGCGTCTAGTTTGTTACATTTCCCTTCGGCTCCCTTCGAGAGTGTGTGTACTTTTCGCCGTACGATATCACCTACTTCGAACTCCACTACGCGCTTCCCTTTATTGTAGACCTGGGCCTGTTTCTCCCAAGCCTGGTCAATGTGGCGCAAAACAATGTCCCTTAGCGCGTCGAGGCGCTTGACACGATCAACCCACACGGCGGGATCCATTTCGATTTTCGGACCGCGAACCTCTACTTCTCGTCGCAAGCTTTTTACAGGCTGTGGATGACGACCGTAATTTAGAAAGGCCGGCGAAACTTTGGTGCTCGATTGAGTAGCCGTGTTTATAGCGTGGCGGAACTCATGCAAGTGTTGATCCCAGGCGCGATGGTCTTTATCCACAAACGTCGCAATCATAGTTTTTAACGTGCGGTTACTCCGCTCTACCGGATTCGCTTGTGGGTGGTATGGTGGTGTAGTCACGTGCTTAACCCCATACTCTGTCAGAGTCTCCGTCAGCGTTTTATTCATAAACTCTTTCCCATTATCTGTGAGGAGGAAATCCGGCGCTTCCCAACGGAATAATATTAATTCTTCGAACGCCTTGGCTACAGCTTGTCCCGTAGCCTTTCGAATCGGCTTTAATTCCACCCATCGCGTGAATAAGTCCTGGAAGACAATCAGGTACTTATATTGACTCTTACTGGCGGGAAATTCCATTAGGTCAGCGGCTACTACTGCCCACGGGCGCTCAACAATTCTCTGAGAACACTCGCGAGAAAATTCTCCGCTACGGCGCGACCTTCCCGTCCACTGAATTTCGGGGCCCAGTCCCGGAGGGTTTTCGTTAATCCTCCGGCTCGGCTCATGTCCGGGCGGTAACGATCGTTACTTCGATCAGAGTGGGAACTATAGGAGGAGACAGAACGATAAGAAGACTCGCTGCGGTCGCGATGTCTACGATGACGACGTCTCCGTTGACTCCGATAACTCTCGTCGCTGTCGCTATACTCGCTCGAACTGCGGTGCCGGTGACGTCGAGAACGACGCCTCTCGGGAGTGGGATCTCGACTGGTGTGCCGTTCGCTATGATGCCGGCTACGTTGTCGACCCGGGCTAATAGAGCCCTCCGAGCGTTGGCTCGAGTGACGCGACGTGTGCCTGTTCTCGCGTCCACGGTCAGTGCGACTACTGTGGCGGTGGTGACGGTGGCGGCTTGAACGATCTGTCGACGACTCGTGGCTGATCGCACGTTCTCGACGTTTAGTACGACGGAGTTCGTGTCTGCTACGTCGTTCTCGTTGACGAGAAGAATCACGGCCCGTAGGTGGCGAGTCGCGACGTTTACGAGCGTGAGGGTCGGCGGTCGTTGGCCTTTTCGACGTCTCGTTGTTTGAAGGGGGATTCTCGGCGGTTTTCGGCGCCGTCGTATCCGCTGCGGTTTTCTGCGACTCTTGGGAGTTGGTTTTATTTTTCTTCGGCCTAGTGGCCGGCGCAACGCTCGCGGTCTTCTCCTTCGCGGTATTAGTGGAGTTTCTACCTGACTCTGCCCTCGTTCTACCCGCTTCCTCGACCGCTATTGGCTCCACGTCCAATACAGGAGGTTCAATGCGTCTCCTAGGGCGGATTCTCTGGTCGTCCTCTTGCAGTCGCTTATAAGCGGCCTGGAGGCGCGCGAACTGTCGTTCCAGAGAATCCATCTCCTGCTGGTTGAGTGGAACGTTAGTAGCCGTCGAGGCTATATTTTTGGCCACTGTACCAGTGGCCGGCGCAACTGTCGCTGAGGACGACTTCTCCGCTGCGTTGGGTTTCGGTGGCCCAGAGCTAAAAATATTTCGCGTTCCAGTGGTCGAAACCGTGACGTTTACAGCCCGCGCTATCTCTTCTATCGTCGACTGGGGTGCCAGCGGCATCGGCGCTACGCTTGGAATCGTCGCGGCCGCTGCTTCTTCGGTATTCGCGTCGGCCTCATCCTCAGTAAAATCCGCTGTATCAGCGACTAATACTGGTCCACCTGGCAAAACCCCCAGCCCTGTAGACGGTTCATCGACGTCTGGGTACCACGGCACGCTCTCCGCTTGGCCGGTTACCATTATAGTCGCGCGAAACAAACGCTCCGCGCGTTCCTCGGGCGTGCCGGCGGTACTGTACCCGCCCTCCGTGAGGCGTTTCATCACCTCATCCTGAGGTAGCCGTTTAAAATTTCGCAGCGCGGCTCGCAGATCGCGTGACCCTGTTAATAGGTCTCCCATTCGCTTTTTGTACTCCTTATCTCGGACCTCCGCCATTTTGCGGGCAGGCTTGGCGCTACTTTCGCGTAAATGACCCCTTTGGGGGAAAGAGATTTAAGCAGAAAGAGAATTTCGGTGCAGGATTTCTCAACTGCGACGCTACCTGTGCTAAAACCCTCTTGAGCTAATCTAATGTTCCTCTTGACGGAACGGCACAACCTAAATTCTTCCTCAATTCTGCTCAATCTAGGGCCCCCCTTATGGGAATCGACGCACACTCCCTCGCGACCCAACACAATATCTCAACAAATATCGTCGCACTACTCAAAACTTAAAACTTAAATGTGCCCGCGATCGAGTCACTGGCGCTACGCTTCTGTCTGCCTCTGAGACACTGACGAACTCACAAAATGGAGTCGCAACACACTCGACCACTCTGCCTTGCCAGGAAATTCGGAAAAAGGGATTTTTGTCGCTACCTAACGTGGCTGCCCCACGTTGGGCGCCATTGTGACGTTGCGCTTTTTAAGACCAAATCCCTTAGCCTCGCAAACGTCTAAATCTCAATACTACTCTTATTTATCGACTCGCTAGGACTCTTACATCTAGAGGGGGACACACGCTAGGACTAGGGACAGGAATTAGCCTGGCGTGGCAGAGGGTGAAGTCAATAAAAACACAATCAATTGTAATGCTGAATTAAATAATATTATATTGTACTACCTTCCGTCAAGCCTTGCTCGACTACAATCTCGCTTCGACCGCTATCTTCCAGTCAAATACTCGTTACTCGTTGGATTATTAAATGATTAGTAGAATTAATACTCAATTACGAAGTCTCATTCAAATATACTCGCGTCAAAAATAATAATTTCTGTTAATAATAATAGTACTCGTTTATTATAATAATTGTATTTAACCACGGTCTACTTCCGCTCGAAAATCAGGCGCAATTGATTATACTACTCGGTTCTCAAGTTAATCGCGAATATTCGTATATAACGAGATTTTAGAAGCGAATTCACGTTTCACATCAAAATGGCGGCGGCGTCGGTCGAACGGACCCGGCGTCACCAAGATGTCGATTTCGTATCGTTACTGGAGTTCAGACCTACGAATACTGCTCTGCGATGGGTCTGCTCATGTAGATCAATTCCTGAAATATTCGCGAAATTAACGTCGCGATCGGCGTCTGCTCTGCTTCCACGTATCGGTCGAAAACCCGAGTCTTTGCCTCAAGGGTAGCGCCAGCCATGCAACAACCGCGGCTTGTTAGTTATTTGAAAGCCGGAGTTCGTATTGACCTCAACGGCGTCGCTAGTAAATGGTTAGAACATTTAACATAGCCAGATCTGTTGGCGCAAGGACTTACTCTCAATATCTCCTTAATTATGTACGCGACTCACGATTTAAACTCAAAGAAATAATACAACAACTCGCAGACTCTCGCGTTAACTACTAACTCCAAAACTACTAATTACTATTCGCTCGCGAATTCAAAGTGGCGGCACTGCAGCTAATAGTAATTGAGAGACGTCCGACGCGGTTGAGAACAGCAAACCAAGTGAACGAGACGGAAGTCTCCTCGCGACGCGATGTTCAGCGCGTCCCGGAAAAGGACGACTCGTTACGCCCTCTATAACGGTTTCCGTGACGCGCGCACTTCGTATATCAAGCACGCGACGAGCGCGCCAATTATGAAAATGCGAGAGCGGCCGGTCGCGATCTCATCGTTACTGGGCGTCGCGCGGTGCACGGGATGGCCTCGCACGCGGCGACATGTCGCTATCAGCGGTGTGGCTAGTGGTGTACGCGAGAGTCTTCACTAGTCGGCTCCGCTCTCGCCGAGCTCTCTCTCTCTCTCCTGCGCGCGCGTCTCCCTCTCCGCGGCGCGGAGTCTCGTGCTCTCTCCAAGCGGCTCTCGCTATCTCTCTCTCTCCCGTTGTGGTCGCGCGGCAGCTGATGCGCGGCTCCGGTGCGCGCGCGTCATTTGCTCCTTGTGTTCGTCCGTGCGCGCTCCAGACCTCGATCTCCTCGTGCAAGTGTGACTCCTGGTGACACCTACACGGTGTTTCGCGATTCCTTGGCTGTACCGGTACAGCAGCGCCCGCGAGATCCAGCTGACTCGTCTCGTCGCGGCGCGGCGGCGTCGTCTGCTGCATGGCTAGTGCTGTAGTGCTGAGTCGACGTCTCTCCTGTCCGCTGACAGAAAAGGTTAGGAGCTCCGCAGCTCTCGCGGGTTTCGTTCGTGTTGCTGCTTTGTTTATTGTTATGTTCTGCTGCAGTGCGGCTCACTGCAGCAGAGTTGCGAATTGTTATTTACTGCACCGAGAGTTGCACAGTACTCGCACTGTTGCCAACTTCTCGGGCCGTACTACGACGCGATTCCTCGTATACGACGTGTAGCTACTCTACACGTCGCAATGTTTAAACCTTGATATCTTAAGAACCATAGGGGTTTCAAAGCTGCGAAATAAACTTAGCCAAAACACATAAAATATCTACCTTTTTCCGAAATCTCAATTGCAATAAGGCTTTATTGCGCCCGTAATCGAGGCACAAAAGAAACAAACTCATTTTTTTCAGTATTTAATTTATTACTGAAAAATAAGTAGTCAACTCACTAGAAATTTTGACGGAATATAGTTTGACGCGTGAACCATAAACATGATTATTTTCGTGAGGTTATGATGTTAAGTTTCATAGATATAAATTTTTTTTATAAAAGCACCTGTTTCATGTTATCTGCCGAACGGAGCGGTCGATCCCGATGATCAAACGGGAAAAAGTAGGTAATTTTATTATCTTTCAAATGCATTTTAGCTAAATTGTTTGTTACAGTGGGATGATTGAAAAAAACGCAAAATAGTGTTTTTCCAAAATAGAGTAGTTCCAGAAATATTACGGTATACATACACACACGCACCCACCCACCCACACACACACACACACATCCATACGTACATTTTCTAAAAACACGTAATTCGAACTTCAAACATCTTAAAACATATTTTTATGAAGTTTTAGCGAAACTGAAAATTGTATAAAGCTTCCTCTACGAGGAAGCAAAAATCAACGCGCCTTAAACAGTACCGCAAAGGTGGTGGGGAAAACTGTTTATATTTTTATTAAGAAAATAACAAGCAAGACATTTTTTTTTTATTGAATTTAAAATTATGAACTCTTTTTTTTAAATAAAGTAAATTAATTTGGATTTTTCTGAACATCCAAGTTATTAAAAAGTTTCAATTATTTGCATTAAATTATTAACAACAAATAATATAACATTTTACATTTGCTATAATTATTATTTTGAACACGTAGATGAAAAGGCAAAATTATATGATTTTGGGACATTATTCGAATGCCATTCGGCGAGATATTTATTTATGAGTGTCAAACTTTGTAAAATGATAAATAATTATATAACGGAGGGCAGTGATGTCCTAGTTTTTCATAATTTTGCTTTTATTGTTTGTTATAAGCAAATTAGTTACTTTTGTCGTCTGCTATTTTGTGGCGCGAAATCCAGATTTGAATTGACTCTCGGACCCCCTTAATGATGATAAAAGCGTAATACCTCAACTCATCTAGTGTGTTAGGAGAAATAAAAGTATATTATTGTACCGATAAATAAAAAAAGAATTAGTAGTAATAAGAATTGTTATATTAAGGCGATATCAACGTTTAATGCTTTGCCGAACAACTTAAGGGGGTCTCAAAGTCAATTCAAATCCAGATTTCGCGCTACAAAATAGCAGACGACAAAAGTAACTAATTTGCTTATAACAAACAATAAAAGCAAAATTACGATAAACCAAGAGATAGTTGCCCTCCGTAATGCAATTATCTATCATTTGACAAAGTTTGAAGTTTATATATAAATATCTCGTGGAATGGCATTTAAATTACATGATTTTGAGACATTTTTCAAATGTCATTCCGCGTCGAGGCTCGAACGGCTCGTGATGTATCTGGTTTTTCGCGCGTTCCAGATATGTTAGTATACGTGTGTTCGTTTATACGTCCCGAGGAATTAGTGAATTTCAATTTAAAGTGACGCGAATTGGGAAGAGGATTTATCAAGGAAATAAATCTTTACACAATTATTTTAAGTTCAACTCAAAATGAATATGTATTGTGACTAAGTTCTACAAAATCGAAGTTACAGTAACTATCGCGTAGAGAGCTAACAGCGGTCTGCTCTCCCCCGCATTGCTCCTCGCAGCTTTCCGCCGTCCACTTTTCGTGGAGAAGGAAAGCCTGAGCTCTTATTGGCTAAAGAAAATAGAAGAAAGCCAATCGCTTGAGCTTTCTCCTTCAAGAAAAATACTCGGCTCCAACCGTCGCTTGGTCGTGGCTGGTCAACACATGTAGTGTTAGAAAAAAAAGGGTCCATTGTTCTAATATGCTACGCTAGAGCGTCTGAGAGCTATGAATTTATGGCTTTACAAGAGCTTCGGAGAAAGCGAGATTTATGTATTTACTCTTACTCGCATTCCATATTCAAACATTCTCCGTACGCACTTTCTTCTCTGGTGACAACATTTACTTTATATTACTATACTTTACATTCGATTTAAATATCCCGCGTATTCAATTAAAAATATGGCGCGTTACGCCGACACTCGAAACTCATGTTTTCTTCAGTCATGGAGTAAAAAACTACCTAGAAAGGATGTACATCACTACTGTATTCCGCGTTTTGGCGTTTCAGCGTGCGAAAGGGCCCTTTTCATGCACACGCTAAACGCCAAAACGCCAAAACAGAGTAGTGATGTATATTCACTCTAGGTAGTTTTTTATTCTATGACTAAAGCTAACTGGAGTTTCGAGCGTCGACGCTAGAATCTGAGGCTAGAATGCTAGAAAACATAACCTCTAATTTCTCGTGTATTTATACGCTAGTTTGTTGATTAATGATAGACATCATATCAAGTTAAAAAAGTTTAGACAATAAGTTCCAAAAAGGAAAAAAAGAAAATTATGTACATGCATAAATATTACTCATGGATTAAGGAGTGTGTGAGAATAATTGAAAAGGAGAATGAACGACAGAGAAATATAAATACAGCAGTTATATTGTCAATGTCAACAATTGTCAAGGCAAAAACGAAGAAACCGTATAAAAGGGCCCTTTATATACTTCAGTGAGTTCTGTGACGTCGCGCAAAAACGATGACTTTGGGAGCACACACAAACAACTCGCGGGTTATTCGAACGAGCATTGAGATGCTCTCTCAATCTATGATTAATTAATAGGTGGTGGATTTATAAAAAGAAGGCACTGAATTTAAGTTTAAAAGTCTTTAGGATAACTTCCCAAAAACTTATATATATTGTCTCAAAGAAAACCTAATACCAGCAACTACGAATTATTTTATCTCAAAAGCTAAGCTGAATATTCTATGGACTCGCGACTCTGACTGATTCTCTCCGGATCGGCGATGATGCTAGCTGCTGGGCCTCTGCTGCTGGCGTTGAGAGCGTGACCTTGAGCGGAGGGATGAAGCGTTGACGAATCGGTACGCCGCGCGGACTTACGGAACTAATGCCCTTCCCACATAGCAGCGTGCGTTCGCGTACGACCGCGTTCGACTGCGTGCAACTGCGTCGAAATCGCTAGTAATTTTTGATGTTGCCAATACAAAACAGTTACTATACGTACAGCAAGGTATCGAATGAACAAAAGATTTGTGTTGGCAACGTCAAAAATCACTTGCGATTTCGATGATAAGAGCTCGAATCAGCGTCGATCAGCTGGGCCTACGTGGTGGTGGAAATTCGGAAAACGGGCGAGCACACGATGACGCACTCTGCGCACACGTGTTGCACACCTGAGCTCTCGGTCGTCTTGGTCCTCAGTTTTTAATATAACTCGATGAGCCACCTTGGCTCAGTGGGTAAGACGCTTGCCTGCCAAGACAAGGTGCTCAAGCGGTCGTGGGTTCGAATCCCGGCGAGACTCGAGGATTTTTTCGGGGGTGAATTTCCTTGGGTTTTCGTCGGGATAAGTTCCCCGACTGCGGGGTTGTGCTTGTTGCAGGACGTATGCGCCCATTAACAGCTGCCGAAAATGCCTGAGGCGTCAGTAAGCAGCTGGGGTTTCGCTCGACCAGCACGTACAACCAAAAAATTCCGAAGGGCAGCCTAGCTGCCGACTACTCATACCGTCTGTTGATGGCCGTACACTTAGTGGCGCCACTAACCACAAAGACTAAGACTAATATAACTCGTGCGTGCGTGCGCGCGCGCGCGCGTGTGTGTGTGTGTGTGTGTGTGTGCAAAATCCGTCAACTTTAAATTACTGTAATTCCTTTAATCTGCATTTATTTGAAAAAAGGAAAAATACGCGTTCTTTATTTTTTTAATATTCTACATTACGGACCTACTAGATTTTTTCATGCAAAAAATCTCCTAATTATACTCGCCAGCTTGGGCTACCGCGCAACTCCACGGCGTCGGCGCAGTAGAGTTGCATTGCATAGCATAATGACTTTCATTATAGACAAAGGTCAAAAGATTAAAATCTCCCCTAACCCGCCCCAAAAGTTCTCTCGCCTCTTTCACAATACTCTTTCTTCGTCCGTCGCTTTTTACACCGACGGCTCCAAATCCTCTGACGGATCCTACGTTGGCGTAGGAATCCACTGCCCAAATCTCGACCTCAACCTTCGCTATCGCATTTCTTCTTACGCTTCAATTGCCACTGCAGAAGCCCTTGCCATCCAATTAGCCCTCGAACACATCGAACAATCTACTATTCTCAACTGCACCATCTTCACGGACTCCCTTAGCACGCTTCAAGCCATCTCCAACATCCGAGATTTCATCTCCTCCCCCATCATCTCCATTTTCAAAATAAAAAATCTTCTCTACAAGCTCTCCTCCAACAACCATATAATTCGTTTCGCTTGGGTTCCTAGCCACCTAGGTATCCCCGGCAACGAAAGAGCCGACCAACTCGCCAAAGAAGCATCACGCTCTGGTACCACTCTCGAGCTTCCCCTCCCTCACTCTGATTTCTCTCCCCTGTGCCTCTCTATTGCCCGCGCCGAATTTAATAACTACCTCAACCATTACCGCACCAACACCGGTTGTTTTTATTTTTCCAATTGTCGTCTTGACTCCCCCAAACCCTGGTTTCACTCTCAAGGACTCGACCGACTCTCTATCACCACTATCTGCCGTATGAGAAGTAATCACTACAGCCTCGCCTCTAGTTTATTCAGCAAAAACCTAGTAGACTCCCCCGATTGCCCCTGCGGCGACGATGACGAGGACTTGAACCATATTTTCTGGGCCTGTCCTCGTTTCGACGCCCAACGTTCCCGCCTTCTCTTTTCTCTCGCGAAACGCAAAATGTTTCCTCCCTTTACAATCTCGTCTTTCATTCATCATCCCCGCCAAGACATTGTCGACATTCTCCTTCGCTTTTTAATTGACTGCGATCTTTATATTTAATATCTAGCCTCCCACGCCGACCCCTCGGTCTCACGCCTCCTGTCAATACTATTTCACGGTCATTTTTCGCGGTTTGTCTCCGAGGGAGACCGGGGACTGTTCCCCTCGCCTTCTGGTCGCCCCGCGCTGGTCGGACGAACCCCGCGTTCTCCGAGACGCGCTGGACGGCCGGAAGGCGTTCCTTTTCTTTTGTTGCAGGCGGCGAGACCCTGGGAGTCCGATCGTCTTTCTACTTTCAAACCTCCCGCCTAACTCCACGCATGCGCCGCACGCGCCAACTAGTTGATGGCCGTACAGACTCCTGGCGCCACTAACCACAAAGAAGAAGAAGAAGAAGCATAAGTATAATGACTTTATAATTAGAAACGGCGCAGAACCGTCGCTCGTCGGCTCGTAGTGTAATAGCACCCTTATGAGCGGCGAACGCGGAACGACTGCGACGCAACGACTGCAACGAGTCGAACATATAGCATATAGCATCCGGTAGTGACGGTACAGTACAAGCTCCGCAGCTCCGCTGCCTCCGCTACGACTGCTACGAGTCGAGGCTTCGAATTCTCGAGCGTGCGTACTGACTTGCTGAGCCCTGCAACGGGAAAGCCGAGACAGCTCCATTCCGAGTGTCATCCTTCGATCTGCGTCATTTTGCCGTCAAACCCAAGGTGTGCCACAAGCCAGTTTATCCTCCTACGTTTGATCGTGCCCAAGAACATCATTATCGCATAGAGCTCACGAGTAAAGCAGCAGCGGCGATGTACACCAGAAGTAGACAGAGTCAGAATTTCAACGCCGGTAAGACATGATTGGTCCATCTATCGTTGCCGACTCTAAGCTCGCAGCCTTTATTTCTGCTTATTTATCCTACAGTTTTTCTTTTAATAACGCCGCGATCGATTGGTACCTATACTTATTGTTTAGAAAAGGCTTGTAATAGCTTGGAAAAGCAAAAATCAATAACCGGCCTTGCGTTAAAATGGCCGCGCGTACCGACGCTAATGCGTCTTTTTCGAACTCGTCTGGAACTCGTGTAGTCGTGTGCTTGTGCGGCTGCATCGTGCGGTACCGCAAGATCTCTGAGTTTTGGCGCCTCATCGCCTTTAGGTATTCCTTCTCCTTCTCAGTTTGGTATATTTATAGGCATAAGTATGAGGCGAGCTGTTCGAAGGCTATTGATAAAATATACTTACCTACGCATAGACATTTTCTAAAACAAATTACTGTAAAAAACACAAAGACAAAAAGAGCCTTCCCCCATTTATTTTGTGTACCAACGCGTTTTAAACTATTTCCACAAAACTATTTTACTGGAGTTAAGTACAATATAGACTTTTTGCACGGGAGATTTGAACAAAATTTAATCAAGTGCTAGTGCATGTAATTTTCTGGTATATTAGCATTAGCATTTGTGGAATTTCAATAAAAAAAATTTCTTTGTACAAAACATGAATTTCACATGTAACTTGATACAAGTAGAACTGTCCAAAAGCCTTTTTTTTTTATAAATCTTTAACTTACTGAAAGTTTTGAATATGAATAAGAGGAAATCTGAGATATTTGAATAAATTCCAACTTATCCAACAGGAACTCCCCAACGTAATCAAGGTAGTGGAAGTAGTCAACAGCAGCATTACCAACAGCAACAGGGAGGACAAGGCGTGAGTTGAAATTTTATCCATTAACTCCTGCCATTCCTGTAGAGCTGGATGCTTTATTCATTTGTTAAACTCTTGATTTATTGATATTATTAAATCCCTAAAAAAGAAGTCAATTTCATCATTTCAATAATATAATTTCATAGTTTTATTATTGAATTGAAAAAATAAATCAACACGATTAATATAAAATGGCAATTTAGAAAAAATGTTTTAATTTAACTAGCCTTTGCAGTGCATGACTAAATGTAGATTGTATTATGTTAAGGGGCCACCGTAACTTTTATATAGAACATAATACCAATGTTAAATTTTCCTCCTCTTTGCTTCCAACTTCTGGAATATTGGCTTCTTTTCTGACTTGAAAAATTACAAATTACAGATAGGTTTATCACTACCTGAGCGCGGAAGCAAGCATGATAGCATTCATCAATGGGATCATGGTGAAAAAATATTTAAAAGCATGCTATCCTGACCTGTCAATTCAGCGTTACATTAGTTCGTCAATTGTTTTGATATGCTAGAAAAGTGTACTAGCAAAAATTAGTTTTTCAGAATCCTATTGACAAATGCTATCGGGCTTTTGCTTACATGCACAGGTAGTTATAAAAACTATTGATTGTAATATTTGGCGAGTCAGGAAAAAATCCAATTTTCTAGAAGTTGGGAGGAAAGTAAATTTATCGTTGGTAATGTATCTATATAAAATGTATAGTGACCCCTTCAGAAACAAAACATAAGGCCAGCCTGTAATAATACAAGACAATTTTTTATTTTATTAAAGTAAAAATGAATCTTAAAAATGTTTCTTTTACTTTACTTGATCAATACTACTTGAAAGAAATATAGAATAGAAACATTAATCATTGTTACATACAAAATCAGTTTTTAAAATATAATTTCCATATACAATTATACAATTACTTATACATGCAATGTATGCATTTATTAATTAGGAAATCTGTAGATTCTGATACTCTTGAAACTGGTGTGATAAGTTTTACTTTGATATTTAATTTAAACATCATAAGTACTTGATGGAGTTATTTTAAAAAGAAAAAAAGAATTTCATTTTAATTGAAGGTCTCTACTTGATAAAAATACATTGTTCCAAATTCGCGATTGTATAAAGAAAGTGTGAAAAGGGATCATTCTTGCATGTACTAATTAGTGGTCCATGTTTCCCATTCCTGCTGTGCAGGTCCTAGTAGCTATACAACCATACCGAGGATGTACGTTCCGCCAAGGGCAAGTTCGCCAGTTGCCCACATAGCAAAAAAACCAAATGCCATTCCCTGGGTAATTCGTGCTAAACTCGTGCCTAACCAAGTTGATAAGATGCATGCTCTCTGTTGACTAGGATGCACTGTCATTCACTTTTCATTCAGTACAACTAGCTTACAGAGACTGCGTCAAACATGAATATGAAAATTCTTTTGCGTAATCAAATGGACTCGGCTCGGTCATGAGTTGAATTAATAAAAGCCGTAGTTAGAGGGAAATCGGCTGGTAAAAACTATGGGGGCAGCGTTAGAGTTGCTGCATTAATGCAGATGTGATGCTGGGCCTTGGTGGGATAGCACAACCGTCGAGGTTCCTTGTGTAGCGCCATCCCTTCCCTATGTTTTATAGTACAACCAGCAAGGAAATTATCCAAGTGGAAACCAGAATCAACAAACTCCATACAAGCAGGGCAACAGCACGCCGTTCAAATCGCAGCAGCAGCAGCAGCAACAGCCAACACCTCAACCCCAGCGAAGCATGCAGCAAGTGAAGCAACAACCCCAAACTCCCCAGCAGCAACAAGTAAAGCAGCAGCCTCAAACACCACAAGTAACACCTCAACCCCAGCGCTTGAAGCCTATTTTGAAAAGTAGCGCTGTCAACAATCAAGCTAATCAAGGACAAGCACCAAGTCAGAATCAGACATTCAATCAGAATTCACAGAATCAGCAAGGCCAGCAAAGCCAGCCAAACCAGCAAAACCAACAACACCAACAGAATCTTGGGCAAATGCAACAATCAAATAATGGAATGGATAGCAGTGATGCTAATGAAACTATGGACAGTGAAGTGCCAGAAGTACCGAAATGGAGGCGCAAGACCCCAGGGCGTAAGTTATTTGTTTTTGCATATCATGTCAATAATTTGTATTAATCAATAAATAACAAGTAATACGGACCAATAAATGATGACAGATCACTGCGCAAATTTGAAGATCATCCTGTCTATGTACTCCAGTATAAATACTGTTGAGTTTTAGCTGTAGATTAATCAATGTGAATTAGTGTAACTGAATTTTTGTAATAACAATATTTACTTTTTGATTGATATATTTCAATAAAAATTAAATTTTGCTAATTTTTTTATTTTGACAGTAAAAGTTAATCGCAAGTTGAAACGATTACGCATGAACCAGAGATTGAGAAAAACTTTGCAGCCAAAGAATGCCATAATGGTGCTCAATGAAATGAAAACTGGAGTCCAGTTCACATTCCCTGAAACACAATCTGCAATGCCTAATTCTCTATTCCTTGTACACGCTGAGGTATATTAAATTAAGGGCATTTATAAAATTTCAAAATTATCAACACTTTAGTATAATATAATACTTCAAAACTTTTTACAGATTGAAGGTAAAACTTATGTTGGCCAAGGAGTCTCTAAGCCACTAGCTCGTCAAAATGCTGCTGAAAATGCCTTAAAGAGTCTACTTTTGGAAAAAATGACTGCTGCAGCTATGAAGGCTCGTATGGATGCTGAGAATGAAGGAGCAACTAGCAGTGTAGTTGATGCTTCGGAAAATAAAGAAGGTGACGGGACTGGCATGGAAACAACTTCAGAAGAAACCGACGAAATTCCCTGGAGCTCATTGGCTAGCTTTGCTCTGTATAAATTATTCCTTGAATGGCAAAACCAAGGTACTGTAGTTCCAGTTCCACGACCAGGAGTTTCTCCAGGAAAGGTCAAGAAGGATAGCAACAAAATTGTAGTACAAAAGGAATTACCTCCAAATGCTACCACCATTCATCCAGTTATGTTATTAAATCAAATGAGACCTGGTTTGACATATACCGAAGTCAGTCGTGTTGGTAATCCTCCAAACACAATGTTTACACTTGCAGTAGACATAGATGGACAAGAATATACAGGAACAGGTAAGCTTGAATAAATATATACGCGATTAAGTATACAACAATACAATTGAATATTTACTTATGTACGTACATTTTTTTTCCTTTGATTTTCAGCTAAAAATAAAAAGGATGCCAAGAAGGTAGCAGCCAAAGCAGCATTACATGCTTTATTTAATCTTGTATATCCAGAAGAGAAAGAAGGTGAAGATGTAAATATGGGTTGAAGAAAACAAAAATTCATTTAATTTTAATCAACCTATAGACATATGCAATCTGCATAGATGGTAGAATTGACGAATAAAAGAAGTAACAAATTATTACAGTATTTGTATGACATAAATGAACATTGAGAACAAAATCACTTTAAAGATCATTATATTTGTAATCTTTAAGTCCATCAATTTTATCCTAGCGAGATTTAATAAGTATTTTAATGAAACTGTCATGAATACTTCTAATATACGCCTTATAGGTAAACAAGTGTGATGGTATATTCCAAAGTGTTTTGACATGATCACCATGTTGATAAATTTTGAAAAAAATTCGGAAATGGGCTCTGCATTTTTCATATTGCACTTATAGGTACAATATTCCTACCTAAAATGTACGCAAACAAATAAAATATTAAATGTTTGTCACAATTGTTGTTATTGGCGTGTAACACAGATATCCTTTCCATTTTGGTAAAAAGCTTAATGCTGTTTTTAAGTCGTTCTAATAACTTGCATTGAAAATAATGTATATTTATTTTACAAAGTCACATATATAATAAAGAACAAGTTCTTTTTATGCATATACCGACAATGTTAAATTTATCGGTTCTCTGCATCCAACTCCTAGAAAATCAGTTATTTTTCTGATTTGAAAAAAAAAATGATAGATCCTAGTTCTTGTTACTGATTTTGCATTGATTATTTTACCTGTATGCTTGCGCAGCTGGGAAAGCAAATTTGGAACAGGTTGGGTGAAAAAACTTTTTTGAGTTGGGAGCAAAGAGAAGATAAGTTTAACATTGTTAGTACATTTTATATAAAAAGTATGTTGGCTCCATAAAATTTAAGGTTCGCAGGTATATAGAATAAACTAGCTTTTAGCATGAGTTTTCAAATCTTTTTGTATTTCATCCCAAGCTCTTTGAACTTGTTGCTGAGTAACTTCATGACTCCACATAGTAGAAACAACCACATGTGCATTAGCAACTTGTTCAACATTACTTGGTTGCACAAGAATTCGAGTCTTTGCTTGTTCTTCAGTAAGTTTATTTCTTTCTATTAATCTTTTGATGGCCTAAAAAAGATTTCCATAGTTAATGTTGATAATAAAACAATGATTATACATATATTGCTTATATAGTTGAATATTCACTTCTTGTTGTGGAATTATACATGACCAAATTTCATGGAAAATGTATTGCCAACCAGCCTGAATCAAAACTGCAGCTTCTACAACAATGACATCAAAGCCTTGTTTGTACAAATCATTGACTTTCCTTTCTGTTTCTTCACGTATTACAGGCCACAATAATTTATTTAATTTTTCTAATTCATGCTGTTGGATAAATAAAAATAAGTATAGATAATTAAAATATCCTTATCTTGTATTTTTTAATCATTGCTATTACATACATTATCATTGAAGACTAGATTACCCAATGCTTTTCTATTTATTTGACCATCTGGAAGTAAATAATCATGTCCAAAGGCCTCAACAACTAAATTGTAACATTTCTCCCCAGGGCTGTACAAAGCATGAGCTATTAAGTCACAATTAATAAGTCCAGCACCTAATTTTTTTAATTTGTCTGCTATTGATGATTTACCACTAGCTATACCACCAGTCAAACCAATTATGTAAGGCCTGAATGGTTTTCCTTCAGTATTCTACAAATTAATAATTTAATTTTCACAAGCAAAGTTCATATGAAAATGATTAAATCACAGGAATAAACAGAAAAATTGATTTTATACTTACAGGCTTTTTCAATCTTATGCCAAGTAAGCGCATTCTGTTATTGCTAGAACTAATTTTTGCTTCCTCATGCTCTTGATGATTTGAATCTTCAAGTAATTTAACAACATGAATATCCAGTAGTTTTAGGTTGTTTTCTTTACGTTTCTCATTGACCAGTTTGCCACCTTTTTCTGTTTCCTCACTTACGACAATCATATCCATATTAGGATCTTCTTTTGTCGGCCCATATAGATCAGAAATTGGCACAATGTTATAGCTTAAAGAAGGGTCTACATCTTCAGCAAAATCTTTTAGGCAAGCTATACGTTTTGAACAAGGTTCAATCAGTTCCCACAGAATTTTCCCTAGAAAGGATAAAAATATTTTTGAAATGTTACTTGAAAATCTTTTTATAGTAATGTAAGTACTAGTTACTTTCTATCATATTCAAATCTGTAACACCAATAGTTAATTTTTCTGTGCAGCGAAGTATTGCATCACTTATAAATATTTTATGCCCATTGTGCAATCTGTCAAAAGTACCTCCAAGTACAACACTTTTGTACATTTTACCCTCTGGAATATCATTTGCATTAATTTCGCTGAAACTATTTTCTTGATCTTTTTCATCAAATGTTAGAAATTTGCAACCCATTGATGTATTGGACAGGCAGTCCTGCATAAAAGTGTTAGCATCATTGCTGCTGTAATCGCGATCAAAAATTATCAATTCCACTGGTTTCTTTGTGTGTATCACAGCTCCATTGGGATTTTTTAAACTAGATAGTAAGACTCTAACATCCAAACAGTTAAAATAATTTGAAGCAAGCGCATAGATACTTGCAACAACCTGAGAATATCGAGGACCTTTGAGCTTTGTTGCTGGCAGGGTATAGCTGCTGGAGATAAGTATACTTTTTTCTGGAAAATATTGAATGTACAGTGTCTTTAACACATGTTTCTTAATAACTGGTAACAACTTAGCTACTTTTGCTGGGTTTGTTAAAATCAGGAGCCCTGTATTAGCCATGTTTTTGTTTGGCTCACAACTATTCATAACCTATAACGTTAGTCTATATCTCTTGTCTCTTTTTTCCTTCTAGAGTGTTAATGTCTCCTCTCTCTCTCTCCCCCTCTCTAATCTATAACCTATAACCGTTCAGCTTTCACATACCTATATAAGATTATATATATATGTGTGTGTGTGTGTGTGTGTGTGTGTGTGTGTGTGTGTGTAAGTATTATAGGTATACTAATAGCTAGATGTCTAATATATGTATTGCGATATGCAATTGCGTACATATGCACAACCTATATGCAAGTCACAAATCAGTAAAAATTCCAGCAGAACACTTAGATACAGCATGACTGTAGGTACTATACTTAAAAAAATGCAAAAAACAAATTTCATATATTAAATATTTTCATATACCGACAGTGGCTGATGATGAAAATCGTAAAATTTTGGCATTAAAAAGAAATTAATAAAAATTCAATGTATGCATACGATATATATACACAAACCTTGATATACTTTAGTGATGATGATTAGAAACAATTTTTATTCTTCAAATATAAAGGAAAGTTCATCGTAAAATTCATTTATCGCATTCTCAGACTGCAGTTCACTAAATTTTGCAAATTATATGATTGAAAGTAAGTATGTAATTGGTACAATACATATATGTATATATATATAACATACATCAGCAAGTTTTAGGACGTTTATCTTATATATATAATATGTACATAATATGTAGCCGACTGATGTATGTACATAATTTAGTACCTACAATATATAGATATATATATATATAGTATTATACCTATACATGGTTATATTGTATATATTCCTGAAAACTTCTTTATCGACCGGTATCTCTACGAAACATTCGAAGTGCAAACAGTTACATTTGGAACAAGCGTGCTGATGTGTATTACTTATGCCAATTACTATCGAAGTTTGTATAAATAGCTGCAGCTTGCCATCGAGTTATTTTTCTATTTTATTTTTCTAGTTTTAAAATTGAATGAACTTATTATCTATGTATGCAGATAACAATTGCGTGAGTAAATTTTCCTTATATAAATAGTATTGTTATTAGGGTTACTTATTAAATAATTTATTGTAGTATCGGATATATAAACGCTGCTGTATGCGTGTGCGCGTGTGTGTGTCATGAGTGTGCCATGTGTGTGTACGTGTGTGTGTGTGTGTGTGTGTGTGTGTGTGCACACTCGTTTAATCTGCAGAGAAATAGATCAAAGTATTCATTCGTCAAATATGTGAGAACCTTATCTGTAACATCAGATATATTAGTCTCAAAAAATGTTTTGTCATCGACAATAAGTGTTCAATATACCAGATGCAAATTTTTACGTCGACACTAATAACGCGTTTCACTTTCTGTTTTTTTTTTAACTTTGCTGATGCAGTTTGTAAATTTGTATAAGCGAGTCAAACTTCATTTGATTTGACATATTTACTGCGCGGTTTCTAATATGCATGTTATATATAGTAAGGGAGGATGGGCATAATTCGTAATTTTTCTTTCGGATGAGCAGATATCTTTGCCGAATTTCAATTATTAATCGTACTATTGTACATACAAATATTAAATCAATTAGTGATATAACTAGCTAAAAAATACTTATATGAACCCTTAATCGCAAGGTAAATACTAACAGTTTTACTCGATAGACAAAAATGTCGGTTTTAATAACTACTTAGGGGAGATGCGCCCAAAATGGGATGTCATCAGTTCCCAGCTTTTGGGGCGAGATTGCGGCACTTGTGCCCGGTAGGTTAGTAGGTTTTAGCTTTTTTAAAGTCATATTCTTCAAGGCCGTTCAAGATGATTTCCGCTTCTTGGCAGATCAATATTGATCAATATATATTAGGCAAGTTCAATGACTTTTACCTCCATAGAGGTTTAGTTTGAAGTTTGAACTTTCGAAAAATTCCGGAGTTTGCTGATGTGCTTATAAAAATAAGTTCGTTGTTCGTTTATTCGTCCTAAGAACGTACGTGTAATACGTTCGATTTGAGTAACGTGACTTTATAAAGTAATTTATTATTAGGAATTAATTAATAAAACTTCCTCTCTGATGCGTTTCCTCTCGCACAAGAAAATCCGTGCGTTCATTTCTATATACGTCTGGAGACAGTTCTGCTGCTTATACGCCCGTTCTCGCGCCCGTTGCAGTCCCTATTGAAAAATTCAAATTCTCATATGATTTTTATTTGATTCTCATCTGATCGAAGTAGTCGAATGTTATTTTTTCAAATTTTAATTTAGATTTGTCTCTTACCAACCTTAGAAATCCCTCGTTAAAAAAAGGATTGAAACGGATTAAGAAAAACCAATACGTTTCAATCCGTTTTTTGAATCCATTTAAGTTGCATTCTTATCCTTATTAATCCGCTTCAATCCGTAAAATATATTTTTTCAATGTAGTTGGATTGAAACTGATTGAAACGGATATCTCATAAAATATTTCCAATCCGTTTTTTGAACATTTTAGGTACGTTTCAATATGTTTCGATCCTTTTTTTTAACGAGGGATCCTCACAAATTCCTTACAAATCTAAATCAAAATTTGACAAAATAACATTTGACTTTGGTCAGATGAGAATCAAATAAGAATCAGATGAGAATATGAGAAGTGAGAATCAAATGAGACTCACTTGACTCTCATCTGAAAATCATGCCAAAATCACATCTGATTCTCATCTGAGGTTTTTTAATAGGGGTCCTGCGTCTCTCTCCTCCCTCGATCCCCTTTTATTTAACAAAGCTTAGCTTTTTCTAGAAAACACATGTTGCGACGCGTACTCTTAGTCGATATGCCTTTTCTAAAATCGTATAGCTTCTAAAACCGAATATTTCACGTCCAAGCTTATATATTTTGAGAATTCATATTTAAAAATTATTATTTATTTAAATATTTGCGCGTAAAGATACGTGACGTATTATTGGCAATATAACCCGTGGCGTCTGCTCGGTGATACGTCATCAATATGGCCGCCATAAGAAGGGCAATAGTACATCCTCAACATAGGAAATTGATACTTTTGTTTAAATAAATTAATAAACTTTGACGGAATCATGAAACTGCAAATGGCAGAAATGTCCATTCGCCAAGTGCACGGTAACAAGCCGCAATTATGTCGAAGGAGAAAAAGTCGTCAACTCTAAACATATATTAAGGTGGCAAATCATCCATAACCTCTGAAAATATCAGAATCGTCGCTTATTGTTTACAAACTTCGAACTTAAAAGGTGCACCACATGAAATAAATGGTGAAATTAGTGCTAAAGGTCTCACACCTGGTAACACATAGTCCTCTTTGCAAAAATATAAAGAGCAAACAGTAGCATGAGTGCTCGAAATAATTGGCCATTTGAGAGCTTTTTCCCATGCTTTTCTACGATCTAATTCTTCTTCAATGTCAAACATATTTTTTATTTTAATTTTGCTTTGGCCAATTTTGGGTAACTTGTGAAAACGGAGTCTTGGATGCGTTTTTGGATAACTGTGACAACCGTACACGCAACAATACACTTTAGTTTTACTCCGACGTAAGGTATTCTTGCGGAACGTTTCAAACTGAATGGCAACGTCGTGCGATTTTTGACGGGTTTTGACGGTTTTTGACGGTTTTGACGATTTTAGATTTGCAGAGGTTATATGGGCCGGTACCGTCAAAAACTACGCGACGTTGCCATTCAGTTTAAAACGTTCCGCAAGAATACCTTACCACCGAGTGTACAGTGGCCGGACACAATAACTTTGCATTGCGTGCCAGAAATGGCCGCCGATATTGTTGTTAACTGGGGCTCTATCAACAAGGTTAAGTTAGATGCAGCGGCGGTTTAGCATGGCCGCGTCTGACCTAACCTTGTTGACCGAGCTTCAATTAACAGCAAGACCGGCAGCCATTTGTGGCGCGCAATGCAAAGTTATTGTGTCCGGCCACTGTACCATCGTCCTTTTTACGGCGGCCATATTGATGACGTATCACACCGAGCAAACGCCACGGGTTATATTGCCAATTACGTTACATGGCGCTATAATATCTTGCTTCGTGTTCCACCGTATAACCTCCAAAGCGTAAACTAACTTTTTTTCCCAGTATATGGAACGAGGCATGTTTTCTCAGTATGGAATGTGTTTTAGCATATCATTGCCATGCCGATTGTTTGACTTTTGAATGTGAGGCGCATCAAACGTTTAGTATATTCAAAAATAGCTTTGTTCAGTCTGCAAATGCTTTGAGGAAAGCTAGAAGAGAAATCGCGATCGATTTCGGTGCATTTTGGGAATATCGATAAAATTGACGGCAAACAAGCGGATAAACCGGCTCAAATAAGAATTTTTCACTTAAAGCAAACAATTTTGACGGTTCTCAGTCGTTTACAATGTATACGTATCGCATTTATTGTTAATATATCAATAGCGTTCCATACTGGGCAACACTTTTTTGATATCTCAAAAAATTAGCTTCTACGGTTCGGCTTCCCATTTGGTTATTTCGCAAAATTAATGTCATCCCCGTTTAGAACATCAAAGGCCCCTATAACAGCAAGCAAATTCTACAGTTTGAGCAACTTTCACGGCCCTAATCGAAAGTTATAGCGAAATTAGCTAAGCCATTCCGTACTGGGCGCATCTCCCCTAAATTGCTCCATTACGGCGAATCAGTCCTGCACCGGCTGCACCCCATTATGTGAAAGTAAAAATTCAGACCGGCCATATATTATATTTTAAGGTTAATTTACGTATTTCGCTCATACATATAATACACACACACACACACACGCGCACACACACACACTCGGCGGTAAGGTATTCTGTTAGAACGTTTTGAACCGATTGGCAACGTCGCACGGTTTTTGACGTCTTTTTACGGTTTTTGACGGTTTTGACGATTTTAGATTTGCAGGGGTTATATGAGCCGGTACCGTCAAAAACCTTGCGACGTTGCCATTCGGTTCAAAACGTTCCAACAGAATACATTAAGTACTATGGAGGGTAGAGAGACTCTCTCTACCCTCCATAGTACACTCACCAGACAAAATAACTTTGAATATTTGGAACGTCAGCCATGACACCTCCCATAAGAAATACATGAGAAGTGTCATGGCTGACATTCCAAATATTTAAAGTTATTTTGTCCGGTGAGTATACATACATTCTCGACTTGCACCTTTTATATTCACCATTTTTTGTTTATTTTTGTAGTTAATAACGTTAGTATAACCTGGAACAATTTAGAAAAAGAATTTTTTGTCGCTGACGGGAATCAAACCTTTTTTTAAAATGATTTATTTCCTTCAAAGGTTATAATATGTGGATTTACAATGTTGCAAACAAATAATTGAAAAAAAAAAACAAACAAATCGGTACGAGAAGCAACTAATACAACATGCACGCATTAGACGCATTTGGGCAATTTTTTTTTCTCAAGATAAGAGTACACTATGGGTTGTCGAGGGTCTGGACTAATCAGTCCAGAGTTCCATATGGGCTCCAAGAGACATATATCACCCTTCCTTTTTTACGTGACACCTTATTTACCAACCAAAGCAAAGTAGGGTCTCAGTTCTATTAGTTAATATATCTCCTCCAATATATGTTTTATTTTCTTAGACACTTTAAAATAATTAATTTAACATGATTTTTGTATTAATTACATTTTGATGATATCTTGTTTCTCACAAATTGGTAAAAACAGCAAAACGTGACAAAACCATAGGTATAGATTAAAATGCATTAAATATAAGCTAAGATATAAGTGATGCAGTTTTCAGTTATACAGAGTATACAGGGTGAGAAAAAAAATTTTGAAGTTTAATATCTTGCAAACTCATTAGTTTCATAAACAGCCCAAAGAAAGGGCTCCAGGTGCTCTATAATGCTAACTAAATCCAAAATTTTAACTTGATTATTGCCTTTTTACTACAATTATCGCGACACGTAAAAAAAACGATTTTTTTGTTCAGTTTTTGATGTTTCTATCCTAATCTGCCTCATAAAATGACTTGAAACTGGAGTGGTGTATAGTTCTAATAACCTTCAATAATCACGTTTTTTTTTAAAGAAAGGTTCAATATTTAGTTTTCGAGTTAAAAGGGTTTAAAAAAATTATACTTTATGGTGTATAATAAAAAAAAACGACGAATGATAATATCTTCTATAAAAAAACCTTTTTAAAAGGTAAAATATTGGCGAGTAAAAGTTTCTTTACAAAATTCGTGATATCCCAAAAACAAACATAACTGATGTCAAGTAATTATTTTTTTTCATATTTTTCAGGTATACGCATGCGGACACATTATTTTATAAAATTAAATATGTTTTACTTAAATTCTTACTATATAGTAGATTGGATTCATAAGTGAAATTTCAAATTACTCTTCTTCCTTGGCATTTCCAAAAGTATATTTAATCATATACTTTTAATCCATAGTTCAGTAGTTATTAGAAAAATTTAAAAAATATTAAAATCTTGAGTCATATTTCCAATGTAATATTGGTTTTAATTATTTAAATAGCTTCTGAACTATGGAAAAGTACTATGGAAAAGTAGCGATACAACGGGCATAGGTGCAATAGTAATGTTATAAATGCGTTTGGAAAATTATTTTGAGGTTAGAGAACCCAATATCAAAGTATATAAGGGTCGCGACCCGCGCCGTCATCGTGTCGTATACTTCGTATACTTTTACTCGCCAGCGCGGCGCTGTCGCGCTTCTTGATAATTTTTCCGCGGTAAAAATATAGGTAATTTTATTCCCTTTCAGGTACATATCAAGCAATTTGCTTTTATCTACTTTTTCAATAACTTTATCAGAAAAATCTGAAATATTAAATCTAAAAAATCGCTATAAAAAATCGTCCAGAAAATGTTAAAGCGGACTGTTTTCCTACTATGTACTAGTAAAAACAATGAATGAGACAAGGTGGGTTCAAAACCATTGAGTATAGAAGCTGAAATTCAGGCGTATACGAACGCAAAAGAAACACAAAAATACATCAAAACACGCTTCCAACATGTTTTTACACAAACTCCAAAAATTAATATTACAAGGCTTCCTTAGGAAGGAAGCAATAAAATTAAGCAAATATAATTGAACAAAAACGCGCAGCGCACGTGAGAACCATAGTGGAAATGGAGATTGTGCCATAGTGTGGCACATTATGCTAAACTGTGCCACACCATGCCAAACTGTGCCTTGTTGTGCTAGACCTATGCCAATTCGGACATTTCGCACGATTTGGCACAGCTTGGCATGGTTTGGCACGGTTAGGCACAGTGTGGCACAGTATACAACAATATGGCATAATGCATCAAATTTTGTAAATAATGAAAAAATTTTTGATCACGTTTTGTCGAAAAATTCTGGCACAGTCTGGCATAAATCGGCATGGTTTGGCACAGCCTGACACAGTGAAGCATAGTTTGGCACAGTTTGACACAGTTTGGTGTGCGTGTGTGTGTGTGTGTGTGTGTGTGTGTGTGTGTGTGTGTGTGTGTGTGTGTGTGTGTGTGTGTGTGTGTGTGTGTGTGTATAAGTAATATATAATTTTAATTTTATGAAACATTAGAGTATTTTTATAAATACTTTTTATAAGTTCATAGTTATATTAGATACTCTTTAAAAGGACGAAACAGTTATTCTATTATACTATATAACGGCGACCCGGGTTCAATTCCACCTCGGGTCGCTTTTTTTATTACATTGTTTGAGGGATGTTATGCCATATTATGCCAGGTTGTGCCATGCTATGCCATATTGTAGCAAACTGTGCTTGAAATTTGAAAAAAAATTGGGAAAAACATTTTTAATTTTTAAAATCTATCATTGTGTCAAACTGTGCCAAACTATGCCTCACTGTGCTATACTGTGCCAAAATATGCCAAATCGTGCGAAATGTCCGAATTGGCATAGGTCTAGCACAAAAAGGCACAGTTCGGAACAGTTTGGCACAGTGTGGCACAGCTTGGCATGGTTTAGCATAGTTTGGCATTGTTTGGCATGATTTGGCACAGCGAATTATTTCCACTAGGGAAGTCATATCATCATACTCTAAACAAACATGTTTATTACTTATTCCATCCGCTCTTCTATATATACTAATCGTTTCTGCTCGCGAGCTCTATGTATCTAGAAATTTCTAACCTCAAAAAGTGCAAATAAAAAATATTGGCCTAAATGTATTTTAACATCTTGAACACCATTATTTCACTTTTGGAAATTCGGGGTCTCATTTTCCACTTTTATAATGTAGACATTTATCAATTTGCTCTTTGGGAAAGAGTAAATTACTTATTTTACACTTTTGGTAATTCGGGGTCCCCACGTAAAAAAGCACACATGGGAACCATGAGGATTCTATATCGTTCCCACATGGATCCCACGTGGTTCCCATAGGGAACCACATGGAATCCACGTGGGCTTTTGCGGTGGGAGCCCACTGGGATCCCACGAGAAACCACATGGTTCACACATGGTTTCCACATGAATTTTACGCGATCACCACAACCTATAGGTAAAATAATTTGATAGAATGCAAGTTGTGACATATGGGAACAACATGGAAACCACATGGGAACCACATAATTTCCATATGGTCTGCTAAAAATAAAATTTTTATTTTTTGTTAAACAAAGTTATTAAAAATATAAATTTCAAGCTTAGTCGTCCAGTATTGGTGTTATCATCCGATGGTTACCATTTTACTGCAAATATCAAAATTGACATTAGTAAATAAATGCTCTACGCATATATAGACGCTGGTCAACTGTACACAACAACAATAATTCTACGCTGTTGGAATATTTACATAATTTTGTGATGTATTAAATCACGTATTTCTTTACGTAATTTACGCCTTTTACGTTGTTAAGATTTTGCAGCATCGAAAACTGTTTTTCTGAAAAATGAGCACCTTTGGACTTGATTTTGAGTTTAGGATGTCAATCTGACGCTTCCCCCATAATTTTCTCATGTCACAGGAATAGTAAAGTAGAAGCTCAAAAAATTTCACATCGATTAGTCGTTCCTATCTCATGTTCTATCACATTGAATGCAAAAAATGGCAATAATTAGCGTTTAATTGGCTTTTTGAGCTTTTAGGTTAGGTTTTTGGTTAATTCTGCTGGTGAATTCGGATGCAGCGGTAAAAAATACATGAAATATAGTGTTTGGGGCATTAAAAGAAATGTACTACGACTTTGCAGCATCAAAAACTGTATTTTTCTGAAAAATGAGCACCTTTGGACTTGATTTTGAGTTTAGGATGTCAATCTGACGCTTCCCCCATAATTTTCTCATGTCACAGGAATAGTAAAGTAGAAGCTCAAAAAATTTCACATCGATTAGTCGTTCCTATCTCATGTTCTATCACATTGAATGCAAAAAATGGCAATAATTAGCGTTTAATTGGCTTTTTGAGCTTGTAGGTTAGGTTTTTGGTTAATTCTGCTGATGAATTCGGATTCAGCGGTAAAAAATACACAAAATATAGTGTTTGCGGCATTAAAAAAAATTGTATTACAACTTTGCGGCATCAAAACCCGTATTTTTCCAAAAAATGATCACCTTTGGACTTGATTTTGAGGTTAGGATGTAGATCTGATGCTTCCTCGATAGTTTTCCTATATTCTAGAACTGGCGAACTTGACGCTTAAGAAATTTTACTTCGATTGGTTGCTTCAATCGGAAGTTCTACGATTTTGACAAAAAAAAGGTCGATTTTGAACAGTGTGCGTCGCTTTCAGTCGGCCATCCTGATGTTGAAACGAATTGAATTTTCTTGTATACACAAGGCTTATTGATTAATTTTACTTTTATAGAGAAAATTGTTAAAGTTATTTATAAACAGTTGTTTAAGGTAATTGAAATTAATATTGTTTTGAAAATGCAAAAAGAATGGATCAACTAATAACACAAGAATGACTAATTTAAAGAAATTGTCGAAATTTTTGAGACACAAGGTACTAAGTAGGATTGCGGGATAAGGTGAATAACTACAACACAATTCATATATTTATTTATGTAGGTCTTGGCGATATTTCCCTTATTTATTTATTCATCTATGCACCAATGAGAATGCGATGTAGTAAAACGAATACAACAAATGTCGAAGAAAAATCAATAACTGCAAAACATAAATACGGTGATTCGTAGATAATGTGAATTCCGCTACATAGACGAAATTAAGACGACAAGGGATATATTGAGAAACGAATATTTGAAAATATGTATCTGTTTAAAAGAAATTGAAATATAATCGTTAGGATGACGAGATGAATGTTAATTGGGAAATAGTCAGATATCTTGAGATGAATGGGGGACAGAATTGAAAAATCTATTGCTAAATTTACTGATACTATAATTGATATTTACATTGGATGATGATAAAAGGGGATTATTTACGATGAATGTTTAGTGATTCTACAACCACTTGATTTTTCCTGCGCGCGACACACGTTCGGAGATCACCTCTGAACAAGGCTTTCAAACAAGGCTTATGGAAAAAGCAAGGGTTTCTGCTAAATGAAAAAAAAAACACAATATATTGATTGTAGAAAAGGAAAACTAAAAAAAAAAGGTCTGGTTCATTCGTCGTAGTTCGCTATGCTGCGCAGTGGGGAAATTGCATTAAAGATAACATTTATTAAATGAGGCTTTGTGCTGGCACGTGTTAGTGGCACAAAGAGTTAGTTGTGATTCATTGTTAGTTAGTTGACTTTTCGCGAATGCGACCATGGGAAAATCGACTGAGCCTGCTCAGTCGGATAGCATGTACCTATATTTTTGTAACCCGTCGGTGGCGTGTTAGTGGTTAGGTGCTGAAATCCTTCCGAGCATCAGATGGATTTCCCCGGATCAGTCACGAGGATATCCCTGGGTGCAGAGATTAGTACAGAATTAAAAAAAAACACAAATGATGGGTATACTAGAAATGGGGAGACAACGAAGAACTTCTGAAGCTGCGACGTTGTACTGGAGTGCTTCCTTCCTCTCGTTCACTGGCACGTGGAAAAATGGCGTGGCTAATGTGTAAAGGAGAAAGCTGTGGTCTGGTAGATCGTCGTGAGTATACTGCTCGTGCGAGTACTCGTTCCGCTCGCGAAGCCGTGAAGACGCGCAGCTAGAAAGAGATAGTGCGATGCGTAGAAACGCAATTACATTTACATGTGAACTCAGCGCGTCGGTAGAAACGCGCACGCGCTGCCAAAGACTAACCTATCCTCTCCTGCGGCATCAGACCCGCGAGCGAGAGAGAGATAGATCGAATGCAGGGACGTATGAAGTCCCGTCGGGGCCCCTGACTAAACGCAACCTCGCGGTCAGCTGCGCCGAATCCCCTATCTTTATCCAGCCCCTGGATATGGACGTTGCAATGTTTATTCACGTCCTCGTGAATTACCCTCTTACAAAAAACTCAGTTCTAAACAAAGAATGAACACAAACGTCTAAGTATTGGATCATGAAAATTTGCATCTTAAGTTTTCTTTTAGTAGTCAATGCCGTTCATTCTCTCTTGTTTTTGTTAGGCATACACAATTGTTTCAGGCCTTCTAGTTTATATATATGTCTATATAAACTGATCTTTTATGCTTCACAACAAACCGTAAACAAATATCACATCGTACTCTGCAAAGTAAAACTTCTCGGTGGATGTGATATTTTACTATACCAACAAACCATAAAAGAATATCACAACATACTCTGCAAAGTAGAACTTCTCGGTATTTGTGTGGCAATGAAATAGGTTATGTTGTACACGATTTAAAAAAAAAACGATAACACTGTTTACTGTTTAAGTATAACGTATATTGTCTAGGGATATATCTCGAGCACAGTGCTCCGGCTGTGGCTCAGTACTCTCTTCAGCAGAGCTCAGGAGAGACAACTCTCTCCGTCACTCTCCGTCTGAGGCTCCTGCTCCTACTGCCTTAGACTAAGGCTCTCAACTCAAGCTCCTCAAAGACTAGGACCTTCTCGGTCAAGTCCCCGTCTAACACTCCCACTAACACTGGCTTCCGCTGCCCCAGTCCTGCTACTTATAGGCTGTGTAACGGTAAACCGCTCTCCTCCTGTTTCCTCCTCCCTGGGCCTCCAAGGCCCTGAGCTGGTTAGGACGAGGACGCCGCCGTCGCCTGCCGCCATCTACGGCATACAAAAACGCCAATTATCGTAAATATCAATGGCGTTTAATACTAGGCAACACTTAGCTTTTACGGTTTTGCGTTTTTCTCGGTTCGTTATTTCAAAAAACTAACGGCGCTATACTATACAGAACGTCGAAAGCCAGCTAATCCTCCAGGTTGAGTAACGTTCATGGTCCCTAGCGAAAGTAGTTTCGTGCTTGGCGCCTCTCCCCTCTGTTTGTTCTCGATTATTGAGGGATCATTAGTTTACTGAATGCTCGGCGTTATTAATCACATTGTAATATTGATATTGATTTTGTTTGTTTGTTTGTTTTTTTTTTTAGGACCTGTGACGAAAGAGCGAACAAAGGTGTGAATTACAATAAGGAAGCAGATGTTAAAATAAGTCAACCACATAGATATATAATAGAAATCATAACTATGGAAAAGGACATTATTGTATCATCCAACACATCATTTATTCACGATGTTATGTCAAGTTTAGCTCGAGACTTCTCATCATACCTTGCTAATATAGATCGAGAAACATATGGGACAGCAATATGTGCAGCTTTTATAATAATTGGGACCAGCTCATATATGTTTTACAAAATTAAAGGTTTGATGTTTTATTTGCGAAGATTTTTTTTTTATTTCTATATGTAAGGACCGTATTTAGTATGAATACGGGCTGCGCGAGTTCTACAAATAATTATTTAATTCGCGGAAACTAGCATAGGCTCGAGAGCCTTATTGTTACTAGAGGTGTTTGAATCTAACAATCTACGCGGACAAGTGGACACGTGACTGTCGCGGCGGTGGGACTGCTACGCGGAAGCTCGTGCGCGGACGGTAGTCTGTCTGCTCTCTATGCTTACGCGGACCGGTTCTTTCATCAGGCGGACGCAGTTGGTGTGTCCGCAGTCGCGCTGAAGTGAATCTCGGACAATAGAATGTCACGCTGCAGATTCTCGGACGGTGGAATGTCCGCAAGGATATTGCTCACTCTTACCTTCGGTCCTGATGATGCTGACAAGCTTACTTTATCCCTTTATTCTCTTCTTACACTCAGAAAAAAGTCCTTTTGAGGAAAAATGAATCCTTTTGACTCTAAAGGATAATAATCTTAAATATGTCCCCAAGCGGCACTCCGTTTGATTCAACAGGAAAATAATCTCCTCGCAAGAAAAATAATTCTATTTCCCCGAAAAGGAATCAGTTTGCCACAAGAGTAAAAAATGTTGCTTCTAATAGATAATAAGTTTGAAACACAATGATTCCTTTTGAGGGAAGAGGAGGAATCCTCTTGATTCAAAAAAATTCGTTTTCGAGTAATTTTATAAAAAGGCTCCAAAAAGAACATATTCTCTTGCCACAAGAAATGATTCTTTTGACTCAAGAGGAATCGTTTTCGGGTAAAAATCACAATATTTTTTAGCAATAAAATTTTGATGGTGAAAAGATTTTCCTCTTCCCTCAAAAGGTATCATTTTGTTTCAAACTTATTATCTATTAGAAGCAAAATTTTTTACCCCTGTGGCAAACTGATTCCTTTTTGGGGAAATAGAATTATTTTTCTTGCGACAAGATTATTATCCATTTGAATCAAAAGGATTCATTTTTCTTCAAAAGGACTTTCTTCTGAGTGTACACGATCTCTCGTGGCAATAATATAGTATAATGTTGGTCAGCTGCATAGATGAAGACTTCTTCACCTGCTTTCGCCGGAGATTCCACTTGGCGGTCCTTCACTATAGCTTATCTACACTCAGAAAAAAGTCCTTTTGAGGAAAAATGAATCTTTTTGACTCAAAAGGATAATAATCTTAAATATGTCCCCAAGCGGCACTCCGTTTGATTCAACAGGAAAATAATCTTCTCGCAAGAAAAATAATTCTATTTCCCCGAATAGGAATCAGTTTGCCACAAGAGTAAAAAATTTTGCTTCTAATAGATAATAAGTTTGAAACAAAATGATTCCTATTGAGGGAAAAGGAAAATCTTTTCACCATCAAAATTTTATTGCTAAAAAATATTGTGATTCTTACCCGAAAACGATTCCTCTTGAGTCAAATGAATCATTTCTTGTGGCAAGAGGATATGTTCTTTTGGAGCCTTTTTGTAAAATTACTCGAAAACGATTCTTATTGTATCAAGAGGATTCTTGTTGATGAAAGATGAAAATGGCATTTTTAAGCGAAGATGGTATTTAAAATGAAAATGAAAATCCTTTTGGTTCAATAAAATTAATTCCTGAGTCAATCTGATTACTCTTTACTCAAAATAAATTTCCTTTTGAATCAAAAGGATTTCGACAAGAGGAAAATCATTTGGCCTAAAAAGGGTCATTTTTCTGAGTGTGGCAATAGCAGCTAATTCAAACAATTCTTATTGCCAAGACTTACGTACATTACATGCATTGTGAAATTCGCTTAAAATCTTGTGATAATCGAAATCAAATCTTGATGAGTGATCCGAAAGCTTCGGCGATTTTCTCTCTTTCTCACTTCCAAAAATGTTCTGGATTCTCTTGTGGTTTTCACCTAAAGAATTTTCAAAAGTACAAATATTATACATTATTATATCGTTAAACGTGTTTGTATGTATATGTAATGTCCCACGTTTATACACTTGAAATACGTATATGTATAACGCCTGTGCGATGGCATTCATGCACACGCACAGACGACGTGTACCGAAACCGACTGCGACATTACGAAACCGATCGCCGAAAATCGGAGCAGCTTGACCTGCGAGTCAGCACTCTCGCGCGCGGTTAATTACAACACCTACATACGTGTATCCTCGTAGTGGCAGATGCTGATTGGTCACGTAGTGCCGTTTCAATAAAATCATGTCAATTGCATGTATCGACACCGAGGCTTTATAAGCTCCGGGATCGATCCACGCAGCGCCTTTCCACGTATACTCTTCGTACACGCACAAAAATGTCCTCTTGTTCCAAGAGGAAATAATCTTAAATTAGGACCCAAAATTAAAATCACGTTGAAGCAGAAGGATTCCTTTTGACTCGAATAGATTCCTTTTGACTCAAATAGATTCCTTTTGACTCGAATAGATTCCTTTTGCTTCAAAATTTTTCTAATAAGCAAAAAGTTTTTAAAGCAAAAGGAATCTATTCGAGTCAAAAGGAATCTATTTGAGTCAAAAGGAATCTATTCGAGTCAAAAGGAATCCTTCTGCTTCAACGTGATTTTAATTTTGGGTCCTAATTTAAGATTATTTCCTCTTGGAACAAGAGGACATTTTTGTGCGTGTAGGAAGAGTATACGTGGAAAGGCGCTGCGTGGATCGATCCCGGAGCTTATAAAGCCTCGGTGTCGATACATGCAATTGACATGATTTTATTGAAACGGCACTACGTGACCAATCAGCATCTGCCACTACGAGGATACACGTATGTAGGTGTTGTAATTAACCGCGCGCGAGAGTGCTGACTCGCAGGTCAAGCTGCTCCGATTTTCGGCGATCGGTTTCGTAATGTCGCAGTCGGTTTCGGTACACGTCGTCTGTGCGTGTGCATGAATGCCATCGCACAGGCGTTATACATATACGTATTTCAAGTGTATAAACGTGGGACATTACATATACATACAAACACGTTTAACGATATAATAATGTATAATATTTGTACTTTTGAAAATTCTTTAGGTGAAAACCACAAGAGAATCCAGAACATTTTTGGAAGTGAGAAAGAGAGAAAATCGCCGAAGCTTTCGGATCACTCATCAAGATTTGATTTCGATTATCACAAGATTTTAAGCGAATTTCACAATGCATGTAATGTACGTAAGTCTTGGCAATAAGAATTGTTTGAATTAGCTGCTATTGCCACACTCAGAAAAATGACCCTTTTTAGGCCAAATGATTTTCCTCTTGTCGAAATCCTTTTGATTCAAAAGGAAATTTATTTTGAGTAAAGAGTAATCAGATTGACTCAGGAATTAATTTTATTGAACCAAAAGGATTTTCATTTTCATTTTAAATACCATCTTCGCTTAAAAATGCCATTTTCATCTTTCATCAACAAGAATCCTCTTGATACAATAAGAATCGTTTTCGAGTAATTTTACAAAAAGGCTCCAAAAGAACATATCCTCTTGCCACAAGAAATGATTCATTTGACTCAAGAGGAATCGTTTTCGGGTAAGAATCACAATATTTTTTAGCAATAAAATTTTGATGGTAAAAAGATTTTCCTCTTCCCTCAAAAGGAATCATTTTGTTTCAAACTTATTATCTTATTAGCAAAATTTTTTACTCTTGTGGCAAACTGATTCCTTTTCGGTGAAATAGAATTATTTTTCTTGCGACAAGATTATTTTCCTGTTGAATCAAAAGGAGTTCTTCTTGGGGACATATTCAAGATTATTATCCATTTGAATCAAAAGGATTCATTTTTCTTCAAAAGGACTTTTTTCTGAGTGTTAGAGAAATTGTCAAATGTTTACAGTTTACAAAAGTTTTTCTGTATTTTTTATCATCAAATATACGCTAATAAATGTAGTGAAATCAGTTAAAAATTGCAAGTATTAAAAAAATCAGCACACTAACAAAAATGATTTCTGACTCGAAGAATTAATCTCACTGTAGTTTTAAGATGAAAATCCGCTTTGTGTTTCAATGATTGTCCTACAATTAAGAGGAATTTGCTTGAATTTTTTATATTTATATTTTGCTCATTTCTTTGCACAAGATGATCCAGATTAGATTTCAGATTAATTCTTCTTATAAGAAATGAATTTTTTTTAGTGTGCTGATTCTTAACACTTGCAATTTTTAAACTGCAGTACATTCATAAGCGAATATTGATGATAAAAATATTCCAAAAACACCTTTTACACACTCAGAAAAAAGTCCTTTTGAAGAAAAATGAATCCTTTTGACTCTAAAGGATAATAATCTTAAATATATCCCCAAGCGGCACTCCGTTTGGTTCAACAGGAAACTAATCTTCTCGCAAGAAAACTAATTCTATTTCCCCGAAAAGGAATCAGTTTGCCACAAGAGTAAAAAATTTTGCTTCTAATAGATAATAAGTTTGAAACAAAATGATTCCTTTTGAGGGGAGAGGAAAATCTTTTCACCGTCAAAATTTTATTGCTAAAAAATATTGTGATTCTTACCCGAAAACGATTCTTCTTGAGTCAAATGAATCATTTCTTGTGGTAGGAGGATATGTTCTTTTTTGAGCCTTTTTATAAAATTACTCGAAAACAATTCTTTTTGAATCAAGAGGATTCTTCTTGGTGAAAGATAAAAATGGCATTTTTAAGCGAACATGGTATTTAAATTGAAAAGGAAAATCCTCTTGGCTCAAAAAAATTAATTCTTGAGTTAATATTTTTCTTCTTGAATCAAAATGAATTTCCTTTCGAATCAAAACGATTTAGACAAGAGGAAAATCCTCTTGCTCTGAACAGGTCATTTTTCTGAGTGCAAGGTAAAATGTTGGCAACTATATGTTATGTGTCCATCCTCACCAATCTGTATCGTAGTATTATAATTATAATTTTTCCTCTAATAAGTTATGAAGTCCTAAAAGAAATTGTCAAATGTTTTTATTAATTTATTTTTACAAAAGTTTTTCTATATTGCTTCCTCCTAGAGGAAGCTTTGTAATAGTAAAATTTTCAGTTTCGCTAAAACTTCGTAGAAATGCATTTGGAGTTGTTTGAAGTTCGAATCATGCGTTTTTAGAAAATGTCCGTGCGAATGGCTGTGTGTGTGTGTGTGTGTGTGTGTGTGTGTATGTGTATGTGTTTGTGTGTGTGTGTGTGTGTGCCGTCATGATTCTAGAACCACGCGACCGATCGTAATCAAATTTGACATGCACATGGGTGATTCTGCCGTAACTGGCTCAAAACGGGCACACAAATGTTCTATACTAAAATCGACTATTTTTAACTTGCCGGACGGTTATTCTAACTGGAATTACATACAAAACAAGTCCCTAAAGCTTAACCATAACATATTACTTTTATAAAAAGTTATGTGAAGAATCCATCTTTGACTAGGTTACGGAAGTGACATTTTTGTAATTCGCGCTACTAAAACTCCAGTAAATTTTAATTTAACTTGGTAAAAAAAAATTAAATCGTCTAAGATATATATATATATATATATATATATGTGTATATGTATATTCACTCAATATTTGACAGCCTGCTCGTTTATTCACGAAGATCGCAATATCGTTAAATGACGAATTATTTAAAAAAAATTAGACTCTTATTAGACGTTTCCTTATAACTGGAGCCATTTAAATACTAAAAAAGCAATGATTAGGACATTATTAATGTATTAATGATACTTACTGTATTATGTGTTACGGAACTGACGGTTACGGAATTGACATTTAGGCGTTTATCAGCTCGCATAGCCTAGCGTAATTATTATAAACAATTCTTTGCACATATATTCGAAAATACTTACTATTTACTCGAGAAAAACGCCCTATATGTTTAAATACATTGTTGCTAAGTAGTAGTTTACTAGCGTTACGGAACTGACAGGTTGTGCTTTTTTTCGAAATTTCTGATGAAAAATCAGCTCTCACTTCCACAATTTTGAATTTTGGAACCATGCTACGGTTGGATTTCATAAATAGTAGTATATAGTTTGAAATTCTACCGATAGGCGGCGCTATATGACACACTAGAACGCTTTTAACATAAGGTAATGTAGAGGGTACCTTTTTAATGCAAAAACGGGCGTCAAAGAGTAAGCGCCCAGCTTTAATATTAAATAATTAATTTTAATCCCAAAACCATGAAAAATATATTGTAATAGGTCTATAGTCTACTATATATGATGGAATTTTTTTACATGTACTTTTATCTGCATCGACCTTTTAGATTGAAATCCGTGTTATTTGGAGACAGGTTACGGAACTGACATTTGAGGCCTATTATATTGCGTAGTTTTAAATATAAGCCTGCATACTCGGTTTTAACTATTGGTAAATATAGTTAGTTATGCCAGACATACATAAAACCGCTTGTGCGATTTTTTTTCAAATGTGTAAACGCCTGGGAAGCCGGCGCGCAGAATGAGCCAGTTACGGCAGAATCACCCACATATGTTTTCTGATTCTGAATTCGGGAAATCTTTTTTTAATGATTCTGACCATTGCATGGCCATATCATAGCCATTTTTCGATTTTTGAAAAAATTGAATTGCTTTTTTCTAATGATATGATTTACACAATATATTCAACTAATAATGTATCTAAAAGAGCATAAAATTTCCTACTTTTTCCCGCAAGATTTTCCAGATTGACCGTTCCGTTCAATTTTTATAATAAAAAGGTAATTTTTTTTTTTAAGTTTATATCTTTATAACTAGATGGTCAAACGTTCTGAAAAAAATCATGATATAGAAAATAATAATATCTACTTAATTGTTGTAAAAATTTTAAGCCTTTTTATTTACTAGTTTTTGAGCTAAAAATCGAAAACTATAAAAATCGGATTTTCTATGTTGTATGCTTATGGAAGAAAAAAGGCTTTAATTAAGTTGAAATTTCGGGAAAATATAGATCTTTTGCTTACTTCGGCTAAGTTCTTTTTGCAGCTTATGAAACTGATTAGTTTAAAAGATATTAAGATTCAAATTTTTTGTCTCTCACCCTATGTACACTGTATAACTGAAAATTACTGTTTTTGTTAAACCTTACGAAACTTAATGATTAGGCTACGTATTTTTTTAACTTTACGTATAGAAAATTTATTTAAAAACATTTTTAAAAAGCATTAACTTACTACTATATACATATATTAAAACGATATTTTATTTATTGGAATCATAAATCAAGTTGAAAAAAGCTACGTGCCAATGATTTGGCAGCGGTTTTTTTATCAATATATTTTGATCAATCCTCGTGTGGTTGCAGTACTCGTCTGCGGCTCGTAAACGCCCTCGCCTTCGGCTCGGGCTAACTCGCCTTGACTCGTACTGCAAACTCCACACTCGGCCTAAAATAGCCCACTTTACGCCCTTGGCACACAATATACTATTTTGTAACACAAGCACGATTTTCGCGTTTTTCTGACCTATTAAGCGGGACTAAAGTAACTTTTTTCAGACCGGCGGGCAAAAAAATTTGAAAATCGCCCGCTTCTCGAAGCAGCGGACGTTTCTCTTCTTTTTTTGCCCGGCGGGCGTTTTTCATTTTTTTTTTGCCCGCGTATGCGATCGTTCGCGTGGTTCCAGAATTATGACGGTATACACTGAATTTTTTTGAATAACTTAATCGTTTAGTTCTAAATATATATCAAATCATATTATTTTCATGAAAATATTTAAACATTAATATTTAAAATACCATAAGGTCCTTATAACCTCACAAAACCATACATTTTCTCAAAACATTCAGATCTTTAGTTAGGGAATTATAAGGTTAAAAAAATTAATAATTTTCAGTTATATAGGGTATACAGGGCGAGAGACAAAGAATTTGAGTTTTAATATCTTTTAAACTAATTCGTTTCATAAACTGCAAAAGAACTTAGCCGAGATACTCAAAAGATCTATCTTTTCCCAAAATTTCAACTTAATTAAAGTCTTTTTACACCCGTAACCGTACGACATAGATAACCCATTTTTTTAGTTTTCGATTTATAACTCAAAAACTAGTAAATAAAATAACTTGAAATTTTTATAGCAAATAGATATTATAGTTTTTTGTTGCCATGAATTTTTTCAAAACGTTTGACAATTCAGTTTTGAAGATATTAATTTTTTTTTTAAATTACCTTTATCATAAAAATTAAACGGAACGGTCAATCTGGAAAATTTTGCGGGAAAAAATAGGCCATTTTAAGCTCTTTTAGATACACTATTGCTGAATTTATTGTATAAATTATATCATTCAAAAAAAGCAAAAATATTTTTTCAAAAATCGAAAAATGGCCATAAAATGGTCATAAAATGATCAGAATCATAAAATTATTTTTTTCCCGAATTCAAAATCAAAAAACATATATGCATGTCAAATTTTATTACGATCGGTCGTGTGGTTCCAGAATTATGACGGTATACGTAAACACACACACACACACACACCCACAGACAGAGCTATCCGCACGGACATTTTCTAAAAACGCATGATTCGAACTCCAAACACCTCCAAATGTGTTTTTACGAAGTTTTAGGGAAACTGAAAATTTTACTATTACAAAGCTTCCTCTTAGGAGGAAGCAAAACGCAAAAATCTGTACTTGCGTTACAAAAAATATGGTGTGCACCAAGGGCTAAGTGGGCTTTTTGGCCTCGTGTGGTTGCAGTACTCGTCTGCGGCTCGTAAACGCCCTCGCCTTCGGCTCGGGCTAACTTGCCTTGACTCGTACTGCGAACTCCACACTCGGCCTAAAAAAGCCCACTTTACGCCCTTGGCACACAATATACTATTTCCCCAATTCAGAATCCATAAATAGATGTGCATGTCACATTTGATTGATATTGACGGAGTGGTTCCAGAAATATTACGGTATACATACACACCCCCCCCCCCCCCCCCCCCAAACACCTTAACCCAAACCACACACANGACACTTTCTAAAAACACGTAATTCGAACTTCAATCATCTCAAAACATGTTTCTATAAAGTTTTAACGAAACTGAAAATTGTACTATTACAAAGCTTCCTATAGGAGGAAGCAATTTTGTTACTTATCGGTCCCATGATGTTCATTACTTATAATTTTATCATATTAGTCCTTAAAAATATTAATTTCTCAAAATTTGTTTATGTTTTAAAAAAAAGGTCCACATTACCTCGATAGAGACAGCTTGCCGAGACCTGCCAAAACTACCAGTGGCCACTCGCTGCTTTTACTGAACAGTCGCTACGGTGTCAACACTAGCTAAAATTGTCGTGTTCTACAGCAGAAACCGCTGTTTTTTTTCAGTGCATCTGCAAATCTTACTATCGTTGCTCCATCGGGTGGCTCTAGCCTCAGTACTCCATCATACATGATGTTCCACAGTGATGGGCCAAGCACTGATCCTTGTGGGACCCCTCCGGTTACTTTATAGGTTTCGTGCCGTTCTCTGTGTCATACAAGAGGGTTCTGTCAGAGATGAGTTCTCTAGTTCTGTCCTTCAGGTAGTCAGCCAAAATCCTTCTTATATATGCGGGTACCTCTTATACCGTAGTGCCTGACGTATTTTGCCCCAACTGGCTGAGTTAAGGAGGTTCACCACTAAAATCATTTTCTTAAGAAATTAATGAAACTTTGCATACTACTTCGTAATGGATTTGTCCATACACACCTAAAATTTCAGATCGATCTGACGTCTAGAAGCTGAGATATGAGGCCTCAATGTTCGGGCGTTTAACATGCGATCCCTATGCTGGGCCCGCACGAAACGTACATTTTCATTGATTGTAGCCGAACGCTTCTTACGATCTTGTTGAAAAACTAAAGTAAGGTTAAGGACGATATTACGAATCTTTTGAGACCTCGTGAGCAATGATCTGACGTCTAGTTCCCGAGTTATTGTAATCTAAAGTAGGCTGCCGTCAACCGCGCGCGCACGCACACTAGCGCCGCTGGCGTGTATGTGTGAGTCTCTCGCTCACCGACGCGTGCGCCTAACGATGTGTGCCTGGGGCCGGTAGAGGGGCGTTCAAAACTCTCTGCGCTGCGGAGAGGGGGATGCCTCCTTAAATGCATTTTTAACATCCAGTGTAACAATAGCACCGTACTTCTTGGCTCCTCCTTTCCATCTCTTCCCTTTTATTGCAGTTCTAGCGGTGTTGACTACTAAGCTAACAAGTGTGGAGCGGTTTTTCCTGAAGCCGTATTGATGTTCCGCCAGTCTACTTAATTCTTTAATGACTCGGTCCATTCTAACGCCGATTATGCGCCAAAAGATCTTGCCCGGAGTGTCCAGCATGCAAAGTGGTCTGTATGAGGCAGCTTCTCCAGGTGAGAGTAGAACTTCTCCTTTTGAGAGTAGAACCAGGCGTTGCTTCTTCCATTTCTTAGGAAACATCCCGTCTTCGAGACATGTATTGTGCAGGTCAACTAAGACCTTGGGGCGTGCCTAGATAGCATGTTTCAATGCAATATTGGGTATGCCGTCCAAGCCTGGAGCCTTGTTGTTCCAAACCTTTTTGCATGCAGCCAGTAGTTCCTCTGTAGTGATTGGTGGAACGCTTTCGTCATTTGAGTCTGCTCTCGGGATAGCTGTTACTTCCTGTTGAAGGGGGAACAGCGTAGTCACAATGCAGTCTAGTAATTCTGGCCTTTAGGAGGGGAAATATAGCCTCCCTTCATCTTCTTTATTACTACTTGGAATGGTCGCCCTTAAAGATCTATCTGCACCTCGTTTTGTAATTTTTTAAGGCACCGTTGTTTATTTTCTCGGATTTTTTTCTTCAGTATCCGTTTAGCGTCCTTCATTTCTTTGTTTTAGGCTTCTAAAACTTCTTGACCTCTACCGGTGTTGTAGTATTTCTTTCTAGCCCGCTGTTACCGTCTTCTGGTTCGATGACACTCGCTGCGGGCAGTATCAATTTCTTTATCACTGCAGTATACTGGCGGTCGTCTATTATTGTGCAACCTCCTTGGCATTGTTGCGTCGCAGGCTCGGGTAATATTTCCAATTACCTGTTCGGCCTTTTCATTCGCGTTTTCTTCTAACTGTATTTCATCCAGAGCCAGCAGGAATAACTCCTTGTCATACTCCTTCCTTTTTCCATCCAACTCGTTCGGTCCTCATACTCTCGCTGGGTCCCCATTATGATTTTCTCCATTATTATTGCTTGGTGGTCGATATTTGTGTAATGATCGCTCACCGTGCACGATCTAACCAAGCCAATCAAGTAGCTGCTAACAAACGTGAGGTCTATAATGGACCCTGCGTCTTCTCTTTGGAATGTGTAAGTACATTCCTGGTTAATTAAGACCAAATCTAGGAGTGAAAATGCTTCTAAGAGTGCTTGTCCTTTTTCGTTTGTCCTTTGACTGCCCCACTCTACCGCCCAGGCGTTAAAGTCGCCTGCTATTAGTACCCGTTTTCTTCCTATAGCATCCTGTACCAACCGATCCAATAGTTGTCTAAATTGTTCTATTGGCACGTTAGGAGAGGCATAGCAGCTGTAAATGTGTATGCCTCCGACTTAAGCGCGTACAAATCCTTTTTTACATCACGACATATTTTCCTGGAAAGCAGCGTTTCCGCATGCCCATATCGCCGCTGTACCAGTACTGTCCATATCCCACGATGGTTCGTTCAGGCCCCTGTATTGTTCACAGACGATGGCTACGTTTATCTCTGTCTCCCGGTCATACTGGCTCAGTAGGTCCTGTGCAGTCGCGCAGTGGTTTATATTTAACTGTACTATTTTCATTTTCTTCGACTGTCAATGGCTTCTACTGCAGTACAATAAACTGGGCATGCGTAGCTACCAGCTGCATGGTCATTCTTCTCAGCTGTGCCTCCTTCTTTGAAGAGTACGCAGTTCGGTTGATTCTTACACTCCTTTGCTTTGTGTCCATCCTTTCCACATTTATAGCAGAGCTTGCTTCTATCTTCATTACATCCGGATACTCCTGAATCTGCCCTTTATGTTTGTTCTTGTTGTCCATGTTTCCAACAATTTTCTTCATCCCGGCATGCGTCCGACCACCCGGATCCCCCCGTCTATGGAGGCCGCTGACATGGCCCCGCGGTACCTGACCGAGGGCGGTACTAGACTGGGTACATCATACCAGGGTATAGTGGGCGCTATCGTACTAGCCCACCTCTGCTCTCTCAAGCCTTCCACCCTGAACCAAAGTGATTGGCTCTCTGAAGAGTTTCTGGCGGACGTCACTCGATAGCACGCACTCGCTTAAGCCGATTGACCTAGCTAGGTAACCAGCCTCTTGTCTTGCCGTCAGCAGAAGCCTCCCCATCCAGGATCTCCTTTTGGCAACTCACGGGTCGCACCGCACGGCAAACGCGGCGGCCTGTTTGGTCCACGGAGCATATTTTATTTCTGCTCTACCCTCCGACACGTTGAGGAGGCCTCCACGTACCGATGAGCATTCCTCTATCCGCCACCCAAGGGGTGCATCACATACCCATCCTTCTTACGGCCAGGTGAAAAAACACCTGTCCGTCTGAAAGAACGCCCTCTTTGCCTTTATCGACCCTCAGTAAAGGTGCCTGGCTCCATCTTCTGTGCCTTATATCCCCGCGGTAAAACCGTTAAGCATTGCTTCGCGGGGGGCGAACGGCTTTAGCTCTTTTCTATTTGATGTAGTCGTCATCCTTCCACCTGTTCTTCGATCTTCCTAGGATCTTCATTCTTTTTTCTTTGCCGGTCCAGGGCCCGCCTGAATATAATGCAGCTGCCGGAGCCAGCTACAGGTTTGCAGCCTTCTTCCTTTTGTCCGTCATCTTTGCAGAGAAAACAGCTCGCTTCCATCTGACATTGCGCCATGCGGTGATCGGCTTCTCCACACTTATAGCAGAGGGTCGATCTGTCTACTCCATTACACTCATCCTTCCAATGTCCAAAGCCTAAGCACTTGTGGCACCGCACTACCTTTACTCGCTTCCTAATCCTACAACTTACAAGGCCCACACGGATGTGTCCTATTTCTAGGAGCTCCTCGGCCTCACTCTCGCTGAGTATCACTATGGCCATCCTAAGGCCCCTTGTGTTGGGCTTTAATAGAGTCACCCCCTGTTGTTGTCCGGTTTTTCGAGAGCTCGTCCTATTGCTGCTCTCACCTCTTCTTCCGTAGCTTCCGAGTCCATGTCCCTTATTTCTAGGGTGGCTTTCCTTTAATTCTTCTTTTTTGACTTGTCCAAGGCCCAGCACAGCCTTTTCTACTTCCGCAGTAAACGCTGTCCTGTCAGATCCTCTTCCTAACTTCAGAAGGACGTCTCCACTTCTTGTTTGCTTAACTCCAAACACCATTGATCCAGTTATGTCCGGGTTTACATCCTTTCGAATTTTCCCCAGGACTTCTGCGTATGTCTTGTTTTGCCCCACTTTCATTAGAATCCCTTCAGGACGCTTCTTTTTGTTGAGCCTGGCTTTCGCCGGTGGCTCTGGTGCATTGTGAGGGGCTCTTGGGCTGAGGGTCTCACTTTGCATCGCCGCTTTCTCTTGTCGTTGTCTCTTCGTGACATGTTTTCCTTCGCTTTTCTCTTCTGGACTATTATTGGGACTTCCCCTTGGCCTCTTGCTTCCGGCACTAGAATGTACCGCATCTTTGAGAAGTCGTCCTCGCGCGCCTCTTCTTGCATTCTCTCGTGTTACGTGCCACATTTGGTAGTAGTCCACGTCACATTCATAGCGTGTATCTTTATCATTTCCTTCCTTGTGCTTTTTCCTTAACTGGATCAGTAGAACTTTAAGTTGTTTAGCACGTTCTGCGGTGTGTTTTACGTCCTTTGGTGCTGACTATAACATTCCTCGATAAGCTCATCCACTTCCTTTTGTAGCTTTTTTATATAGTCCTCTTCTTCCTTGCGAATTTCTATGGCTTCTTGTCGAGCTTTTTTGTAATCTGCCATTGACGAGGTGCTGTCTATGCTCCTAGCACTGGCAATGCTCGCTAAACTCTCCATACTGGTCGTTCTTGATCCCAGAGATTCTCCTCCCAGGCGAAGCTTCAGCACCTTTAAAAAGGACTTACTTTTTTCGTCTGTCTTTTCTAGCTCTTCCAACGCCTTTACGAGGCCCGCTTTAATCGGCCCGTGAACGTTGGTTCTTCCCTCGGCGTACTCGATTGTTTCCCTGATTGTATCCTTCAGGGCCTTCAAGTGGTCATCTTGCTTTCCTGATTTGGGGGTTGGTATCCCCGATGTCGTTGATTCTGGCGCTTTTAGCAAATTCTTCTTATTATTCGCTTCCATTTTCTTTTCCTCCTTGTCTCCTCTACGCACGTGTGCCGTTCAAGCCGTTCCGCCGCTCCCCGGCCACTCGCGTTGTCCCCTGTCTCGCATCCCATTGCGGGCATCCTTCGCCAGTCACGATGGCCTCGGCAAGCCCCCCCCCCCCTGGCCGCAGCAGGACCCTATTCCGGACGCCATCCGGCACTATTACGGCCACCCACATAGCATGAAAGCTTTCTGAAAGCTTTCAGGAAGCTTCCTTGGAAGTGTAGGAACCTTACAAGAATATTCCATGGAATCTTCCTGGATGCTGAGATTGTCCGCTTCAAATCACTGTCTGTACAGTAACAACATTACTGTAATATTACTCAAAAACTTTTTGGAAGGTTTTCTGAAAGGTTCTAGAAATATTAATGAAATCTTTTGGAAGATTCCAATAATCTTCCAATATCATTCAGTATTGTTAGAAAAATTTAGGTAACCTTCTATGAAGGTTTAAGAAAAAATTTGTAGTATCAGATGCATCAAAATTAATTTTTCTATTTATTTAATTCATTTTAAACTTATTATTATTCAGTTTTATTAATTTATTATTCATATTGTATTATTCTGTAACAAAGAAATGAAATTAAATTTTTCACCGGCGGTGGGAATCGAACCTGGATCACCAGCGTGGTAGTCAAACATGCTATCCGTTTTTGAATAATTGTTCGTTTTATTGTCAAAATAAGTATTACATGGATTGGTTGAACAAACAAGTAAACCAATTACATTGAGAATTGTTTACAGAATGGCACAGTGTGCGCTCGCTGCCTTAAATTTTACTACAATTAGATAATCTTGTCGTACATTGTTACAATTGAATTGTATATGGTATGTTAATATTATGCCTAGAAAAGAGACAGATTTACAAAAACTAGGCTTACGTTTGTATAAAAAGATTTTATATGAGTTTTCCGTAACGAGATAGAATGCTTCCACGCTTTAATCTGTTATAGCTATATACATATGTACATGAGACTTAACTACGCAATAGTTAGTAAGTCAGTGCTACTTTAGTGTCTTATAGTATCTAAATTTTTTAATTACATCAATATCTAATTTATTTATATATGTACTGTATACTAAGTCGTGAGTTCTGATGTTCTCTGGAAATATATAGTATTTTTTTGTTGGCGTTGTTTCTAGCTATATGGTATATTATAGGCCGAGCCATCTCATTTACGATATATCCATTTATGTCCAAGTATAGGAAGGTTTCTGGTGGTACTAGGCCTGATTTTAAGGCATTTTCGTGGTATAGATCGTTTGGGTAAAAGGGACCATAGATGAGGCTGTTGCTCTTATTATTGATTGCACTCGATCTTAATGTGACTTCTGATTAATTTGTTTAAAAAGATATCAATCCTTATTGTGTTAGCTATTCTGTAAAGTTTACTATTTTTAATCATGTACTTATAATTATCTTTTGCTTCCCTGTATTAATCCAGGCACACTCTCAGGCATTTACGCTCAAATTTTCTAATTTGCTCCATTCTGCATGGGCTGATAATATTATACCAAATTGGGCATGCGTAGCTAATAATGGGTCTTATTAAGCATAAATATGCGATAACTTTCGCTCTTGATTCGAGATTCCTATTATAGAAAAGATTGTGTAATGATTTGAATGTGTTTGCTGCTTTTTTAAGCTGCTCAGTTATGTGTGTGTTATAATTTAATCGGTCATCAATATATACTCAGACCGGCGATGGCTCCGTGGTAAACCACCTGCCTCCCGGTCAAGGGGTCGTGGGTTCGAGCCCCCATCAGCGCGATCAGTTTTTTCCGATCCGATGGAAATCTTACTCACGACACCGGGTTTGAGAAGGGCGTAGGTGTGATGAGCCTACCCTGGAAACTTTCGAACGCTAAAATTAATCTAGAAAACACAACACGATACGTTGTGAGGCCATGAACTTTCGAGTTCGAAAAAGCCACCCATTTATTTATTTTTTTATCAATATATACTCCAAGGTATTTAACAATTCTCCTGTGAGGGATGTCTGTTACTACATTATTTTCTTTGTCCTTGATTGTAAAATTTCTCCAATTTTTTTTTGTTACTTTAGATTTTGCGCTTAGATTGTGAATAAAGAGTATCGTTTCGCATTTACTGGGGTTAATTTCTAGTAGCCAGTTGGAATAGTACGTTTTGATTTTATCGTATAGTTCCTGAATTTTGGTCTGTATTTTGTTTAAGTTCTTGTCAGCGTGGTAAATTATAAGATCGTCCGCGAAGGCTATCGCGTATGAGTTGTTATTACTGTTTAGTTCGAACAAGTTTAATGTATCAGCATTGTAAATGTTGAACAGAGTGGGAGAGTTCACGGTTCCTTGTTGGAGACCTCTTGTTATTATAAATGTTTTTTCCGAGATTTTTTTCCCAACTAGTACCTTGAACTTACTATTTGTGATCATGCTAATTATGATTTTTATTAAATGTTTAGGAAAGTTTTTTTTAATAAGTTTAAAGATGAGTCCTTCTAATCACACCGAGTCAAAGGCTCTCCTCAAGTCGATCAGACATGCTCCTATCATTTCCCTTTTGTTTTGGTGCCAAATTATATCTGAAGTTAGTTTATTTATAGCGTGAATTGTTGAATGATTATTTTTAAAACCAAATTGTTGGTCAGGAATAATATGATTTTGGTTAGAGTAGGTTACTATGGATCTTTTGATTATTCTCTCTAAAAATTTGCTAATGACAGGTAGCAGGCTGATCGGCCTGAGGTTCTCCGGCTCGGTGGGTTTATCTTTTTTCTTTATGAGTATGATAACCTTGGCAGTTTTCCAGTCATCTGGAAAATATCCAATGTTAATCATATTGTTAAACAATATTGTGTAATTTTTTATGATCTTTTTAGTGCAGTTTTTAAGCACAATATTTGGTATATTGTCAAAGCTGTATGAGATTTTGTTAGCTATTTTTTTTATTAATGAGTCTACTTCTTTAAAGTTAGTAAAGTAGTTTAGATCAGGGGTTGACTTGGGGTTTAGTGCTGTATTTTTTTCCGTGAAGATGGTGTGAAGTGGAGGGGCCTTTATGCACTCTTCTTTAAATTCAGATACTTTTTTATTTACTATGATGTATAGATTTATGTGCTCAATGTCTGGTAATTTGTTCATGTTTTCAAGGTAGGAACCTATAATGTTTGGTAGATGTACCGCGTCATTCATTGTGATATTGTCTGTGATATTTTGCCCATCTGTGATATTATTTAATTTATGTTTCTTAATGATGTCCTTGTGTGTTGTATTGTTTAGGGTTAAGTTCATTATATTTTGATCTTTCTTCTTGCGGAAAATTCTGTTTATATTGGGGAAGAATTTCGCTGATTCTTTATAATTAATTTTTTTGATTTCTTTTATCCAGTTGTTTTTAGTGTTAATACAAAACTCTGTATGAATTTGTTCTTTGATCTCTTGCATTTTAGCTTTAAGATTATTAATTTCGTTTTTCACATTCGGGTCAGTGTGATATCTTTTTTTGTGGATAGCTGTTTGCAGCTTCTTTTTTTGTTTTTGTAGATTAATAATCTTAAAGTTGGTGAGTTCTTTTAGTTTGTTCTTTAATTTTAGTTTGGGCGTACACGCATCTATTGTTTCGTTTATAGCTAGTTCTAGACTGTGTAGGTGTTCGTTGATTTCATCAATCGTCAAATTCCTGTCAATTGGAATATCTACAACATAGTTTTTGTTCAGGGTGATTTTAAACTTATCCCAATTGGTTTTTTTGTACAGTAGTATCTTTTCCTTATCTTTTTCTAAATCTATCGGTAATGGTTCGTTTATTACTATGAATAAATTAGTAGCTTCATGGTCGCTGTCGTAATTTTGCACTAGAAGCTCTTTATTTAGATTATTTAGACGATAGTCTATTAGTGCAATGTCCAGTAATGACCCGTTTTTGTAGGTGGGTTCATTTGGTATTATTATTTTGAGTTTATATTTCAAATTGTTGTTTTGGTACCAAGATGCTAATTGCGTGCCCATTTGGTTCGAAGAGGAATTACCTGTGAGAGCGTGCCTGGCATTAAGATCGCCCATTATTATATAAAAGTTATTTGCTTTGTCCAGTTTTAGTTCTTGGAATAGTATATTCAAGTCAACGTGTATGTTGTAGCGCTTATTTGAACCTGGAGCGTAGGCACTTATTATAAACAGTGTATCATTTTTGTTTAGTTTTAGTTTAACAATAGACACTTCTAGGAACATCAGTTTATTTATAACTACTATTTCATAAGATAAGTTTCTGTTTATAATAAGTGCTGTGCCCCCGCCTCCCTTTTTTCTGGGGTTACTTACAACGTCATAATTTTCAAAACTTAACCTATGCTTAGGACTAATTTTGGTCTCGCATATCGCTGCGATATCAGGTTTATTTTCTTTAAGAAAAACCGACAATTCAAACCTCCTGCTATTAGCAATCAACGAGTTAACGTTTATTTCTACTAAATGTAGATTACATCGTTTTTTAAATTCAGATATGCTATTCTGTACTGCCATTTTTGATTTCTATGTTTAGGTGTTTTGCTATCAATTTAATATTTTCTGCATTCAAGCATACAGACTTTTTTATCTCATCATTTTGAGAGTTGAAATGACTTATAATATCATCTTTCATGTTACTTATCATGTACGCAATAGCGTTGATTGAGTCAGCAGTAGTTGTGTCCTTGTCGGTTTTTTGTGGGTTTTCGATTCTTATTTCTAATGGATTCTTACTAGTCTCACTGGTTACTTCTGCGTAGGATTTATCCCCGTTCACATTTGTACTATCGCTTGATAACTTAATTCTATTTTGATCATTGTTTATTTTTTTTACATTTTGGTTGGCCATGTGCTCTCTGAATACTCTGCAACCTCGATAGGAGGCTGGGTGTCCGTTCTCTTTGCAATTAACGCAATAGAGTAGTTGTTTGTCGCCTAGGGCATTAATTTTACACTCACCCGGAGGGTATTCGTCACCACATTTGACACATCTGTATTTCATAGAGCAGTTAGAGGCCACATGGCCAATACGTTGGCATTTCTTGCACTGGGAGACCTGCTGCTTAATGAGCGGTTCCCATTGTATTGCCTGGTATAGCAAATTTTTGATTTTAATAATTTCCGAGACTTGGGAATCTGCTATTAGTTGAATTAGAAAGATTTTAATCTTAGTGTTTTTAGTATTAAATTCTTTGACATTTATTATATTAACATTCTCTAAATTTAATTCTTTTAATTCGTTTTTTACGTCATCGGTACTAGTTTCCGTGTTTAGGCCTTTTAGAACGATCGATTTTGTTTTGATGCTTCTAGGTGTAAAAGTATAGAACTGTATACCAGCAGATTCCAGATTCTTTTTGATCTCATTATGTTTGCTTATACTAACGGTTAAAATACTACAACGCTTATCACTAAGATTCTTAATGCTGAAACCTTCACATTTAGGATTTTTTTTCAAGATGCTGATTATTTGGTACGAAGAGTAGCCTTCGGTGCAGATGGGAGGCTGCTTTTTGTTGTCCTGTGTGGCCCTCTCGTGGTCGCTGCTTGTAGTAGATCCGCCGTCGTCATCATCCTCGTTGTGCGTCTGCTTGGTAGGTAACTCCTCTGCCGGTAACTGTGAGAAGCTGCCTCCGTCTTCGTTGTACGGTAGCTGGGCTCTCCTTTGCCGACTGTGCTTCTTTGTCGCTCTGTTGTTTTTGGCTTTGGGTCGCCTCGTGTTTTTTCTCGGGAATTATGCTTGCTGGCTTTTCGTTCTCATAGTTTACGAGATTGATGCTGTTTGTAGTTTGCAGTGTGTGTAACCCTGTGTATGCGTTTTTCGCGGTTAGCTTACTAGCGTCTATAATCGGTGTCTTTGGTTGCTTGCCGCCGATTACACCGTTCGTGTTTCCGTAGATCATATTGACCATTTGCCTCGTTTTGTAGTCGAGTGATTTTAGTTCTCTTCTCGGGATTTTAGGTGTTTGGGCTATGTCGTTTCCCATTGGCGATATCTTTTTCCTTTTTGAGTTTTCACATTGCGTCAATGTCTGTAGTGACATTGTAGTGGTTTTGCGTTGCAATCGCGCTCGCCTCGTAGCTGCGATTGAGGTTAGGAACTTGATTTTTCTTTTATGCTCTGTGTTAGAGGCACTATTTATGTTTTTGTATATCGAGGAGTCAACCCATGTTACTAGAGGTGACTCTTTCACTGCTTTTGTGTCTATTATCATTTTAGAATGATCAATTTTCTTAATGCAACTTACTGAACCTCTTGGACGGGTGCACACGTCGCGGCGACCCCAGCGACACTCATGCTATCCGTTTACCTAAACAGAACTGTTATGTTTAAAAGTTCAGATCTGATATATTAGCTACCTCAACGCGTAAACTAAAACTAATAATAAATGAACATTAATCAAAAAATAATAATAATGTATGATGATATATAAAGTAACCAAAATTCTAATTACTGCTTGAATTAACTTTCATGAAGATAAATAATCTGAATTACATATGAAATGCGAACGGGAATCTTTATGAAAAGGTTCAAGAAATATTGCACGAAATCTTTCCTGAAAGGTTACTAGAAGCTTTTGAAAGATTCACTATCACGTTCAGAGTTGACAATTTTTTTAATTTTATATGAAGCTTACAGAAAGATTGCCGTGACTTTTTCTGGAACCTTCCATGTAATATTATGGATATCTATTAGAAATGCTAACGGAAATCTTTCTGGAGAGGTTTAAGAAATATTGTACGGAATCTTTCCTGAATGGTTACTGGAAGCTTTTGGTAGATTAACTGTCACGTTCAGAGTCGAACATTTTTTTAATCTTATATGAAGCTTACAGAGAGGTTGCGGTGATTCTTCCTGAAACCTTCGATGTTGTATTACGGTTAGCTATTAGAAATGCTAACGAAAATCTTTCGAGAAAGGTTCACGAAATATTGCACGGAATCTTTCAAAGCAAGCTTTTTAAAAGCTTCTTTTAAGATTCTATGTCATGTTTCAAAAAATGATAAATGGAATCTATCGTTGTTATCTTCTGTTAATCTTGCAGGAAGATTTTGAAGTAAGACTTCTAAGTAAGATTCCAGAAAGATTTTTTTTAATTTTAAAGTTCTTACAGGAAGCTTCTGTGGGAATCTTTCTTGAAACTTTCGTTGGCAAGCTTTCGTGCTATGTGGGCAAGAAGATTTTCGCCGGTTGATAGGGCAGCCAGGTCCTTGGCTAAACGGACCCGGGCCCCTGTACTATCCGGCAGCCTAGGCAGCGCCAGCAACCCAGTTTTCGAGCTGTACCCTCCGTGCTCACGCTTAAGAGCCCAGCCCAGGAGACTAAGCACGGCGCAAGCGGCCAAGAGAGACGGCAGTCAGGCTGCCCGGTCACACGGCGCACCGTAGCTTGGGTACCTCAGGATCGCAATTCCTGTGGAGCGTGCAGACCGAAGTCCACGGCACTTCCCCTAAGGTCGCAGGGAACAGTCCTCCAGTCACACACGAGGCGACCTTTGTAATGCCCTGCTTGCTCGGGCAGTCCGGAAACGCCAACCCCCGTAGGAAGCGAACTCCCCCCCTGGACGCGCGCGCGCGCGCGCGCGTGTGTGTGTGTGTGTGTGCGTGTGTGTGTGTGTGTGTGTGTGTGTGTCGGTATGCGTATGCTTGCATGTGAACGATTATTTACCCATCCCAGTAACTGCATTGCAAGATATATGAACGATTTCTTTTTTTCTAGAATGGTTCCAATGTTTTCAGTTCAATGAAATGCGTTCAAATGGCTTCAAATTATCCAGAACTAATAAATGTGAAGATGTTTTCTGATGGAGTAACTCCATTCCATCGCGTCTGCTTTCACGGCAACGAAGCTTTAGTTGACTTCATGCTAGCAAAGGGTTGGTATGCCACACTGCAAGAAACGTGCACGTTTATATTACAAGTCCAAAGTATAAAAAGTTAATCGATATAATAGCATGCGCAAATTAATTTTACTTCAGGAGCCGATCCCGAGTTGAAAACAGTGGCCGGCGAAAATGCGCTCTGTATGGCTCTCTATTATTACTTATATACTGAGAAGAAGGACTTGAGTTGTCTAGATACTTTGTACAACAAAGGTATTATAGTAGATCACACGTACATACGCGTAATTTTTATTGCGATAACATTTTTACAATCAAGCATGTTTAAATTATTACTGTTTCCGTAGGTTGCTGTTTCAAAAGTGAGGATGAGTGGTACGAAACCTTCTTAAATCTTTCTATCAATAGCAACAACCAAAATTTGACGAGATGGCTGCTCACTCATTCTAAACCAAAAAATAATAAATTCTTTACTAGAGCTTCCTCTGCACCTTTGTAAGAAAAAAATGCCAACATTCGAACAAGCGGCAGCTGTACATCAGAATATATGATAAAAATATATTTAAAACTTATATAACTTTACGAATACCTAAAATATCCTACGACTATGATTAATTTAGTAATATGTTCCATTGAAATCTCACATCAGCTATAAAGGGAATTTGACAAAATTTCAGTTACATACATTGAATTACTGACGAATAAAACTTATCGAGCTGATCAAATCGAAGCATATATACATATATATATATATACACACGCGCGCGCGCGCACACACACCCTTCGATTATATATATATATATATATATATAATATATATATTTATTTATGCTTTTGTAATAAGATCTTACAAGAATTGGATATTGATACGATGTGTAACATTTATATTGTATTTATAAATAAATTCATCGCATTGATTTGCATTATATTATTGACTATGATCGCAAGCAATGGATGGTTGTAAGATGCACGAGGAAAATCGTAGATTGGAATGAGCAAGACAGCGAAATAATTCCATGGCTCATATCTAATGGAAAAATATCTGTGCCACTTTTTGTTTCTGACAGTATTGGCACAGTTTGGTAAACTGAAAATTAATTAAATTTTGTACAAATTTGTTCGCACACTGCGGCACAGTTTGGCACAGTATTATGACACAATATTATGGCACAGTTTAGCACTATATACATGTAGTATATATAATCCCCAGTGGATATAATTTGCTGTGCTAGTCAGTGAATTATATTAACACTTGTATCTGCCTTAGCTAATTTCTTACATACCTATATGTTTCCTCAGATAAATGTTTTCTTATAACGAGAACATCATATACGATTTAAATTAAATAAAATATTTTTAAGTCCCATGAACTTAGAATCAATTGTTTATGTTTATGCAAAATTAATATACACATATATACATGTAATGTTATTGCACGGGGACTTAGATCAGCCACTTGTCATTAAAATGAAAGAGCCCCAGTGTGGAGAGCACTGTGCCACACAATGCCAAATTTAGTTCTGCAAACACAATAGTTCATAGTACATGCCCCTTTTTTCGATAAGTTCCCTGTGAGTGCCGCTTTCGGCGATCGATCCCCGATGTACCAGACAAATTTTGTCAGCATCCTCAACGGTGGACAATCGGTGGGCTATAAGAATACACGTCCTGCCGGTCTTTGCTTCGTCGAGCGCGGCTTGAACTATCTGCAAAATTGCAACAACAAAAAATGCTGTACCTACAATAAGCTAATGGTTTGCTGCGCGCGAATAATTTATTATGATTGCCTCCCCTTAACCTACCTTTTCGCTCTCGGAGTCCAAGGCTGAGGTAGCCTCGTCGAGCAGCAGAATCTTCGGATTTCTGAGCAAAGCTCTGGCGATGGCGACGCGCTGCTTTTGACCTCCGGAAAGTTGCGTTCCGCGATCACCGAGCACAGTCTCGTAACCGCGAGGTAGCGACGAAACGAAGTCGTGTATGTTGGCCTTTTTGGCGGCGGCGATCACCTCTTGCATCGGCACGTCACGATCGTTGTCCCCGTACGCGATGTTTTCTGCTATGCTTCGCGCGAAAAGGGTCGGTTCCTGGGAAACTAAGCCGAGTTGCTTCCGTAGTGCCGATTGCCTTACAGCCCGGATGTCAATCTTGCTGAGCTCCTATTCAACAGATCGTTAATGTATTATTTGTTCATGAACCCAATATAACAATATACCTACATACATGTATAATTGTGTAAATTTAATATATTATAGGATAGCGTTGCAGTTTCACTTCGCATTATGGGTCTGCGTATATTGTATATTCTAGTAGCTGCTCTTATAGCGAGATCTGCACTACAATCATAAGATTTCCACTACGATTATTTTCCACGGATGTATTCTTATTTCATTGAACTATTTGAACTGAACAACTATATAAATATATAACCGATATCACACTTACTACGGAACCAGAGTCGGGGTCGTAGAATCGCTCAAGCAACTGCACTGTTGTGCTTTTGCCGCAACCGCTAGACCCGATAAGAGCTATGGTCTGTCCACTCGGAACCTCGAGATCCAATTCATTTAGAACTTTCGTACCTGGCCTTGTTGAATATTCGAATGTTACCTTCTTGTAGTCTACATTTGCATCCGCGGACATCTTCAACGTTAATTTTTAACGAAACAAATCACCCTTGCTGTCCAATAATTTTAGAATTTGAAAGCGAAATTTTACATACCCAAGTAGCAGGAGCTGGATTCTTAGGGTCCTGGATCCTAGGTCTGCGCTCCATCAGATTAATGATTTGTTCAGCTGCTATCAATCCTTTCTGCAGATTAGGTGCGAATGCAGATGCATTCGCCACCATCACCGTGCCCATAATCAAAGCTTGAGATACTCTGAAAATGTTCGTTTTTAATCGACCGCGTGTTATATGATAATCTGTGGCTGACGGCCAAAATGACACAATTAAGTCATATAAGTCGATTTTTCGTGTTTTCGAGATGAAGCGCGACACGTACGGACCTGTAGCTGAATTCACGTATTCAAGACACATATATATAACCACACGGTGAATATGCGGCCCCATGCACGACCATATTATATAAATTTGTTGCTTTGTGCAACACCGGGAATTCTAAGAGTTATCTAGATAGATTGCAAGGCAATTATTGGCACGCCATATCCATACAAAGCTACTCGAATGAGTTTTCAAAACAATTTCTAAATTGTTCTTATAGCCTACTTATACAAGTATATGCGCGACTGCAAAACTAAACGACATAAGTTCATTTTATTGCTTCTTTTTAAGAGTATACTATTGGCATTTATATACTGGAATCAAATCGATCATTGCTTGTTTTTCCATAATTGTCAGCGACATACGACACAGTTCCCCTAGACTTTCACCGTTTTTTATGGAAATTAAGGCTCGGACACGCTAATAACATATAAGTAGCAGGACCTAAGTTTTAACATTGGTTACTGTACCTATGTATAGAGAGGAATAAGTGGACATAACTGGAAATAAGCACACACACACACACACACACACACACACATATATATATATGTCGTGAGCAACTACAGACCAATTTCGACCATCGGTACTATTGCTAAGCTTTTTGACGCTACTGTTTCCAGCGCATTATATGAAAGAATAGCGGCTTCTCTATCCAGCGACCAGCATGGCTTCGTTCGTGGTCGATCAACGCTCACGAATTTGCTCCTGTTCAACGATTGTTTGTCGGAAGCCTTGGAGTCCTCCTTTCAAGTGGACACGATTTACACGGACTTTTCCAAGGCTTTCGACACCGTAGACCACTCTATCCTTATAGACAAGCTACACCAGATTGGCATCAGCGGACCGCTTCTGGCGTGGTTCTCGTCGTATCTCTCGGATCGTACATTTGCGGTTCGTATTAATAATTGTATTTCGCGTTTAGTCCCGGTTTCCTCGGGTGTTCCACAGGGTTCGCATCTGGGCCCCTTACTATTTTGCGTTTATATTAATGACATTGTCGGAAGGCTGCGATTTGCAAAGGTATTGATGTACGCGGATGACGTGAAGTTATTCTCAGTCATCAGATCAAGCGATGACTCTCAGCTTCTTCAGAGGGACTTGGACGCGCTGGCGGAGTGGTCGAGCAGCGTTGGGCTCCGGCTTAATTTATCTAAATGCTTCATTATCTCATACAGTAGAAGCCGGAGTCCGATGTTGTTCGACTACTTCGTCGACAGCGTCCCCCTCAAGAGAGCTGACTATATCAAGGATCTAGATATCTGGTTTGACTCGAGCCTATCCTTTTCTCGTCATATAGATCATGTTATTTTAAATACTTCCAGGCTAATCAGTTTCATTAAAAGGTCAACAGCTCATTTCTCTAATATACAGTCAATTATTTATCTTTACCGGTCCCTAGTTCTGCCTCACTTCACTTATCTCTCTCAAATTTGGGCTCCTTTCACCCTCTGCGATAAAGTAAGGCTCGAGTCAATCCAGCACCGATTTCTCCGGTATATTGCTTTCAAATCATTCACTCCGATGCATAGATTTGATCATAATTACGACGACCTGGCCTGCGAGCTTGGCATCGTCTCCTTAGCGTCCCTTTTACACTATTATGACTGTGTTCTGGCATTTAAACTAAAAAACGGTCTCTTTAATTCAGAAGAGATAAACACCTCTTTTAAACTAAGAGAGCTCAAATATTCCCTGCGCTATCAGCGTGAGATATCCGAGGGCGACTGCAGAACTAACTATGGATTTTTCTCGACGTTGAACCGTCTAAGAAGAGTATGGAATGTTTTGCCTAGCGATCTGAAGGGTGCTTCTTCTGTTAATGAGTTTAAAATAAAAACTTTCCCCTTCGTGACGAGTTTCTCTTGCTCTTCCTAGACGGTCCTTCGTCAGTATAGTCATATTGTAAATTCTTTCTGGCGGCTTGTCTACATTTCATTAGTTTTCATTTCTCTATCAAATTTACTCAATCGCTTACAGCGTTTCTAGATTAGCGTGGTTCGGCTCGCGTCGTGCGTGCGCCTACCTCTCAATGTATTACTATGTAAAGGGCACTTTTGCCCGTATAATTATAAAAATAAAATAAAATAAAATAAAATATATATATATGAAACGTTTTTGCGCGCATCATCCAAAATTTGTAACCTTTATTATATTTATTATAAGTTGTTTAAAATAAGTAAAATTTATAAATTTCACATAATGAGGGCCAGTACTAGTGTTACCATCAGGATGATAACACGAAAACTCTGGGCGCTGTAAGCACCAAAATTTTTATTTTTTAACATTTAAAAAATTTTTTATTTAAATTAAATTAATGAAAAACAAAAAATTTGGTGCTCACAGCCGTGTTATCATCCTGATGGTAACACCAGTACTGGCCCTCATTATATGAAATTTATAAATTTTACTTATTTTAAACAACTTAAAGTGTGGAAAAGTATTCGAATTCGGAAATATGGCACACTTTGGCACACTTTGGCACACTTTGGCACGTCTTTGGCATATTGTATGGCGCACCCAATTATTTCCACTTGAAAATACGTCGAAAACAGGTCAAAGATAAATTTTTGAATGTTGATAAAATTGACGGCAAAATACGTTCCATACTGGTGAAAAATCCTCGTTCGTTATGGGACAATAATGGCGTTTACGCCTCAAGGTGGTACGGTGAGTAGACGCAAGATGTTTTGCTAACTTCAGGCTTTTTCGAAGGTTTAAACTTCAAACTATACCTCTATGATGGTAAATTCATTGAACTTGCATATTATTGATCTGCCAAGAAGCAGAGATACTTTTTTAAAGTTCCAAAACTGCTAAAAGCGATATTTTCTAAGCAACTTTTTATATTGAACCTATAGTCCAGCGGCCACAATAGTGGTTCGTGTCACTTTCATGTGGCCGCCTACACCAAAGTTTTTTTTATGTGTTTTGACCCCCTGAATCCAAAAAACTTAGGTGTTTTTGCCGCAGGTGGTCACATTAAAAGTTATTAACAATTTTTATAAACAAATTGCGATTTGCTGAATTTCACCCCGGGAATAACTTTTTTATGTTAATTGGCACATTCTAAACAAAAAATAATCACATAAATTTTTTCGTAAAACGCTTAGTTTTCGAGATATACGCGTTTGAAGTTCAAAAAATCGCGTTTTTTGCATATTTTGTCGGCTTATTGCCTCGATCTCATTGAACATTTTTTAAATCTCAAGGGCTTACTCTATTCGTCTAACATTCAATTTTGAAATTATATATACAGTATGCCGCGAGATTCAAACATGAGAAATTCTTATAATAAGTACAAAACGTATAATCCGAATACTGTCACTCGAAAATTCTGCGTAGATCTAGATACATTTATAAACTGCATGTCTGTATTTGGAAAGAAGGAGGATCATAAAAGGTCATAAAATTACGGAGGAAAGTAGCTTCAAAAGGTTCAGGACTAATGACCGGAGAAATTCCCAGAGCCGTCGACCAGCTCGATCTATGGAAGCGAGGGCCCAACAGCTGATGCTACTTCAAACGGTGGGGGCGACACCAACGAATCTGCTACCTGAACGAAGCCGAGGGTCACCAACCAGTCTGCAACGAGAGTCCGAATCCGCCAATCGCACAGTCGAATCAGTTTTAAATTAGAGTTTTTAGACAAAGTGTAATTTTGAGTACAATGTGTATATATCTTCCTATATTATATAGTCATTTTGGCAAGACTCCCCCCCACCCACCCCCCCCCCCCCCCCCACTAACCCTCACCCGACCCCCCACCAACCCCCGACCATGTTATATCCCTCACCAATATAACGGTAAAATCTAATTCATTTTTGTGTATTGTTCTAGACCCCGCACCACCCCCCCACCAGCCCTTCACCAGCCCGCCCACCTAACCCCCCACCAAGCCCCCCGACCTCAACCCGCCACCAACTACCTATTCTTCACCAATAACGCACAGGACGTTACGGTCAGAAAAAGTGCAAAATTATTATTAGAAATAGAAATTAACTATGTACTATTAATAGACAGTTTTCCACACCACCAAGGGGTACTGTCACAGAACATATTAATATTTAGTTATATATAATACAACATACTTCAGGCACGGTTGATTTTTTTTTTGCTTTTTTTTTTTTTTATTTTTATTGTATAAAATTGCCGATAATTTCAATAGATTTCATGACATGATGAAATTATAATAAAATTATGGTTATTGTTAAAAATGAATTATGTGTTCTAAATTAAATGCATTCAAAAAGGAAATATTTAATTGTAAAATAATATTAATGAAAAATAATATTTTTTCTGAATCTATTCAAAAGGAAATTAATTAATACATGATCAAGTTTTATCAATTAAAATTTGTATACAATAATCTAAAAAAACGCTGGAATCAATCGCCTGGAGCCCTAAACCACGGGAGTCTTAGATACAATCCTCCTCCCTAAGACTCCACCTCAATATCCATCCTCCGTCCTACAGCATCACTTTTACTTTGAAAAAGTTTTTTGAAAAAAAAATTGTAAGGCGTAACACATGTTATATAATTAAATTAAAAAATAAGTATATTCATTGTGAGAAGTGAGTAATTACGCTATAAAGTGAAAATTTATGCTGGTGACCAAAGATTTTTGTACATATATTCATTTGTTTTGCCATTTTTCGGGAAATACTAATTTTTTATCGTTTCCTTCTCCCTACTTCTAATAATAATTTTGAAAATGTTCTTATCAAGTGAACGCATATTTATGTTTAATTTTAAAATATGAAGTGTAGACCAAAGGTATGACGCTTTTATAGTTTCTGCTATTATAATAGTTTCTATCTAATTTTTTTACAACGGGTAGAATTTGCCGAAAGTCTCCTCCCAAAACATTTAATTATTCCAAAAGGAATGTTGGTATCACAGAGATCACGTAAAGTTAAATCAACTATTTCTAGAGCTTTTTTAGGAATCATAGAAGCTTCATCCCAAATAATCAAATCTGCTTCTCGTAACTTTTCTTTGTCAGATTCAAACTTCAAAAATGCAATTTTTAAATTTGTTAAATCTAAAGGTAAACGAAAAGTTCTATGATTCATATATAAATATTATTGAATTCACAATTATCTAAATAATAACAATATTATCGAAGATTCAACTTACAGAACAAAATAAATAAACACATTTTTGTAATGTTTTAGTGTCTAGGTTGAAAATCATTCGAGGGGTGATGTCTAGGTGTACAGAGTGACTGTGAAAGAGGGCTAGGTGGTGCGCTAACATGGTTTTTTGTGGTCTGGATAAATAAATCATATGAGAGAGGTGTACAAGGTGGCTGATAACGAAGTCTAGGTAGTTCGCCCGCGTGAATTTTAGTATCTAAGTGTAAAAATCATTCAAACGCGATGTCTTAGTGTCACAGAAACTGAAATGGGGGGTTGGCGAGCGGAGCGAGCAGGGGCGAAGCCCCACTAGTAATATATATAGATATATATATAAAATAAGTATAGATATATGAGTCAGGAGGTTATCCGAAGCTCTTTCTCTACCCTAAAATTTCTGTGTATTTTATTCAAGTTTTATAAGCAATTTCGCGAATGAGAGAGCATTCCTATGCTCGTTCGATTATTCAAAGATCCCGCTCCGTGTAGTCATATTCACGTTCTCAAGTCGCTAACCCAGTCAAAATACGCGATATCACAATAGCTAAATCCAACGCGCGCTTCACGCGCTCAATATTCTAAGGTTAGAAGTTTAAAATCGTAACTATATTCAGACCGGATATGTGTTTCTCAATCAATTAAATCGCTTCATTAACGGCTTCAAAACATCCGGTCATCACTTTTTTACAGAGAGACTAATAGTCTAAAAAGCGATGTATTTTGTTTTGTATTATGTTATTTATAGGCTGAATCAATAAATTTAAAGAAACAAACTGCCGGACTTTAAAGGCCTTCATAAAAAAATGAATCAATCAATCAATCAAGAGAGAGAGAGAGAGAGAGAGAGAGAGAGAGAGAGAGAGAGATAAACCATTTTATTAACGCCGTGGCCTAAGGGCCGAAGGGCGTGAGGCAAGATTATACAACATATTAGAAGTAGGTTAACAAAAAATAACATAGCATAATAAAAATAAAAATAAAAATATTTGGTGAGAGCAAACCATTGGCAAACATATGGTATAAACTATCGAACTAAGAAGTAATGCGTAACTTAAAAAATAAATAATAGAGAGAGAGAGAGAGAGAGAGAGAGAGAGAGAGAGAGAGAGTTGAGCCGCAAACAGGCTTGCAATTAAATAAGTTGGGTCTTAAAACGCCGAGTACGGCTGAACTGGGCGCACCCCCCCCCCCTGTGCATCGATCGATACTCACATTGTAAGTATGGGTACATACATACCATCACTTTTCAAAATTGAATCGATTTCGAGACTAGATCTTAAAATCAATTTTTTTATTGATTTCAATTTAAAAACAATCAAATTTAATTGTGAAAATTGGTAACAAGAATGAATTATAAAATTGATTGATTTTCAATCGAGTTTAATTTCTTTTAATCAACGATTTTTAGCGGAATTTAATCAAAAGAAAATGAAAACCGCCCCACTCGAAGGGTCATATTGCGACTCATTTCGTTAGCTCCGATCTTGCAGAGCAATATATCATTTCATGAAACACGAAACATGGACTTGGGCGGTTCTTCTGTCGGATCGGGAAGCCACAGATTCACACACACACACAATATAGTTAAATAGTTACTTGAATACTTTGGCGTAGAAAAGTCCTTCGGTTTCGATGAGATATCCTCCATAATACATACAGGTAGCATAGGCGAAAAAACTGATGGATCTTGCCATGCCGAAGACCAGGCCTCGATAGTGCGTGTTTCTCACGGCGATTTCCAGAGACGGCCTTATGGAGCTCACATAAGACTGATAAAATGTGTCCTCGCGACTAAGGCCAATCACCGTGCGTACGTTACCCACTGCTTCAACCGCGATCTTAAACATATTCAAATATATTTCAAATATTATTATAAAATGTATAATTGTATACTCATCGTTCGTCGTTCTGGGTTGGCTTATAGCTGTGAACTGAACGCACCTTTGTCGACGACTCGAGAGAGGTATGGTAATTCAAGGTTTCCTTCCTAAATAACAGTCCTTGAACGTAAGTAACGATCATAATCAGTGGTATGAAGGCCATGCCCACGAGTCCTAATCGCCACTCGTAGTACATGGCCAATCCTATGGACAGGCATATAGTGCTGCAGGACTGGATGATCGTTCCTATACGCTGTCCTATCGCTCCTTGGACTGCCGCGGCCTCCGTCGACAACTTGGAGCACAAAGCACCGGTGCCGTTCGACGGCTCGTCGTACCAGCCCACCTCCTGCCGCAACATCGCTTCGAACAGCAGACTTCGCAGACGCATCGTCAACTTTTCGCCGGCGATGCGAAACAGGTAGACCTACGTTACATCAAACGAAACAAACAAAAGCTGTATCATAGGCGTTGAGAGATGCATTGATTAAATTATATGTACCGATCATCACACGTCGAGGATAATAATTAACTGTGCGATGATAATTTTTCTAAAGCTAGAGCAATTAGCTGCTTATGAATATTGCACCTGAACGAAATTTGAAAGGCCTATAACGATGCCGGCGACCACAAAATACACGCAGTAAATATTGGTCTCGCTGCGAACGTCATCCGGATTTTGTATCGACAGTACCTGCACACGGAAGAAGTTTTGTTTTATGTCCATTACTGCAGTGACATCCATTATAATGAGATGAGAGATTGCTTGCTACTGCAATGCGATTATATAATTATGCGCATAGAATGCTTACACCGATAATATCTCCGAATAGAACCGAGAACAGAGGCATCGAGAATCCAGTAGCAACGGATGTCAGGCACGCAATGGTATTGTACGGCCACTCGCTCCTATTTAATTGCAAAATTCGGAACGTCGATACATTTGGCTCCTGTTTAACTGGCAGGGCCTCGCTGACAGTCTGCACGATTACCAATCCAAATTAATTAGAAAATCATTCGAGCGCATTGATATATATTGATATTGTGCAGTATAATATTACCAGAGGACTCATCGGCAACGTCTCCATTTCGTCTTCATCCAGCTCGTCATCTTTGTTCGCCGGATTGTTATTATTTTCACTACTGGTTCTCATGAAATCTGAAACCTTTAATCCTTAAGAACATTAGAATGAACTGCTGCTGCGCAATCGAGCTGCAATCTGCAATGCTCTCTCGTTTCTGTTTGAAATCGACGATGCGTTATCTATAATTAAGGTATATTACATTATACCTGTGCGGTTACAAGTGAATAGTAATGTCCTTGACGTTTCATCAGCTCGTCGTGCTTTCCCTCTTCAACTACACTTCCATCGGATATCACGATAATTTTGTCAGCACCCCTGATGGTCGTGAGCCTGTGAGCTACGATAATTGTTGTTCTTCCCTTGTGAGCCTATTATCCGAATAATATACATATTGTATTATTATTAATCCATCGATATACTAGCTGCAGCAACTAGCTCTCATACTTTATCAAGGGCGGCCTGGACCTTCGATTCACTGCGCGTATCGAGGGCCGAGGTTGCCTCATCCAGAAGTAAGATCTGCGGATTTTTTATCAGGGCTCTCGCGATAGCGATTCTTTGCTTCTGCCCCCCTGATATCTGCGTTCCCTTTTCACCGACAAGAGTGTCGTATTTCTGAAATGACGACGAAGAATGAGATTAACGTACATGCTATACGTACATTGTTTTCCACGCTATGGCCGCTGCATTCACGCACGAAAAGCGAATGAGTGCGCCAAGGCCGCCAAGGGTGGGGGGCGGTGGTGGAGNCAATTTCATGATGAAATCGTGCGCGTTCGCTTCTTTCGCTGCTTGTACGATCTTCTCCATAGGAGCATCGAGATCGCCGAGCCTGATATTTTCGGCAATCGTGGTATCGAAAAGCACTGGCTCCTGACCGACAATGCCGAAGCAATTTCTCAGCCACTTGACGTTGAACTCCCTTAAATCGTAGCCGTCTATGGAAATCTGCGAGAACGTTGGTCAATTATAGCATTATACGATAGATTGCACATTGCACATTACGTACACATTATACGTACACGTGCGACGTGCGTAATGAGTTATATATAATGTACCTGCCCGTGACTCGGATCGTAGAATCTCTGGAGCAACTGAATGCAAGTGGACTTGCCGCAGCCGGAGCTGCCGACTAGAGCGACAGTTTCTCCTTTATTTACAGAAAAATTCAAGCCCCTTAGAACCTGTTGAAGAGAAAAATAGTTTCGAGAAGGAGAAAGATCGAATACAGTAGGCATACCCAACCCATGATATGCCATGATATTATATTCTGTATATGAAAATACCTTAACGTCCCTTCGGGAAGGATACTCGAAGCAGACGTCCTTGAATTGAATCGAGCCGTGGATGTCGGTGGGCCTGTGTCCCTCGTCGGCCAGGCTATCGATCGCGGGCTTTCTACGAATGACGGAGAAAACTTTGCCGGCTGCCGCTTTCGAGGTTCCGAAGGCCTCGACGAACGGCGTGGCGGCTCCCAGATTGATGGAGCCCATCATTATGCTGAAGAAGACCTTCGCTCAGAGATCATCGGCGAGTCAATATTACCGCGTTATTGATGTAACAGTATGTAATAGATATAATTGAGATGAAAATATTAGGTCGTCGGCGCGATCGCTTACCGTTATCATGGTAGTGGCGTTGTAGGTCTGCTGATCCAGCGGCTTGTCCCGCTCGTCGAGAATCAGCGTGACTCCGTACCAGAAGGAGAGCGCGTAACTCGCGTACATGCTCAGCCACAGCACGCCCTGGCCGAGGCCCGACAGAAAGCCCTTCCTGATGTTGTTCTTGTAGGTCAGGTCGAGGCTGTCGCTGTAGCGGGCGAGCTCCTTGGCCTGGCCGGCGAAGGCGACGACGGTCCGCAGGCCGGCGAGAACTTCCTCGGCTATGGAGCCGGCGACCGCGTAGACCTCGACCTCGCGGCGAGTGAGAGTCGAGCTGATGCGCACGATGCAGGCCAACACGAGGGTCATCACCGGGACACTGGCCATGCAGACCAGCGTCAGCTGCCAGCCTGTGAAAAAAGCCAGGCCCAGGCTACCCACGAACGCGATCACATTGTGCAAAAACATCGGCACCTTTTCGCCCACGCCGTCCTCGTACTTGATCACGTCTCTGCGAAATTCATTTCATCGACCATCCTTGAATACACACGACGAAATATTGCGATATGCGATATGCGATGATGCACAAGCTGGTCAACTCACTCTGTCAGTCTGCTGGCGACCTCTCCACTCTTGGACAGATCGTACCAGGCGATGTCCTGATGGAGCACCGAGCGAAGGTACATTGTTCTCACGCGAAAGCTCTGCTTGTGGGCGACGTAGTTGAAGAACATGACGCCGAAGTAAGTGAAGACGACGAGAATCACGCCGATCGCGGCGTTCCCGATCGCGAACTCCGTCACCGCCTCCATCACGAATCCGTTCGTGACGTTCATGTCGCCGGCAATGCTCACGTTCTCCGGATTACTGCCACCGCCCATTTCGGCCTTGACCATCGAGCCGACCAGCTTTCCAAATATATAAATGTTGCCCGGAATCGCTAGGCCCGAGATTACGCCGCATATCACGCCAAGGCACATGAGCGTTTTCTCGAAGCCAGTCGTAAACTGAAACTGCAAGAGCATAGGCGCGCATCTCGTTATTGTTACACGCACACGCACACGCACACACACAGAGACTCACTTGGCACTTATACATTTTGTATAATAATCTCAAATTCGCGAAATTCTTCTCTCTGCGCGTATCTATACTTATAATTATAGATATAACAGGACGAAATCCAAAAATAAAATCATATTATCTTTTGTTGAAATACACCGATATAGTAGACGCCCACACATACATATAGCCGCAGCCCCGGAAAACTGGCCTGGCTTTTATAGCCCGCTGGACCCAAAGGGACAGCCGAGCCGAGTTCGGAAGCAGTATAAGAAGCCGTCAGTCTGACGACCATGCTGACGACAGCCACCGAGCACTCCACAGCTGCCATCGTGTCTACTACCGCGTTATTATTTTGCAATATACACACACACACACGCACACACGCACACACACACACACACACACACACACACACACGCACACACGCACACACGCCATTTATACCTTGTAACTTGTAACTTTTATTATTCCATTTGTGTACTGTATCAAAAATATTCTGACTGTTTCTTATAAATAAAGTTTACTTATAAGCAAATATAATCAATAAACTCCAACATCTTTGATTCCATATTATTTAGTATAAGACAAATTTTTTCCTGCAGTCCAGGATACCCTTAAAAAATGTAATAATGCCTTAAAAAGACATTAATGTTAGCAATGCAAAGGCAATTAATTTAAGAAAATAGATCCTAGACCGCAGAGATAAAATTTTGCCCAAATTTTCCACGGGTCGACGTGCGATGAGAAAGCTTGTAACAGATGACAGAAGCTCAGAAAATCTTTCGAATCCTGCGTGATTAATTATAGGTATAATTAAGCAGACAAAAAGATTTACTGCGCAGATCGCGATAACTTCGCAGCTGTGGTCGAAGTTCAATAACATAATAATATATATAATATGCATTGTTCGTGCATTTTATTTTTGGAATTCGTCATAATATACATCAGAGGTATACGCGTTGCGCAGAGAGCATGCACTTCCAGCAATAAATTTATCATTATCGTCATTATCGTCTCATCATCGTGCACCCAGCGATCATGCTATATGCGCAGCAGTAATCAGTATTATCACGAGGTATTATAGTACATAATAATCCAAATCGTTGTTATTACCAGTTTGAAAAATGCTATTGGCTCAATGGTCGCCTTTTTCGCCCCCTCCTCCTCTCTGAAATACACGAACGAGAATTCACCATCACCATATTATATTATAATCCACTGAAAGGAACTATTCTAGCTGTGTGTACATGCAGTATCGATGAGCCTATAGTTTATTATCGAACCGGCCGAACAGTGTGTGCGACGGAAGAAAAAAATTAATTTATCACGACTGGGCATCGTGTGCCTGGAGAAGATAAGGTGCCAGTTATGTATAATAATCGGACTTGAGGCATACATTATGCATTCTTCCGCGAGATTATTGATTGTATATGTGCGCACTGAACACGATGCACATTATAATGTTATCGACTCTTCGCGGAAAATCTTATTAGGCATCAGTGTAAACATCAAATTCAATAATTTATTTTTATCGTGCTTATGAATGTAGGATATAAAAATGTAATTATTCTCTCCTGTATTATAATCGATCGGCTGATAGTTATATTGTAGTAGTGGCAAATAGCCATAGCGTTATGCATAATTATATATTTTTAACATTAAAATACATACGGCTCAGCTGAGATCTGATTTTTTTCTCCACTAGCCTCGTTCCCCTCCTCCTTTCGATAATCGATGTTTTTAACGGGGTGTTGCAGCACCACGTTGCTATCGCCACTGCCCGGTATGACAAGCCGCAAATTCTTGTGATTCCTCAATTCATGCTGTTTCTTCGTCATCGTCGCATCCAGAGGGTTGAGTTGACGATTAGTACAAGTGTATGTAACGCGCGACGACGAATAACTGTGATTGCGCGAGGGCCGCAAACATCGACTGGAAAATCGCATGATCGGCTGCTTCAGTATAACCAAATCCACTCGCTCATTTAATCTTATCGTTCACAATCTCTACCTTATAGCGTATTTTTATCGCAGCGCCATGCTCATGCTGCGGATTAGCTTTATTTGTAAGGCTAAGACACATTGATGAAACGATCGAACTTAAAACTTTTAAAATAAGCCTGCGACACTAGCGGCTGCTGAGAGAAGTAAAAAACATGGCGTCGTCCTACCTACACTTTGCATATTCTCTATTTAACATGGGATGTGTCACTTTTTATCAATTTAGTTAAAAATGAAGGTGTCTGAGGGTTTTTTATCATCCGCTTTAATTGTTTTATTCACGAAACGTTACATATCGTCCAAAACATTGGCTCCCTTTTATTCAGTGTGTGTAAATCGTGCTGCAAACACGTGTAGTATATCTGCGTATATACGGTATATATATATATATATATCTTCCTATATTATATAATTATTTTGTGTATACACCCCCCCCCTTTCCACCCCCCCCCCGCAAAATAAGGTAAAATTCTTTCGTTTCCATGTAATTTGAATAATTTGAATGCCCCCCCCCGCAACCCCCCCCTTCGCACCCCCGCCAGCCCCCCAGCGACTTTTATTGAATATAAATTTGTATTTGTTATTTGATAAATTTATATTTTTTCCACACCACCCAGGAGGTAAATATACAGGTGCGTTTTTTATATATATTGTTTAATTTTTTTTATTGTTTTCTTTAAATAAAAAAAAATTAAACAATAAATACAGTGGTATCCCCGATAGGCCTAATCCTGCACTTTTTCTAAAATAATAATTGACTTCAATGTACTAATAGACTCGAATTTAATAATGTGACCAATCAACTGTAAGTATCAACGATTGTAGTATTGTTTATTTTAATTATTTTAATTAGATAATATGTAAATTGCAAACTTCATTTTTTTGATAAATTGATGTGATATACAATGTTAGCAATATTCAAAATATATGCTACATAAGCATCAGGATCATTTATCAAAGATTTAGATATAAGATTCTTTTTTTTACGGAATTTTAAAATACGTTGAATATTTAAAGTTATATCAGTAGAAATTTCATCTAAACTTGAAAAATGTTGAACTATTTCATCATTAAAAATTTCATAAGTTTCAATCTTTGAATTTAATATATTTAATTCATTTTCATCGTATTCTTGTAGCGAAGTAATTAAATACCTTTCATAATTTATCTCATTATACTCACGTTCTGCAATTTGATTATTAACTTCCCGTAAATAATCAATATCGTCCATTTGGACCAAATTTTGAACCGAATTCCATTCCATGCTGAAATTATTTCTTTTAAAAAAGTGTAGTAACATTGACTATATTAATGTATTATTTATTTACTGTTAATGTAAAAAAATCTCGGTGCTAATGAATTCTATGAGTTTTTTATTAGTTAAATATTTCATTCCAAACAATGTTTTCGATTTCTGAATTGTTATCGTTTTCAATTTGAATAAATAATTGATCAGGATTTTTACATCTAGATAATGCTACATATAATTGTCCATGAGAAAATAATGGTTTTTTTTTAATATAATCCTACATTATCAAAACTTTGACCTTGAGATTTATTAAGTCCATGCTATTGATAAAATGTTTTTATTTTGAGAAATAAAATAATAAATTAATGTTTTGTATAAAAATGTTTTTCCAGAACCACCAGAACCATCTATAAAATACATTTTATGAGTTTGTTCACATAAAATTTTGAAAATATTTCTTTGATCATCATTTAAAATTGAACAAACATTTTTTCAAACATAAATTTGCAATATACGATTTCTTTACTATTATCAATGTTATGAAAATCGATTTTGTTTGGCATTGGCAAACGAAATGATTTGCATGATTTGTACTCTGTTTCAAATATTTTATTAAGATGCAAAAGTGCAAGATTTTCTTTATTTTCCGTAAAATCTTCTGTAAAACTATTTTTGTATTTATTCCATACATTATCACCTTGAATATTTTCTGAAAGTAAAAACCATGCAAAAAACTGTCTTAATTGAAATGGTAACATAACAGTGCTTGCTTCTTCGAAAATATCCATAATTTGAGAATCATGTTCTAATAAACCCATTGCAATAGCAGTGTCTTTATATGTATCGTAATTTATGTTTTCATATGTTTTTAAATCTTCAAATGAAGTTACGCCTTTTATTTTATTTAATATTAATTTCAAACAAAATCTTTCGTGATCTTTAGGTGAAACTACATTCAACCTACCAATTGTAATATTTTTCATTTTATTTTTCCTCTTTTGCCATTTTTTTTGTCTTATTAAATATATAATGTTCCGGAATATTTACGTACTTTAAAGATTTTGCAAAATCATCAATTTTATTTAATTCAAACCAAGCTGTTAATGGTGTTTGCCAATTGTTTATTGCACTTTCAATTTTACTCATTTCAAATATCTTATAATTTTTGTGTTTTTCATGTACAGGCATATTTTCCACTTTATGACTTCTGATACAAATCGGATATTTTTGAAATCGCCAAGCTGCCATTGGACTAAGATATCTATCATCAACATAATTTGTGATTTCGTCAAGATTCTCTGGATTATAATCATCATTTTGAAATCTTTGAATTTTAACAAATGCTCTGTCACAACCTTTGTGAATATATTTATAGATATACTTTATGCTCTGAATAGATGCACATAATTCAACATTTATGTGGCATTTATATTTCATTAACAAGAATTTTTTATATGGTACAATACAATTCAATATTTTTCTTCGATGAATCTTTGATGATTACCTGTCCTCGAAATTTTTGTTTACACAATATAGTAAATTGTGTGAAGTCAATCATTTTGTCTGGCAAAAAGATTTAGAGGCAATAGATACGCCCAGAAGAATTAAATTAATTTTAAATTATATATAAATTGAAATGATAAATTTCTGAAGCTCCAAATAAACAACTTTTTAAAATGCCATTAACAGTGGATGTTAAACAGTACTTTTACTTCCAGTAACGAATTTTCTTTTTATTTTCTTTATTTGGAAAATATTGAATCCTTTTTTATAATCTATAAATTTTATATAGAATATAATTTTAAAATAAAAATAAAACAGAAACTGAAATGGGGGGTTGGCGAGCGGAGCGAGCAGGGGGGCGAAACCCCACTAGTGTGTGTGTGTGTGTGTGTGTATATATATATATATATATATATATATATATACACACACACTACACACATTGTGTGACGGGCGAACTCTAAATTGTACGAAACACACCTACAGAATTTTGTCACAGCACAGAAAATCATCTACGGCGTTAGCCTGGTTGCCTACAATATCTATAGAGCTCTGATACCATTTTTCTCGCGCTTAAACTTCTTATTTCAACATTTTTCTAACCTACTACATACACTTCATATGTAACGTGTAGGTAGGGCGCCTCCATCTTTGATACCGATGAGCCCGCGAAACCTTATTTTAAACTCCCAATGGCGAAAAGGACTGTTGCCAACTGAATTAGCAAGATGCTTTCTCAAAGATTAGCTGGAAAGCGTAAAATGAAATACTCGGAATATTTCTAACGAAATACACCCCTTGTTATCATATTTTCTCAATTTTCCTTTTTGAGGTTAGGAATTCAAACATAGGTAGACATTCCACGGTAAAACGAACAGCCAATCAGATGGCATAAATATAATAATTAGCTTATTACCATATCTTTTGAGTACGATAGCATGCGTACCTATACACTGAGAGAAATTTGATAGTAGAAATTACTTTTTGGGATAGTAATTTTTACTATTTTCAATAGTAAAGTGAGGACATACTTTTAAGGTAGTAGATTTTACTATCCAAAGATAGTAATTTTTTATATGAGATCGAATTTTTTTAAATTTAATTTTCAATTTCGCTTATTTTTATATTTTACACCTATATGAGGTAGTTGCTGTTATATTAATGTTATTAATTATTATTATGTTATATATAGAAGAAAGAAACGTAAACAGATCTGTTATGAACAAAATTTCAGATCTGATATATTAATTATCTTGATGTATGAACTAAAGTTAATAAAAATTAATAACAATTAATAAATAATAGAATCGAATTAATGGACACAGAAACTCATTATCCATCTATAAAAGGGAGACAGCGATTGGTATCGAATTCAAGCTTTAAAGCTAAATTCAGACCGTTATCAAAGAATTTTATTCAAACAACAGTTGAAAAGGTTATAGTGCCTATGTGCGCGTAGCGCACTTTGCTTAGAATCTAGTAATAAAATAAACGTAAAATATCAACTAAAATACTGATTACCGCAGAAAAAAAACGTTCAAACGTTGCCGACTAAGAAAATATATTATTTTTTCCTATATTTTATAGTACATTTTACTATCTTAGATAGTAAAAATTTCGTTTCGAAAGTTTAATGAAAACCATAACAATTTTTACTATCTGAGATAGTAAAAATTAATATCACTTATAGTGAATTTTACTATATAAAAGATAGTAAAAATTAGTACCATCCGAGTCTGTCCTCACTTTAGGCTGCCAGCACATGGGTTCCGTAAAAACGAAAACGGAATCGGAATCGGAATATTTGAAAAAGCGCGCGAGTTCGTTACGTTGCGGTTTCTGAAACTCCAATCTCCATGGAGATTAAAAAAAGTAACAGAACGATAATCGGTGTATTTTGATAGATAATTCTTGTAATAATATCAATAAAAATATATTTTGTACTGATTCATTAAAAACACGTTTTCTAAGGATTGTAGTCGAATACTTATTAGTCGAATTCGTAATATTTTGATATATTTTCGTGTGAAAGTGAGGTTAGATTGCCGTTCCGTCGAAAAAAAGTAGTCCATGTGCATTGAGCATTTGCATTTTCGCACGCAATGGACCCACTATTTTTTAAAAGTTTATAGATAAATATAATATTGATTATAATTAATTAATTTTAATTTCAGTCAAGGAATAGAACCATTATGAAATCACATTTATGTATGTATACTTCCGAGGGCCCTTAAGCTGCCAAGCTGATTAAGCTGAAGAGAAGACATGTAGTACGTTTGGTCGCCAAGAGAGGGCTCTGCTACCAGTGAATTGCAGCAGTTCAGCCGAGAGAAACATCATGATGCTTGCAAGCATGCGGCTATGGAGGGTAGAGAGAAGGAGACTAAGGAGAGTAAACTGCCTGCTGGCAGGCCTTTTCACGGTGGTGCTAGTAACGAGAAAGATTCCGGTAGAGACGTTGCTGTTCTTATTTCCTACTATTAAGACTCATATCTCGTTATGGTATAAAAACGACAAAGATAGCCTCTTAAATGTTTGCAGTAACTTAATTATAATTTAAAAAATATTAAAATTATATACATTTTCAGAATTTATACATCTTCTGGATTCTTCTACAACAAATTTATATTTTAAAATCAATAATGCAATATATAGTTACAGTTATAATAAAAAAATACATTGCATGAAAAGTATGATGCATCAAAAGTGAAATAATAAGTTATAACAAATGAAATATTTTAAGCATTTTAAATCATTAAATTTTTTGTTATCTTTGCTGATCTATATTATATGGTAAAGGTATCACTGCCATAGTCACAGACGACATAACAAAGCATTTTATCTAAAATTACAACACATTACATGTATGTATTTGCACATACACTAATTATTATGTACGACGCCGAGCACGCGTCGACACTGTTGACTAGTGAGTCACTTATATCTGTCTCTCTTTCACTTATGGCTCTATTATGAGGAGTCCCACTGTTGCTATTAGGAATTGAAAACAACAACGCCGTCTGGTGCTTAAAGTATGCGTTACTAGAACCAAAGTTGTCTGCTATTCTCCCCATCATATACCCCGTATACGAGATAACTCTCCTTCTCTCTACCCTCCATACATGCGGCTATCCTCCGCAGACAATGCGGACCATGGTAGAAGTACCATGATGCGGACCACTGTCAGTGTACACAGTTTGGTGCTCCCGCTTTCTGAAAAATGTTGGCAGTAGCGGCGCGAAATTCAAATATGAAAATAAAAAAATTATGAAAACAGTACTTTCAGTACTTAAAATTATTTACATAAATAATATTAATTAAATGTATAATTTCAATTGACTCTATATTGTTGATAACATTAATTTCGAAGATTTTTGCAAAATTTTGGTATTTTAAATAGTGACACATTGCGTCGGAAGCCGAAAAATACTCTACCGAATTCATTTGGAAAATAAAAAAAAAAATTATAGCACTGGGTGGCATAAATCCGCAAATATGTCACGCCTATCCGTTGCCTAAACAGTTCATTTTTGCACCATACAGTTAGCGCGGTGTAATAATGGACCATTTATTTATTCTAGTCAGTGCTATAAAATAGCGTACGATACTCGTGGCATAAATAGTCCCCGATATACGGCACGGCGTTTAGCTCCCTACTTTCCCTATTTAGCTCGCTACGCTCGGGTGCTAATACACGTCGTGTCGTAATGGACTATTTATGGGCCCCTTGTATCGTAATATACTATTAATTGAAGTAAAATAATGAGTAGTTATAGTGTAAATTGAAATGAAAGCAGCGATAGGAGGTTATGAATTCGGTAGCAGAGTATTTTTTTCGGCTTCCGATGCAATGTGTCGCTATTTAAAATACCAAAATTTTGCAAAAATCTTCGAAACTAATGTTATCAACAATATAAGAGTCAATTAAAATCATACATTCAATTAATATACTAATTATGCAAATATTTTAAGTACTGAAAATATTGTTTTCTATAATTTTTTTATTTTCATATTTGAATTTCGCGCTGCTACTGCCAACATTTTTCAGCGGGAGCACCAAACTGTAGATGTGCTCACTTTATTAGCATCGCCGCCCAAAACCAGCCAAAACTTAGTTGGGTCTCCTTCTCTTACTCGCATCATCAGCTCGCATGGTGTTGGTGTACACTCTACAGTCTACTGAGTCCATAGTATACAGTCTATACACTGACTACACTGTAGAAGGTAGTCATAAGTCAGAGTTGCTTGGACTTTGGAGAAGGGTCGTTGCAGCGTATCGTATGATCAATTTTTTGATGGCGCTTTATTAATTTAAAACTAAGTACATTACATTTTCGAGCGCGCAAAACGTGACGAAACCTTACATTTTCCATTATCCCTTTTCGGTCTAACGTTACCTGTTTGGCATGTCTAATGATCTGGTGAGTCTCGATGATATAATTAAGAAGTCCAAATCATCAACTTCCACGATGCGAGGCCGCGGTGTAGGGTAAGTGAAGCTTTTTACCTAATATTTATAAGACCGGAGATAACCTCGGAGGTAACTGATGCTCCGTCCCCGGCTTCCCAGTCTCCGCACGCGGACTGAAGTATTCGGAGCGCTGAGGTTAGGGCGTGTATTTTGATCCGGCGTCCCTTTTGCTTTATCGATTTTGCGCTTGATATTCTGATAATAATGCCACCATCAAGCGTATTCGCGTGTATTCTGCTTCTTTCTTTTAACGAATTGCTCTAATAAAGTAGTTCATTCAACACAGGAGCCTATTTAGACATTGCAATTTTGATGCACACAATGCATAAGTACTTATACGATAGTGCAATCAAGTTTCGACTCAAGCTTGAAAACCATAACCTATATTATGGAGCATCAGTCTTCCGATTTTCGAGATTGGCAGCTCGAGGCCTCATGTATTAAACGGAACCGTTTGAATTTCAGACCTCGCAAACCGGTACTGAAAAATGGCCCAAGAACAAATGGTGCTGCTTCACTTCGGCCCAATGGAAAACCCATTGAAGACGCCAGATTCAAAATAATTCAGAAGAAAAGAAGACACATTGCTGACGCTAGGGATAAGCTAGCTCAAATTGCAAAACAGAGCGATGCTCGTTTGAAGTTGCAAAAGTTGCGAGCAACCAATACCAAGAAAATAGATCCAACCATTATATCTCGCAAAACTGGTCGCAATGGTCGCATGACACTGTCTACTAACAAACCACTTCCACCACATGCACCACGCTCATTACCTCCAGCCTTTATACCACCACCAGCAAGGACCATGAGCTACAGACCACCACCCATACCAGAGTCGCACTATGTCAATGAAATGATGATGAGTTACAATGATGGTATGTTTTAACTTTTATGTTTTCCAACAATATCATTTTTATAATAACTGCATGAAAAAGGCCTTTTTTCTTTGCTTGAATTGCAAAAATCAAACTTTTCAAGCATCTTTCGGAGGAACTGCAAGATCAATTCAGTAGCAGGAAGAGTGTTACTTTTTTCCTAAGGAAGTGACTTTTTATATGAATAAAATTATAAAAAAGAGCCTGTTCATGCCCTTATTAAAAAAAAAAAAGTATACGTTGTGTAACAAGGGTGAAAAAGTGGCTTTCTCAGACATTGGGATGATGTTTTGAGCACTCGTGTATGTCTTGGGTACCTATGGTACCCTTGACTACCACTTATAATCCAATATTAGCCTTGCTAAAAAGAGCCAATTTTCTGTCCTAGTTGCATAATATACTATTTCATATGAGACAGTAAGAGCATTTTCTCTTTACAGTTAGAATTCCAAAACCAAAGGAGTCTGAGTATTTGCAATATCATACAAAAGGTACGATATGGCTAGTTTGTTGCTAAGGCTTATGTCTTTATAAAAAAAAACAGTGAGCATTTTATCACTGATGTTTAACATCCACTACTATATCATAAATTACACAGGCCCACAAAAAAAAATAAAGTGGTCTGCGCGAAGAACGAGACTATGATGTTAACATCATAGTCTCGTTCTTCGCGTAAACCACTTTATTTTTTTTGTGGGCCTGTGTTATGATATTTAAGAAAGTGGCTAGATCCATTTGTTTTAAAGTTTGTTTTTTCTCGAGCAGACTGAAAATTCAATAGTATATTATACAGCTAGGGTACAAAGTAGGCTATGTATTCTCTGCGCACGAGTTGTTGCCCAAGCAAAGCAAGAGTGATATACACGCAGGGATACACAGCTCACCTCTGTTACTGAGTGCAGTATAGGATTTTTTAGCATACCCACTCTAAAGTTCGTACTTGATCGTCACGAGAAGCGCGAAAATATAGCAACATATTTATTTCCCAACCTTATTTTAGTTTTCCGCGTGGCACTGGTAACTAGAGCAGGGGTAGGAATTAAATGTAGTTCTTTTTTCCCGACTCGACGGCAATAAAATAAGCACTTTTTGCTAGGGGGTGTTAAAAATTGATACTAAGTAGCATAAAATATATATATCATAACATTTATTCTCCAGATTACTTGATGGATTCGCATCACCATCATCAAGCAGCATTAAGGCGTACTGTTAGCAATGATTATGCTCCCGCAATGCCGCCACCTCCACCATTGTTCAATATTAAACCAGTACCTTATGATTGGGATAAACCTGTACGCAGCAGCACTTTATCCAGAAGTCAAACAGTTCGGGCATCTGATCATAGCAGTAGGCCAAGAGATTATAAAGTTATTCCACGTTCAGGAATGGTAATATTGCGCTCATTCGTGTACATTTGTATCTTGTAACTGAAGTACCTTAACCTATTCGCCCTTAATATGGAAAATATTGTTGTTTCAGAGTAAAGCTGAGTCACCACTACCGTACAGGAATGAATGGACCTTTAGTTCAAAGTCACGGTAAGATACATTTTTTATAAAAAAACCGTTGTTTGGATACTATATAATAAAACTCAAGGAAAAATCAGAACATGTTTATTTTTTGCAGAACGATAATACCAGAGAATTCTATGGAAGCCAAATATTATACCATGAGGAATCACAGAGAAGTCGGAGTAAAATCTCGATTAGACTCGCCTCCTCCCAAAGCAAGTCGCACTGCATCAAATTCTTCCCGACCCAAGTCTACCTCCACTGCTGCTGGTTACAGAATTGTTGTATCTAACTTGCAAGCAAACGTCACTCAAGAAGATATTAAGGTACGTTATGATAGTGATTAAGCAGTAAATTATTTATGCATTTCCTCCAATTGTTTTATTTTCTGCCGGCAGGAATTGTTTGAAGATGTTGGAGAGTTGCTAGTGTCTAGGTTAGTTAGGCCAGGTATTGCTGAAGTAATATATAAAACTTTGAAGGATGCAACCAAAGCTGTAGAGACATACCATAACCGACAATTAGATGGTCACCCAATGAAATGCCTTCTCGTCAATCCTCGGCCAAAAACTTCGTCATCTGCATCATCTTCAAGCAGAGTGCTTGCTCAGTGAGTCAATTGTTTTTGCAGCTACTTAAGGGCTCTCGGGAATATAGATATAGATATACAATAAGCGAGAAAAATAGCGGTTCCTTGCATCCCAACTTTTGAACCAACCGGTGCACCAATGATGCTGAAAATGATATATGTTATAGTTTGATATACTCTTTCTGCGGGAAAGCGGGCTTTTAAGCCTCCGCGAGCCCTGTGTATCAACAATGGTTATTTAAACTTATCGATTTTAAAGCTGTCAGAGAAAAGCGTAAAGACAACATGTTTCGAAATGGGGAGAAAATAAGTAATCACATTTTGTAATTTATAGAGTCAACAGAAGCTTATAAACTCGCCCGCAGAAAGGGTATAACAAAGAATTACATACATAATTTTCAGCGTCATCGGAGCACCGGTTGATTCAAAAGTTGGGATGGAAGGTACCACTATTTTTCTCGCTTATTACATAGCTATATATATACTCCCGATGGCTGTTTAGGGGCCTCTGCAACAACATTATATGTCGAATTTATTTGTTTATATATATATATATATATATATTAAACGGAAAAAACAAGGATGTCTGTGCCATTGGATTTCCCTAACGAAAGAGTTTTTGGAGATTAAAAATATATTAAGCGATATTTTAGTGTATGTATTGGCTGGGAAGTAGGCTCAAGTCGCTCCTGTCTGCCGTTTTTCTATGAAATATCCTTAAGGGGCCACGATACCTTATATATAGATATACTAACAACGTTAAATATTAGTTTTTTTTTTATATTACACAACAACGTTAAATTTACCTCCTCTTTACGCCCAACTTTTAAAAAATTGACTTCTTTTTTGACTTTTAAAAATCTACAATCAATAGTTTTTATCATTACCTGGGCGCGGAAGCGAGCTTGATAGCATTCGTCAACGGTAGCCTGGAGAAAATCCTAAAGAGAAAATTATTTTCCCCATATGCTTTCTCGGCCCATCAAAACAATTGCCGATCTGATGTAACCCTAAACTGATAGATCGGGCTATAGCGCATTTTTAATTATTTTTTCTCCAGGATCCCGTTGACGAATGCTATCAAGCTCACTTCCGCGCCCAGGTAATGATAAAAACTATTGATTGTAGATTTATAAAAGTCAAAAAAGAAGTCAATTTTTTAAAAGTTGGGCGTAAAGAGAAGGTAAATTTAACGTTGTTAGTACTTATATTTATAAGGTGTCGTGGCCCCTTAAAAATTGAAAACAATTAAAATCAACAATCGATCTTGATGCTTAACCTTGAATTTTATATTGTAACACTCAACCATGAGAAATGATATAGCAAGGCTTTGATGTTTGGCTAAATCTGCAGTCGTCATATTCTATCTTGTTTGTAAAATACTAACATAAAATTAATGTAAATTACTTAATTTTTTTTATGTTAGTATTTTGCACTCTGCGCAAAATACAGTTAATGTAAATGAGTACTGGTATTATTTATGAGTGCAGAGGTTATTAGATTAATGTAAATAAATTAGTACTACTATTATTTATTTGCAAGTGCAAAGGTTATTCGCTCAATGTTCACATTTGCATAATATAGGTATGTCTAATGTCTATATCTGTGACGATTTTAAATGCTTTTTTTGCGACTCAACCGGAGAAAACTTTTGCAATTTTTAACGATTATTCATAGAAACAGGGAGGTATGAGCGACTTGAGCCCATTCCCCAGCCAAATACAACCACGAAAGAATCGCCTCGTACTTTTTTATCCCCAAAAACGCGTTTGTTAGGGAAATCCAATGGCACAAACACACCATTGTTTTTCTCGACACACACACGTGTGTGTGTGTAAAAATTCAACATATAATGTTAGTGTAGAGGCCCCTTAAATTTAATCTTAGTATTTTCGCTGTTGCTAAAATCATTCGACTGTTGTTTATGTATTTCCAGATCTAGAAGTTCAAGTAGCTATTCGCAGCCGAGTTTAGGAACAGTCCATCGTGCTTTATTCGATGATTAGTGACTTATGATATTTTTGTGAATCAAAGGACCTTCAATATTTTACGCTAAAAGACTTTGAGAAATGGTAAAACTGTGTAATTCCATTTGTATTTAGAAATACACCACATAATTTCTTAAACATTTTTCAAGGTGTAAGAACATGCATTCTCATTTGTATCAAAAGGTAATAAATAAATAATTTGTTTTTGTCGATTTGTAACTTGAAGCTTGATTGTTTCATTTGTCTGATGGCACGTGTGAAGCTTCACGAATTTGAAGATAAAGTTGGTGGGTGGATAGAAATACAAGATAAAATGTAATGTTGCAGCTTTCTGTTATAGAGTTTATTTACTTGTGTTTTTTTCTTTGTATATATATATATATGTGTGTGGGTGTGTATGTGTGTGTGTATTTATTTGTTTATTTATTCTTTTGAAGATAATCACAACATTGTAGTCCATACCTGTAGAATACAAAAGCTAAAGTCCACATGCATTCTACTTGACGAATTAGGCAAAGACCTATAAATACACAATCCAACGAGCAATAATCGTCCGAAATTAAGATCATATCATCTTGATTGTAATTTATAATATTTAATGGCACATGAGTAATTTGAAGTTCTTCCCGTAATCTCTGTCGCGCGCGTTGTGTCCCGTAAAACGACACTTGTAACATAAACACAATTGATCTTTGAATGTTTTCAGTAGACAAATGTATATAAATATATATGTATGCGCGCGCGCGTGTATACATTTTGACGATTACAATGATTCTCATCCGCCTTGGTGCCGGCGGAGCATATATATTACACGTCCTCGGGGATAAAAGACATGCAAGATACAAAACATATCTAAAAAAATTATCGTTATACACCTCTTTTTCCTCGTTAAATAGTAAAAGACTACCAGATTCGAACTCAGCAGCACGCATCCGTATTTACAGAAGGGGATTCGCGAATGGCGAACAAGCCGTCAATACTGAATCAGATTCCCGCAACTCTCGCTCGAGCAGTAATCTCTCGTTCTCCCCGCTCGCAAAGTATAATGATAGGTGGAAAATTTGAGAGAAGTGGATGGAAAGTAGGAAAGGTACTCGCGTTACGCTGCTAGAAGCTGGCGACGAACGACAAGAGAGAGAGAGAGAGAGAGAGAGAGAGAGAGAGAGAGAGGCGCGTCATCATCAGTTCCCTCATTGATGATAATTGTTCTTGCGGTGCCTTGATCCGCCGCCGCCGCTCCCATTCGATTTATTTGGCATACGGAGTACCTCCGCGTACGACATCTCGAGTCTGCGGAGCTTGGCGACCTCTTCCGAGGCGGTGCCGCGCTTGTAGCTTTCGGCCCCGGCTTCCGCCGCGGAGCCCTCCTGCTGCTGTTGATGGTGGTGGTGGTGGTGGTGGTGGTGGTGCTGCTGCTTCTGCTGCTGCTGCTGCTGCTGCTGCTGCTGCTGCTGCTGTCGAGCGCGCGGCGACCTGCTCGGGTAGAAGTGCGTCGTGTTACCGTTCCACACGAAGCCGTCCGTCATGTCGGAGGCTTGGAGCGGCCGGAAGCGGCGTCGGCTGCCGGACCTGAGCTGGACGACGCGAGGGTTCGGTGTCGGGATGACGTCGGCCGTCGCTCCGGGCGACGTCTCGCCGCCGGGTTGGAGGCGCCGCGACTTCTTCGCCGAGGTCTTCTTGCGCACCTGGACCGAGAGGTACTCGAGGGGCTGCCGCCTCGTGTTGCTGTGCAGGGGCGCCGGCTTCCTGCCTTCCGGCGTGGCCCGCGCCGCGTCGTGGCCGGCCTCCTCCTGATGGTGCTTGCGGCCGCCCACGAGGACGGGCGTGTGCACGCGAAAGACAGGCTCGGAGACGGCGAGGGAGACGATGCTGCGCGTGTCGTCGGTCGTCTCGCTAGGCACGTCCTCGAGGACCGAGAGCATCGAGCCGTCGCAGTCCCCGGCCTTGGGGGTGAGCAGTCCGTCGGCCGACGGCTCGTCGCCGAGCAGGGGCAGCTGCGTGCCCTCGTCCTTGGCGACGGCCGCGCGCTTCAGCACCTCGAAGATCTCGCTGAAGAGTTTGCGGTACTCGGGCGTCTGGTGGAAGCGGCCGTCGAAGGTGCTGCTGTCGTCGTAGATGCTGAACTTGCAGTCCTCGCCGTCGGCGATGGAGCAGAGGAAGGAGCCGGGCCGACCCTCGGTCTGCGTGGCCTTGTTGCTCGTCTCGTCGCTGAAGCCCGAGGAGGAGGTCTCCGCCTCGGAGAAGTCGGTCGGCGTGCCGGCGAAGGGCTTCGTCGCGCGGCGCGGCCTCTGCGCCCCCTGTGCCCTCTGTGCCTCGCGGCCGCTCTCCGGCTCGGACTGGCCGCTGTTGAACGCGCCGAACTCGCCGGACATCTGCAGCTCCTCCTGCAGGGACATGGCCGTGGCCGCCGGGCCAGCCCCCGCGGGAATCGGAGCCGGGGCCGCCGCCGACGCGCCGCCGCTGGGCTTGCGCCGTTGGCAGGCCAGGTGCTGCTGGACCTTCAGCAGAGCCTCGTACTTCTCCACTAACACTCGGTACGGATTTCCATGCTCCTCCTCGATGAGCTCGGACTTGCTGCTGAGTTCCTACAAAAGCAATTCATCGTTAGTAACGCCCTCGGCTCTCCGCTCGCCGGCGAAAACACATGCCATGCGACATCGGACATCGGACATCGGACGTGAGTTTTCTTTTTCCTTCTCGGACCAGCCCTTTCGGAATATTAGCTGGGCTGCTCGACGAGCGAGCAAGAGAGTAGCGAGAGTGAGGAAAGCCGGGATGGGACCTATGGATGCGGGACGGGCGCCAGATTTATAGGATGTTTTGTAGTGCGTGACAGCAGATGTGCAATCAAAAGAAGTCAAAACGTGGAGTTTGGTAAACAAATTTTTATTAAGAATCATATAAATCTGGCACACATACAATTAAGTAAGTACACAATGCGTTCAAGTGAAAATCCGACTAGAGATACACCACTAGCAGTAATAAAATACAGTAATTCGCACAAACATGCAGATTCAACGGACACGCAAGCGAATAATCGAATAAAGTGAGATTTAACGCAGTGCCGCTTGATTCGATTCGTACTCAAGCTCACTTCGCTACGTGATCTAATTGCGATATGTATAGTAAATTGTTACTTGCTGGAATTGATGGATGATATGGAACAAAGTTTCAACGCGCGGCATACGTTACAATGATTTTTCAATTACACATAGGCAAAAACATTCTGCAACAAGCACCACCGCATATAAATGTAAATGTAAATGTAAATGTAAATGTAAATGTAAATGTAAATGTAAATGTAAATGTAAATGTAAATGTAAATGTAAATATGTATTCGAATTAATTTATCATCAGGCGCGTGTGTGAGGAATGATGCAAGATTTAAATTAAGCGATACATTAGTCTGTTTAGTTATGTGATGCGTGGGCGCTTAAGCAGCAGTGATGGTAGTTATTATAGCTATATGCGAGATTGAAAATCTTGGAGCATGGTAGCTACTATTATTCGAATGATACGCATCCGTGTGAAATAACGTTTCCATAAAGAGCGAGCGACGCGAGAGTCGTGGAATAATATATTTCATTCGGGGTTTCTCCGGAATAATCGGATCGATATTTTCAGTCTCGCGCGATGAGTTATTGGCTCGATATACGGAACCGCGTGCGCCGGAGAAGTCGCAGTGCGAAAGTGTCGGTTAGAGTGCGGATCGACCGACCAAGGCACATGATTTCGTACAATAATCGTCGCTCCCTACGAGGACTACCCACTTGCGGAAGCATAGAGAGGTTTAAACCGTTGCGTCGCGCTAGTCTTCGGAGGGATCGAGCGACGATATGTGCGTGTGCGTGTGCGTGTGCGCGCGCCCGCGTCCGGTGGCAAGATTGCAAACAATCCGGCGGTTGCTGCACTCAGTCGTGAATTAGGAACGAAGTCATTCTGTAAATATACATGTTCAATCTTATCATGCGATAAATCTAAAAGTGTCTATGAAACGCGCGAGATCCTCGCATATGCCTGTAGCTGTTTGGTCGCGAGGTAAAACCGCTCATTTACCGCCTCACGAGAGTCTCGTGAGCAAACGTCTGGGAAGCAGGATCGTTTTCAGCGCAATGACGGGATAAAAGAAGGGTCTGATCAGCTTGTGAACGAACTTTGGCACGATTCTCTGACAACTGAAATAGCCCATTTTATCCGAGAAGAGACAGAGAAGCGAAGGCGGATTCCACAAGCAAGTCACTATCTTCCAGATGAGACAAGTGAAATTCGTACGTTCTCTAATAGCCGTGGGTATCCTACAGTTTGTGGCAACTGTTTCCTAAAGAAGCAAATAAAAATCATTACTATATCGGAGCTGCTGGCATGCGGCAAGTCTCTCTCTCTCTCTCTCTCTCTCTCTCTCTCTCTCTCTCTCTCGCCCCCCTTCAAACCGCGCGACGTGACTACTATCAAGTACTACCGACTAGTATATATGAGGAAAAACGCGAAAAATCCCTTCCCGGCCTCGAAAAAACGAGGAAATTTAGATTTTGGGGCACGCGGCTGGTGGAACAAAGATTTTCTATCTCTACATGTTTAAGCTCTCAGAAAAAAGTCCTTTTGAGGAAAAATGAATCTTTTTGACTCAAAAGGATAATAATCTTAAATATGTCCCCAAGCGGCACTCCGTTTGATTCAACAGGAAAATAATCTTCTCGCAAGAAAAATAATTCTATTTCCCCGAATAGGAATCAGTTTGCCACAAGAGTAAAAAATTTTGCTTCTAATAGATAATAAGTTTGAAACAAAATGATTCCTTTTGAGGGAAAAGGAAAATCTTTTCACCATCAAAATTTTATTGCTAAAAAATATTGTGATTCTTACCCGAAAACGATTCCTCTTGAGTCAAATGAATCATTTCTTGTGGTAAGAGGATATGTTCTTTTTTGAGCCTTTTTGTAAAATTACTCGAAAATGATTCTTTTTGAATCAAGAGGATTCTTCTTGGTGAAAGATGAAAATGGCATTTTTAAGCGAACATGGTACTTAAAATGAAAAGGAAAATCCTCTTGGTTCAAAAAAATTAATTCTTGAGTTAATATTTTTCTTCTGGAATCAAAATGAATTTCCTTTCGAATCAAAACGATTTAGACAAGAGGAAAATCCTCTTGCTTCGAACAGGCCATTTTTCTGAGTGAGGGTACTTCTTAAGTGTTGGAAAGTGGTTTTGCATTGTTTTAAATATGTAGAATTAGAAAATTTTTGCACCAGCACGCAGAAAAATGTCCTCTTGTTCCAAGAGGAAATAATCTTAAATTAGGACCCAAAATTAAAATCGTGTTGAAGCAAAAGGATTCCTTTTGACTCGAATAGATTCCTTTTGATTCAATCGTAATCCTTTTGCTTTAAAAACTTTTTGCTTATTAGAAAAATTTTGAAGCAAAAGGAATCTATTCCAGTCAAAAGGAATCCTTTTGCTTCAACATGATTTTAATTTTGGGTCCTAATTTAAGATTATTTCCTCTTGGAACAAGAGGACATTTCTCTGCGTGAGCGACGTACCCCAACATCTAAATTGCCTCGTTTCTTCGAGGCCGGGAAGAGATTTTTTTCGCGTTTTTCCTCATATAGTCCGGTGGCTGACTGGGGTCTGAGTGGCCATTTCAGGTCCCCTCAATATTATGACGGTTCTTCGTGTTTGTTTTTTTTTGTTTTTTTTGTTTTTTGTTTTTTTGTTTTTTTTATGAGGAATTCGAATTTCTTGATTACCAAGCCCGTACTTGGTTCAGTTCTTTATTATAAACAAATTAATGTGGAACATAGCGATTTTTCGTTTTTGTTTTAACAAAATAGAATTCATAATTACTAAACTATCATAAAACAAAGATTTAAGAACAAGCATTTAGAAAACTTGTACATTTCCATACAATACAGACTCATTAATATAATTGTTATTAGTAGCAGCATTATCATTATCATCATTTATCGATGTACACTTTACATACACACACGTTAGTTTACTTTATCATCAAATCCGGCCTAAATGAACGATAATAATTGTGAATAATTTTAATTAATTTAATTTGCTTCAATAACGTTTTTGTTGATGAAGAATGGGATCATGTATGGTAATGAATGAAGAGCCATCAGAACGTCGAGAGAACCTTCAAAACCATGAGAATCCGCTTTTTATGTTAATAGGGAACAGACATGATTTTTAAAACCTTTTTTCAAATAAAGTTAAGGTTAAATCTTACTACACAAAAGTACAAGAGTTACGATTTTTACTGCAATATTTTTTAAGTGATATTGTTTTGCAAATTCGGTTTGCTAATGTTACGTTTAAACAATTGAGAGCTCACGTGATCAATATGGCGGCGCAAAGGATGAAAATATATATAGATGTATAAACGCATGTTAATTCTAATAAATAAAATCACCCTATTGTTTGCTCAAAAATCATAATAGAGATGAGAGATAATGCTTCAAAATCAAAATGGATTAATGATGACTGAATTTATGTACTCAAATGCCCGTACGTTAGGTTAGGTCTTTATCCTTCGAGCTGCCATATTGGAGAGCTGCCATTTTAAAAACTACTCAAACATATGAATTTTTAATTAATCATATTAGGGCCTAGAGGTACTAAATCAGCAAAAAATTGATACATAACGTATTCTTATGCTACTTTCTACTGTATATAAGTATTAATATGTATATAGCAAAACCATGTCTGTTCCCTATTGGCTGATAAGCTCGGTGGTAAGCAAGATATTCGGATTGCTCGCCGGGCCAAAAACATAAAGAAGAATCGTGATCATATTGAGGGGAGCTGAAACGGCCACTCGGAGCCCAGACAGCCAGCACCGGATCTAATCTAATCAGCTTGTTTGGAAAAGCAGTTGCATCAGCTGCGCCGCTTCCTCTCGACGAAGTGCGGCTTGAAGAGCTTGGCGATCGCGGAGTAGGTGAGCGTGCGAAGCGCATGGTAGAGCAGGCCTTTGGAAAGCAAACTACAGAGCAGGAGCATGCAGGCGGACAGCAGTCGGGACAGTAGGGGAGAGTCGGAGGAGGCGGTGGCTCGGCGCTCTCGGCGTGGCCGCGGTCGCGGTCGCGGCCGGCCCCTTATCGCGATGGTGTTTTGCGATCCCCCTTCGCTCTGGCTTCGTTGCGGGAGGGGTTGCTTTACCTGGAGCGTGCTGTCGACGTCGCGGAGCGACTCGGCGAACGACTCGGCGAGACTGATCTCGTCGTCCTCCTCCTGGTCCAGCATGACCGAGAGCTCGTCCTGAGCGCGTGAGTCGGTGCCGCGCAGGCAGCGGCCGCACAGGTGGCCTTGCCTGTCGACGGAAAGTAGAAACGTTATATAGAGCCCCTTATGACTGTTAAGGTCATATCAACTATCAACTTAACGAGGCTTAACTTCCTCCGATGTGCCGGAGTCGAAAGAGTACGTACCTGACTTCCTCGAGCGTGTTGATCTCGTCCTGGAGGTTCTTCATGTCCTCGGCCTTGGACTTCCAGTGGCTGAGCTGCTCCTCCATGTGCGCGTGCTCCTGCAGGATGACGTCCATCTGCTCCTTCAGCTCGGCCAGCCTCTTCTGCTCGCGGGCTCGCTGGAATCGCGCCTCCTGCAGCTGCTGCCGCAGCTTCGCCGCGTCCTCGTCGCTGGCCCCGGCCGTCGTCAGCTGCTGGAGCTGGGCCTCCTGCATGTCCGGACTCGACCTCCTCGGTGACACAGCCATCTGCACAGCGTTTGTCGCGTTACTCTCTTTATGCTTGCGTTACTTTCGTTACTTTCGTCACTCTCTCCAGGCGCTTACGTTTTGCGTGCTGCCGTCGCGCTGGGGAGCCGTCCTGACGAGGCCGGCCTGTGCGCTCGGGGCGACGCTCGCCTTGGCGCCGGGGGCCTCGCTCCAGGCCTGCTGCTCGCGCAGCAGAGCTTCGTGCCGCTTGCTCAGCTCGTCGCACTTCTTCTGCAGCTCGTCGACGCGGGCCTCGAGTGTGTCGATCGTCAAGCACTGACTGCGGGAACACGAGACAATTGAGTACAGTTGAGTATAGTAAAGTACAAAGTATAGTATAGTATATGCAAATAGCATGCAAATAGTATGCAAGTAGTATGCAAATAGTATGCAAATAGTGGCGCTGATAACGATTAACGAGGCTGATAACGCGCCCTCACCTCTTGATCTGCTTCTTGTCGTTGGCGTTCTCGAGGGCCAGCCTGTGATTGGCCCGCTCGAGGTCCTGGATGCTGACCTCCAGCTGCTCGTAGATCTTCAGCCGGGAGTCGTTGACCTCTCTCAGAGCGGCGGTCTGCTTTTTCATGTACTGCGGGCACGCAGAGGATCGTTACGGACACCGCCCCATCGCCGATCGTCGGCACAAGTTGCGAACTTTGCGAATTTCGCGGCTACTCACCTCTATCTCCTGCGCCTGATCGTCGATCGTGCACTGGTGGATCTTTATGCAGTTCTCGAGCTCCTTGTTGCGCTCCAGCAGCGTCTTGCCGAGCTCCGCGGCCAGCTGAAGATCTGCAACAAGCAAAGCAACAGGTCTCCGCTTTAGATGTATAGCGATTTGTCGATTAAGCGATTAAGCAGCGAGAAAAAGCTCGAAATAGCCTCGGAAATGGCGCGAGGGGCCGCGAGGGGCCGCGAGGGGCCGCGTTGACCCGCGTTCACCTCCCCGCGTTCACCTCCCCGCGTTCACCTCCCCGCGAGTGGAAGATAACGATTCGATTTCAATCGGCTCGGCTTGTGCGAATCACTCAAATGCGTCAAGTTGCATTGCCAGCTTGTCACTGTTGTCACTGATTGCTGGGAAAGCCGAATACTCAGCGTTGAACGAGAGACGAACGGGCGAAGCGCTCCGGCCGAGACTCCTCGCCAGACTCCGCTCTCATTGGCGCGATTCGCGATTCGCGATTCCCGAGTCCACAATCCACGCAGTGAGCGAGCACAGTCACAGACTCGCTAGCAATTTCATTCACGTCGGCGGTTACCTTCGGGGCCGCGAAGACAGTCCAGCTCGATCGAGTAGTCCCAGCAGTCGAGCGAGCTGAGCTGCGTCGGCGGCTCCCAGACGATGTCCAGGCTCGTCTCGCCGCTCATCTTGGCCTCTTTGCTCCTCAGTTCCTCGACGGCCGAAGCGATTTATTCACTCGGAGTTTCAAGTGTCGATACCATCGAAGCCCGTAAGCACAAGCTCGCAGCCTGACGTAGGCTCTGACGAGCGCTCGAGCGGCTCGAGTCGCGTCCGTTCCCGTCGAGCGCAGCGCGGAGACTGAGCTGCAGTGAAGCCACTGAGGCCACGGCTGCGAGCTGAGGGTCTGCGCAAGATGCCAAGATCTCCCCAAACGGGGATTTGCCGGCGCCGCACGACACCCCCACCTCCGGCCCCTTCCACCGCGTTTCTCCGCGATTCCCTCGTGCTCCTGCCCCCACCAGCGCCCGGCATCATTCCCACTCCCACGCCCTTTCACCGAGATGGGCGGGGTAGGAGGCAATCATTGAGGCAATGCTCCGCGGACCCTCTCGTGAGTCTCGTGGCCCTCTCCCTGACGAGTACATCGAGTGCACATCGAGTAGCACATCGTTTTCTGCAGATAAGAGCCAAAGTCGGGAGTCTCAATCCGATCGCTTGCTCCGAAACTCATTTTTCTTACGTCGCGTTCCTCACTTCTTTTTATTAGCGATCTCCCGTCCAACTGCAACGTTCAATTTTTCAATTTTTACCCAGTTCTCGAGCGGTAGTCTATGCGCGCATCACTCGCGCATCATACGATCGAATAACGACGAGCTGCAGAGCCGACGCATCCTCATCTCTATTATACATCAAGTATGACAAACTCGCTGTCAACAGCGCTCCAGCGCGGCCTGGTACGGTATACAATATTTTTCGCGGGAGTATTCAAGAGCCCATGCGTATTAATAAGTAAGAGCGAAAGAGAAGGGACAACTCTGCACTGTAACAGTACGGCCTTTCTTTTTCCCACGAAGGCGCGCGGCTTTTGAATTTCGAACGTGACTGCTCTGATCCCGCAACTTCGTGTGCCTATGGAGCGGAAGAAACGACTTATTGAAATACATTAACGCGATAGCTATTGATTTTAGCAAAATGAAGCCACTCTGAAAATACATACACAGGTAGACAGGCATTCTAAGCCAACTCACATTAGTCAGCTGATCCCAGGAAAGTCGTCACAATACAAAGCTCCATTATTGAGTCGCTGAATTTCTAATTTACATAATTTCTAATAAAAACGAACGCGGCGAGAGGGCGATTAATATACCGTAAAGATACTCCTCTGATGGTTCTAACGTTTCTATGTGCTGCGCAGGTAAATTAATATTAATATCGTGATCGCCAGCTAAACCTCGCCGTTAGGCGGTCGGCTCGTTACTCGGCTTTTTTCCCGTGCACAGCGTGCGGCTGTGCGCGTAAGCGTAAAGCATAGCCGAGCTGCGCGATCGCACAATTGAATCGTTTGTCGAGGTTGTTGATGCGTGATATGATGAGCGTTTGCATAATGCCGCCGCCGTTTGCGCCGTCAGTGCAATTGACCGATGCTCTCGTGCGAAAATACTGGCGATGCACTGTGCGCATTGCCTGCGTACCCGTACCTGTGCCCACGTACTTATGTGCAGCGAAACCAGGTCGAGCGAGAGGTCGAGGGTTCGTATCGTCTCTCTGCTTGGAAAAAGCCCTGGGATCTCCAGTCGAGGCCTGTGCAGTGCAGGACTAGCTTCGGCGGGACAGCTCGCAGGATGCACTGAATAAGGACGCGGCGATGTAAATAATGCGCTGCCTGAGTATACCTATACGCAATACCTATATATTGCTGTAGTCGCGATCTTTCGATTCAGCTGAGCAGGCCTACTGGGATTTTCGAACGTCCGTCCTCGTTGGAGGCTTCATAAGCGATGATCCGATGATTGAGATGATTCAGAGGAAAATTTTCTACTCATTGTAAAGTAGTACTAGCTTCCAATTAGCGGAAACGATGCATGCTTATATATATGAATAACTTGAATGAAAACGCCATTACTGATGGCTCCGACCTTGTATTCTCGCATGCAGTTAAGAATTAAGGTTCACCACTAAATTCATTTTCTTAGGAAATTAATGAAACTTTGCAGACTGCTTCGTAATGATTGAGAAGCTGAGATATGAGGCCTCAAAGTTCGGGCCCGCGCGAAACGTACATTTTCGTTGATTGCAGCCGAACGCTTCTTACGTTTTATCTTATCTTGTTGAACAACTAAAGTAAGCTTAAGGACGATATTGCGAATCTTTTGAGACCTCGTGAGCAATGATCTGACGTCTTATAGTTCCCGAGTTATTGTAATCTAAAGTAGGCTGTCGTCAGCCGCGCGCGCACGCATATATACTATAGGGTGTACGTGTAAGCGTGTACGCGTGAGTCTCTCGCTCACCGACGCGGCGCGCCTAGACCTAGAGGCGCGTTCAAAACTCTCTGCGCTGCGGAGAGGGGGACGCCATGCGGAGAGAGCGCAGCAGCGAGCCGAACTTTTGGCAGGGACTGTCGGTGGTGAACCTCCTTAACTGAGACGATTGATCATTAAGATTGATGTTTCTGTGACGACCGCCTACGACTTGATGTATACAATTGTACAATTGTACAATTGTACACATGCATATAATAGGTATGTAGAAGGCGCCGGCCGCGCGTTTTCGCTAATTGCCCTCGTCTCTCGCAGTTGTTAAAATGCCATTCGCCGGGACGACCATCGCACGGTAAGTGAAGCCGGCGAACCGGCTGCACCCTCATTTCAAGACACCTTTAACATGAAATTGAGATTACGAATTTTGGCACGAAATAAGCTAGACTGCGAATGAGACTGCATGAATGAAAGTCCGTTAGTCCGCACAGCGCCTCGCACAGCGCTTTTGCAGTTTTGCAGTGCCGACCTCTGATAAGCATTGTGTTCATTCTCTCGACCAATGAGTTAAATTCTTTCTCAGGTTCAAAATTCAAAACGGGACTACCACGTTGTAGCGGCTTTTTTATACCAAAGAGAGCCGGTACAGTGATAGTCTGATAGTAAACGCAAAATATGATTTTACGCGAAATATGAGAGCGTCAGATGACCATTACGAGGAAAATTTGCGCCGAGGACTAGACCGCATGAACACATCTGGGACGCGCGATGAACAAGGCTATGCATCACTTCGAACATCGTCCCCGCTCTCGAGCAGAAAGCAGGTAAGTAGCGTCCGGGGGCCGGCGAAAGCAATGATAGCTCGGATAAATCAAAGCTAATCGAAGGTAAACGCGCAAACCCCGAATCGAGCCCCGCAAGTCGGCCGCACGACGCAAGTAACGCAACAATGCACAGCAGAGGCCAGAGGGGGAAAGGAGCCGAAAAAAGCTCGGAGGGAGCGAGATCATTGTTGCCCGTGCCTCCGAGGCCTCCGAGAGCAAGCCTTATCCATCTCCTCGCTCGATCGGAAGAGACGCGAGAAGTTCGAGGGAAAACGAGCGAGCGTGACAGACATGAGTGCAAAGTTCCGAGATAATAAATAAAAAAGAAATTACCTGAATGTAGAAGGAGGGGGAGGCGCGACGCGTATACAAGCCATGCCATCCCCCTCCTTCTACATTTAGGTAATTTCTTTTTTATTTATTATCTCGGAACTTTACACTCATCGAAATCGAGTAAAAAATCGATTCCAATGCGAAATTGAACGCTCTTTCGACTGGTGCAGGCCATTTTACTGTACGTTAAGCCGTTTTCGAGATGTAAGCAAAACTAATTTTTGCACTCTGTTTTCGCATAGAACCCGTTCACCTAGGAAGCTGCAAATTTTAGAATCGTCTTTTTTGACCTCGATTTACCTAATAACCAAAATGCAGCCATTTCTATCGTAGGTCGATTTCAAAGCTAATTTTACTGGACTATGTGTTTGTATGGCAATCGTCGGCCGACTCGACGTGTCTCGGCGGCGCGGCGGCGTCTACAGCCGCGCACGTGTCGGCGGAACAGAGCGGCTGTTTTATTATTATTAATTATTATTATTATTATTATTATTATTATTATTATTATTATTATTATTATTATAGCCTACCCAAGTCCTCTCGAAGAGTCTTATGCGGCTTATACAATGGTATAGGCCAGAGAGGCTCCCTATAGTCGCGGTGCATGTGCATCACATCGGAATGTACTGCGCATGCATCTCGACTGGCCCTACAGTTTAATTATACAGTGTGAAACTGTATACAGTGGGTTCCGATTCCGAACCACTGGAGCTTTGATGTTATAAAACACTTATGCATAGAACATACAAACGTAATACTATGTAAACCATAGACATACTAGAACGTCTATGATGATGAGAGTCAGGCTTGAACCCAGAACCTCCGGATTACCAGCCCGACACTCTGCCCAAGTTCGAGTTCCTCAAATTCCCACTTTCGCGTGGGCAAAGCTTTCGGCGAGGCTTACAAGTACAAGGCGGCTCCGGTGCATTCGCCTTCCTTTGCGCAAAACGGTCATTCGAAACGAAACGCATTATGTGCGTACGTACACTGGACATACATAACTGGTATAAGCGGAGCGAAATTGCGTTCGATTTGGTACGGCGGCGATGATGGTTGAGCGCTTGGCTCGTTGCTGATCGAACGATGAAAGATACAATGGCATAGGATGGGCTGTATGGGGCAAGTTTTTCATTATATAATTGAATTAATGAAAGGCGCTTTTGTCTTCGTCTAGGAAGCGACAGTCTCATCATCCGTCAGAAATTGCATAAAACACGCAATACTATTTCACTCGAAATTTTCTTCACTTCCCCTATACTCAAAGCTGGACACTTTTCTCTTTTTTGGACGCTGCCTTATTATAAGGGCCGCGCGTTGCAAAGTGAAGCGAGTGAAGTCTCGAAGCTAGGCAATGCAAATTAGAAAACGTCCCAGAACTATATCCGATGGAATTTTTGAAGTGAATACTTCTATAGGCCCGTTGATGGGTACATTTTGCTGGGGAGTGAATCGGCGAGCGGCGAGCGGCGAGCGGCGAGCGGCGAGCGTCACGGCGGCGCGACAGATAAATTCGTCACGAAAGTAGCGGCAGCTCTCTCCCCTCCACGGCTCTCTTCCCTGCTCCCCTTTCACCGCGCTCTCTTCACCCACGCGTAGCTGACAGCTCTCTCCCCTCACCTCACCGCTCTAATACAAGCGCTGCAAGCGGCTATCGCGTATTAAAAGTATCGGCTCTTTCTGCCGAATTTCGGGCCTCTCGATGCGCTTGGCGTTCTCTACCTAGTACCTATAATCTGATGTAAGGCTATGCCGCGTCTCCACACGCTCGGCGTTCTATATCTAACAGCGTCAGTTGTATGTAAACAAATCAGTTCTTTTTTTATTATAACTGCAATACGCATCAAATTATACAATATAATGGAAAGTGATACAAACACTAATTTGGATGCAAAGAGTGCAAGTGAAAGTGAAACGGAAGAACAAAACCGTGATAAACAAACATGTAAACAACAAATATTACTTTTAACCGAAACTTGGATGAGCGATCAAGAAGATGTCGTCGATGTACCAGATTTCAATTGTATAGCACGTTTTAATCATACAAATAAAGACACTGCTAACATTATCACTAAACATATATATCATTGCAAATTAGAAGACCGATAAACTTAGACGTTCAGACGTCAGAAATAGCTGAAATATTCTCTGCTCACTGCATTTTAGAAGATGGTCAAATATGTGTCATGTCGGCGATATACATTTCACCAAATCAAAAAATTTCAGACATTATTCAATTCATCCACAGACTTTTACGCATTCACTGAGGTGAGAGCTCGGGAGCTTGGTACACGTGACCATGAAATGCCACTGATTTTAGCAGGAGATTTTAATGTTAACTTTGCTGACGAAAGTGCGCAACCATTAATTACGTTCCCTAAAAATAAACTTAATTTAGAAATTAATAATGATTCGCAACAATCAACAACTAAGTACGGCACAACATTAGATGCAGTATTTTCAAGATTCAAAAACATTCATATCATATTTTAGTTAACACAAACCAATTGTTTCTTTTATTGAGTCAAAAAATGAAGATGCCTGTGATTTTACTGTAGATAAATGAAGTTGTGAATAAAGTTTGTACAAAATAAATTTCTATCCAAAAAACGATAAACATATTTTCATTTTTCGCCTATTTTCAAAAAATAATTGAATTCCATAACACCTATTTCAGTATATAACACTTCTATCGGCTGTCCCCGAGACAGCCACATTTTTTTATCTCCAAGTCAATGGCCGTGGAGATTGGAGAAGCATAATTTCGCGGGGTCGTACTTTTGCCAAGGAAGTTTGTGCTAGTTTTTGCCACGCGTGTGTATTATTTTCACGAAAATCCATCGGTGAAAAAGGAAATCGAGATCCCAGAACAAACAGTCGAGCGCTCGTTAATTACGACCTATTAATAAGCGCGAGAGCAATATCCATAATCCAGGCGAGAAGAAACCGTTCGTCAGGGCATGACGAGATCGCATGGAAATGCGCAGCCTAATTGGTCCCGCCTCTCGGCGAAGCTATTCGTACGTACATGTACGAGATGCAAACTCTCGCGTCGATGGTTTTTCTCTTTCGAGTTTCCCGGCGCGAGACTATACAGCACGTGCACGCAAAAGCTCGTGTCTTTCGAAAGCGTCTCTCTCTCTCTCTCTCTCTCTCTCTCTCTCTCTCTCTCTCTCTCTCTCTCTCTCTCTCTCTCTCTCTGTGCAGGCTCTGGAGAAAATTCGCTTATTGGATCACCGGGCCGCGGGTTTCGCGTTTCTCGGTCACATCAATATTGCCTCGCCAAAGTCAGCCAAAGTCAGTCCAAGTCAGCCAAAGTAGCTTACGGAGCAGGACTCAGGAGTGAGGAGAGGCCATCACTTTCGCTGCGCGCGATATACACGTGTCGAACACGTGCGTTTGATGGGAGCGCCGGAGGGAAGATTTTGAGTATGCAAATTCACGCTTGCGGTTGATGGATTTGCGACGTGACGCGGCGATATATGCGTATTTCCGGGACTCGTCAAGTGCTCTGCCTCAGTTCGTTATCCGCGCTTATCGCAAAGTAGGCCACTGCAGAAAGTTACCATCGGAGAAAAATTATTGATTCGCCAGCTGAAGGGCACGAAAAGGCTTGACGAATGGAAAACTGCTTGTAATTATATTTATATCCACGCGTTATTGTATAGCGAAACGGATCGCAAACGGATTTACCAAAAGTTGAATGCATTCAACAGCTGTAACGAAACTGATGAGCACCGTTGAGTTGCATCCGCGAAACGGAGTTGCCACAGTCGCTAAACTAAGCTGTCTACAAGACCCAAGTCGAAAGTAAAAGTCGCATCAGACACACTCGCGCGCCGTTCGACACTCCCCGGCACGCGCGAGCGTCGCAAAAAGCAGAAAAAATCTTCATCTCTCTCTCTCTCTCTTTTTGCAGCATCGGTCTCTGCCCGGAGATAGGTGGATGCTAATTACATACACAGCCGAGCGCGTACACGAGCACTTCCGGCATACACGCGTGTACGCACCGCATCGAGAGAGAGAGAGAGAGAGAGAGAGAGAGAGAGAGATACTTTCTCGAAAAATGCAGCTCTGAAATAACGCCCGCGAGATGGATTATTATTATGCGGGATGAGCGGCTGCGGCTAGAGCTCGCGGATTTTCACCTGCGGCCGTTTACGATCGGCCGGAAGCCCCCATTTTTACGCTGTTTTTACCGGCGACCCTTATCTGCAGATGCCGCCGCTGATGCCTTGCTCTCATATAGCTCTTTCTCCCCGCCCCGAATTTTTCCTCTTCGAAATGATAACGATCCAAATCAATCCAAATGATTCAGACTGAGGCGTAGGTGTTTGAACTGTCGTATAAAGTATAGTATTGTTGTAGCAGGTGATAAATGATTTTCTCCATTACGTCAATACGTGCAGGGGAATAACGTGAATTGCATTATATCATAGAAAAAACGGACTGCTTTCGCTCGTAATACGTGGCTATATCATTTGTCCGATTGAATTTCTGCATTGCGGACTTTGGTTCATTACGCTCCGAACGTCGTGCGGATCGATGTATACATACTAATCCACTGATTACGTATTAGTATCATAGGTTCGATTACTCTTGGATTAACTTGTCTTGCCCATACGTGCTGTTATGTATTTTTGAAAATTTCCTTTGAACTATTTTCATCAGCTACATTTTATGCGGAAACCGAACTGCATGGTTATAGATTCACCGGTGACCCGCGCACGACGACAACAACGCAACCTGACCATTCGGGCCTGCACTACCATCTCAGATTTATCGTGGGACATCCAAACGAAAGCGCGGGTAATCAGGACCAATTCCGACAAGCAGGTCAAGATTGTCTCGAGCAGAGGCCTAACAGCGACAAACATTCAAGTCCCGGTGATGAGCCGCGATTTGCATTCGCGATATGTACAATTGTACATAAGTTAACTATCCCTGGTAGAAAGTTAACGAGTCAAAATCATCAAGCCTTCGTCTTAAGACTTAGTTAATATAGCTTTTAGTTCAAACTTAGCTAAATTTAAACCAAAACTTAACTAAATAGTATGTTAAGTATGTTGGGCTAGGTTAGATTTTGGGGTTATTAAAAAATTCTCTTAATTAAAACTCAGCTAATTTTAGCTAAGTATATAGCCATGTATTAGGGCTATTCAATTAAATGATTTTTCAGCTAAATCGTAAGCGATGAACTTGGTTATTGGCTTAAATAAGCGAAATTTCAGCTCAACAACCGTTTACATTTCTACCAGGGATCTTAAGTCGATCGTAAGTATTTAGGAAATCTGGCCACGAAGGAAACTTCATGCTCGTGATTCTGGCATTGAAGAAAATATAACGTAGAAATTCTGCGCACAATGAATTGCTTCCTTCCTAAGGAAACCTTGTAATAGTAATTTTTGGCGTTCGTGTAAAAACACGTGACAAGTGTGTTTTGATGCATTTTTAGTCAAAAATTGGTGTTTTTGAAAAATGTCCGTACGGATGTGGGGGGTGGTGGTGTGTGTGTGTGTGTGTGTGTGTGTGTGTGTGTGTGTGTGTGTGTGTGTGTGTGTGTGTGTGTGTGTGTGTGTGTGTCTGTGTTCGTTCGTATATGTCCGTATCTCAGCTCCTACTCAGGGTCAGTAGATTTTAACCCACCAAGTCTCATTTTCTTTGTTCTAACTATATATAGTACATACATTGTGGGAAAAAATCCGTTTTTACATTTTGTGGACGCGTTTTTTTTTATCGCGATTTTTTAGTTTTGAGATTTCAGTTTTTTCTAATAAAGTTATTGGAAAAGTTGATAAAAGTAAATTGATTAATATGCATCCGAAAGAGAATAAAATTACCTATCTTTTCACCGCGAAAAATTTATATTATCGTTCGTCGTTCTTTTATTTTATTAAAATTATCAGATATACCATTTTTCATGTGAATATCAGCTTGATTATACTAAAACTGTTATTAAAAAATTATAAATGTTATTTTTGCAATTGTGACCGCGAACTTTCAAAATTCATACGTATATGAAGCTGTAAAAATATTTTGAAAACTGTTACTCCATTAGAATATTAGATAGACATCTGATGAAACTTTTTTCAAATTGAGCTATTCCTAACCAAAAAATGCTAATACACCCTCATAAATCGGGTATAGTTAAATGAAATAGGACTAAAATTTAGAAAAAAAAAAAACTTGTTTTATAGTTACAAAAACATCTCCCAAATGTTTCCCCCCATTTTCAAACTGAGCGTGCGCTGCGCGGAAATTGAGTCCACTACGCACGGATTTTATCCATCAAACAAAAAACCGTTGCCAATTCATTGGCACGTAGCTTCCTCCAACGAAATTTATTGTTTCAATAAATAAAATATTATTTTAAAATACAGTATGTGAATGCTATTTTAATATTATCAGTATGACATAAATTCGTAGGGAGGGACTTTACCACGTGCAACGACAACCCTATAAGAGGAAGCCAAATTTTTTAGAAAAATCGGTTTTTACATTTCAGCTCTTTACTTAAGAACCGCTCAACGAAATCGTTTGAAATTTTAACAGCAGATATCTTCGTTTATGGTGAATCACCAAATAAAATTTTGAAGCATTTGACTACATTGTTTTAGAGATATAAGGAATCAAAAAATTTTCAAAAACAAATTCAAACCTTGATATCTTAAGAACCATAGGGGTTTCAAAGCTGCGCAATGAACTTAGCCAAAACACATAAAATATCTACCTTTTTCCAAAATCTCAAGTGCAATAAGGCCTTTTTACGCCCGTAATAGAAGCACAAAAAACTCATTTTTTTCAGTTTTCGATTTATCACTGAAAAAATAAGTAGTCAAATCACTAGAAATTTAGACGGAATATAGTTTGACACGTGAACCATAAACATGATTTTTTTTGTGAGGTTATGATGTGTAGTTTCAGAAATATGAATTATTTTTAAAATCACCTTTTTCATTTTATCTGCCGAACGGAGCGGTCAATCCCGAGGACCAAACGGGGAAAAGTAGGTAATTTTATTATCTTTCAAATGCATTTTAGCTGAATTGTTTGTAACAATGGAATGATTAAAAAAAACGAAAATAATGTTTTTCGAAAATCAAAAAATGGCCATAAAAAGGAAAGTAATTGAAAAAATAAAAAAATAAATGTTTTTCCCGAATTCAGAATCCAAAAATAGATATGCATGTCAAATTTGATTGATATTGACGGGGTAGTTTCAGTAATATCACGGTATACATACACACACACACACACACACACACACACACATCCATACGGACATTTCCTAAAAACACGTAATTTGAACTTCTAACATCTAAAAACATGTTTCTATGAAGTTTTAGCGAAACTGAAAATTTTACTATTATACAGCAAGCAAAATACAAAAACTTTATAACGAATTATATATGAAGTAAAAAAGAATTGCGATATTAAGCAATACACAATATTGAAGGAAGCTGCGTGCCAAAGTATTGGCAGCAGCGGTTATTTACTTTTTTCTTTTTTTTATGAAAGAGTACTGGAGTATTGTGTACAGGCGTGCGAATTCCACGCATAGGTATGCCTATTTATTAGCTACAATGCGAACAATTCGATTATATTATAGTGTAACGAAAAACCATCAAAACACCATCGAAACAAGAACTCTAAAGTTGTAGCCTACGCATGTCCGTGCCGGGCGAAATCTCCCCGATATTTTCAATTAGTGCATGAGAGCTGTATCGAATTTCATCGCAATTTTATATGGACTGAAAAGCCTATCGCTTCGAAATATTGCCTGCCTCTACGACTTTCATGCAGAGGATACGTTAAATAAAATCCGACGGCTCTGAGTGCAGCGGTTTGCATGCAGTTTCCCGGGCAACGCTCACCGCTAAATGGACCAAGGAAAATTAACGCCGCGTAAAATTCAATTAGGCCAGCTGCCCGTAGAGGGAAGGCTCGCGCGATAATCAAGTCGTCGGCTGCATAAGTGAAGGAGAGCTATTTTTCTCTCTCAGCCCAGCAGCGGCACGCGATAGCGCGTCATTTTCCCCCCTGCCCCGGTCGCTGTCTCGACAATCGCAGATGGACCCGAGATGGACCGCACCACGGATAACGCGGAGCGTAAAATTGGAGCATCGGGAAGATATTCGCGAGCCGGGCGACAAGCCGCCACAAGCGCATTACATATCTCGGGTTCGGTGGACGAGGTGGATCTGCTCCTCGACCGTTCGTCGTACATAATAACATAATATACTACATAACTTGGGCCCTCGTTACGTCCATTATACGCGTTTTCCCTTTTCCGGGTATCGCGCCACGCCCGCCAAATCTACGGACACTGAAGAAACGATCTCGGAAATGATGGCGCGAGAGAGCAAACATAGAGCCGCCGGAGAGTGTGCACCGCGATGGAATTGCGGTTCTCCGACTCGATCCTCGGACGGAGATGTAGGTACTTAGTAGCAGGTAGCAGCCTAGCCGAGCTAAGTGCCGATCGGCAGCTGCTGGCTGGCTGAGGGCGCGAATCCCGCGATCGGAGTGGAGGTGCAATTCTGATGGTGCATACAACTTAACTCTCCGAATCGGATGAAAAAATGTTTGTAACGGCGACGCGCCTCTCTTCGTACGATCAATTCAATGCGCGAGAGCCATCATGTAGCTGATGTATTACATGGCGAAAATGGCATGTTTCCCAGTTCCCCAACGAGAGAGCGCGCTATAATTGCACGGCGAGTTTGAAAGCAGTATTGCTTGCTCGTATATAACGTGCAACGTGCTATGCCATAGAGGAAACTAATCCGAAACTTTGCATAATAGTGGGTATGAGAATTTAAACTTTTGAATATACCTTGTACACAACCTTGGCCGCCGATAAAGTTTAACTTTGCGCACAGCGCTACGAATCAACGCATACCCCCGAAAACATTATGAAATACTGCGGTGAAAATAAAATAGTAGAAAAATATCCTGGTAACACGTTCTTCATAATATTACAAAAAATAACAACTCTCTGAAAACTCCATTTTCACTATTTTTCTAAATGTAACCTAGGTATACCATCTGGTCGAAAATGCTCCAATGCGAGTAGACCCTGCGTTTATTACTTTCACTAATTTTAATTTGCAGATTAATTATATATCGGTAATATTTTCCTTAAACATTGACGTTCTATATTATAACGGACATATTGTATTATATTATATATCAATGAATTGATATTCCACAGTGTGTAACGTACTGGATAACTCGATTATCATAACGAGGCCGGCGAGAATGATTATTATATAAAAATCTAAAAATCTGAACTGCTGCGATAAACATCCTGCGCGAATAAGGCTGAAATTGCTTTTCAAGCGCTGCACTAAACTCGTATATACAGTCTCGATCGGCGCGACTCGATAGAATCGAAAGAGCTGTTTAGCTGCTGGGCCGTTTATTAGCGAGTAATGCAGGGGCAGCTGGGTGCATGGGAGATTCGAAAAGCGATTACTCGCAACTGGCTCTTCGTTGTGGAAATTTAATTAGGACGTATATGAATAGGACGAACAGCTGGCGCACGTATGGCGTTATGGCGTTATGAACGTTGTAATACCGATCCGACTGCATGGGATCTGCACTGGTGGACGCCCGCGCGCGAGCGCGGACTACAAAGCGTTAATTGGCACCTCGAGCACGCGCCTTTCCCTTGTTACACAAAGCAGTGCGCGTAATCCGTTATGCTCAAAATGTACGCACATGTAAAAACACAAACTTCGAGGCAAACTCTTTAATGGAGAACCCAGCGCCGTTGTACCAAGCAGCATTTCTCTGACGGACGAGCAAAGTTTCGCGAAAAAAGCGTACAACGAATACGTACGTCGCACACATATAAGTGCAGCGCACTTACTAGAAGAGGAAGAAGAAGAAGAAGAAGAAGAAGAAGAAGAAGAAGAAACAGAAGAGATTTGCACATCACTACTATATACATTATATATGCCAACGCTTGAACAGAATTATTGTACTCAGCAGAATAATCTTTCTTACAATATCATCGCCCCTCATCGCGTGAAACGTCCGATAAGCTCGGTACCCGATAGCGAAATGTGTATCAAAGTCCGTGGAAACTCCCGCAAGCCGATCGATCCTGCTCGGTAACCGTTTCGGAGTAAACGACGCACAGCCAATAAGCCCGCGGTTATATTACCTCTACTGCAGGTGTACCCTCGCGCGCACAGGTACGCGTCCTGAATGATAATTAACGAGCGCGCAGCTCGAGAGTCCGCGCGTGCAGGAAACGGGATCTGAGGTCATGGGCGGCTGTACTGAAAATCGGTAAAAATCGAAGGCGGATCGAGCGAGCATACGTGCCTACGTCCCACGAGATCATTGATTTTCCGACGCGGCGGTTTATTTTCATACGCATCAGCGTATTATATTTAACCGAGCCGCACGAGGACGCTGGGTCGAGACATATAGGTGCAAAGACGTATTAACTTATAAAGCCGAAAAATTAACTGATTTGCGCGCAACTCTCGGACGAGACAAAGCAGTAAAGCACCTGGATTTGAAATTCAACAGTAGGAGGCTGTAACGCCCACCAGCCTCTGAAAAAGTTCTTCTTGACAAGAAGACAAGTTCAATTGCAAAAGTATATTTGCGGAACGTACTGCTTGACGCGATTATTTTATAGCGTCATCTCATTTGCAATACGCGCACCTCGACGCGCACGCGGTTTATTGCATATATCGACCTTCGCTCGCGCGGGCTTCTCAGAAAGGCGGTGAACGAAAATCGCGACAACGAAAATCGCACATTTGCTAATAATACTGCTAATAATGATCGTACGAACTTTCCCAGGACCGAGCTTATTCCCATTGCCGCGATTAATGTAACTACCTCGCAAGAATCGCCCGAATATTTTCCACTCGAGCCTCCAGCTGTGCTCCAGCTCCCAGAAGAGGGCCCATTGAACGCCGATATCCTTCGAGAAAGCAATATCATGCTCGCCGGTACTGTTTTCGACGGCGCATCAATGGGATCGATGAATTTCAACACACAGCCTCCAAGACAATGCTCTCGCGGCCCGCGCGCCCGATAATGAAATCTGCATTTTGCAAAATCACGCAGCAGCCCCGGCTAATTGAAAGTTGCTCATCACCGCACCGTACATCCGACGTCTCTTGTTGTGTGAGTAGATGCGGCGCGCGAAAAAAATCATCGGCTGAAAAAGCTCAACAGGGGGAATCCAGCGCGTCATTGCGGGAACGACGGTGCACGTGAACTTTGTAATGTAACGCGCAGACTTGTACACACTCGGTGCGAGCTGAAAGCGCTGGCGATACCGTTGAGAAGGCTCATCGCGATATGGCAATCGATATAACGATAATTAGAGGCGGCATTGTGGGAAAAATTCGCGCGCGGGCCAATTAGGACTCGACTTTGCGCTATGGTTGCGATTAAGAGAAACGCTTTGAAACGCTTTGATGTTTTTTTTTCATGCGCGTCGACAATAATTGACTCTTTCTTATGGAGCTAACGTAAACGTATGCGGCCAATTATTGTTTATTGTACTTTTCAGACTGCTGCATCAGGATTTTTTGACATGATTCGAGAGCATGAATTCCCTAATCAGGAAAAATCGCTTCGGCTTAATATATTGTAGTATACGTCAGTTCTGTTCTATCTTTCGGGTTCAGAGTAAATTCGACTCTCGCTTCATCTCGTCTATTGCAGTTTCAGCGCGCTTTCGAACGAGAATAATAATCTAGATTTCGACATAAAAATACAAAAAGTGATCTGCTATACGCTTATCTAAGTATCATTTCGTCGGTCCCTACGAAGACTAGCACAGAACCGATTCGCTCCCGCGAAGAGTAGCACTGTTCAGATTCTTACCGCGAACTATTTATTCCTTAAAATGTCATTAACAAGAGCTAGTTAATATAAACATCTACAATATCAGGATTATTTTGGTCGTGGAGTTTTAAAAAAACTCATGGTTATTACTGAGTGGCAACAATCTCAAGTGACTATAAACAACCGATAAAGGAGGTTCACCGCTAAATTCATTTTCTTAGGAAATTAATGAAACTTTGCATACTGCTTAGTAATGATTTTGTCCATACACACCTAAAATTTCAGATCGATCTGACGTCTAGAAGCTGAGATATGAGGGCTCAAAGTTCGGGCGTTTAACACGCGATCCCTATGCTGGACCCGCGCGAACGCTTCTTACGATCTTGTTGAACAACTAAAGTAAGGTTAAGGACGATATTACGAATCTTTTGAGACCTCGTAATCTAAAGTAGGCTGTCGTCAGCCGCGCGCGCACGCATATATACTATAGGGGGCCGCCGGCGTGTACGTGTGAGTCTCTCGCTCACCGACGCGGCGCGCCTAGAGGCGCGTTCAAAACTCTCTGCGCTGCGGAGAGGGGGACGCCATGCGGAGAGAGCGCAGCAGCGAGCCGAACTTTTGGCACGGTGGTGAACCTCCTTAAACGCTACGGGTCCCTACACATCTATGGACCAGGTGCAGAAGCAAAAATTCGATTAACAGAGGGAAAAAAACCGCTGCCAATTCTTTGGCACGTAGCTTCCTTCAACCTTATGTATCGCTTTAATATCTAAATTGTTTTTACTTCATATATAATTCTATAAAGTTTTTATGCTTTTTCGTTTGATGGATAAAATTATTTCGAAATAATTATATTACATAATCAATGCGTAACTGAAAATATTGTTTTTAACGATTTAATAAAACAAAAAACAGAAAAAAACTAGCCGATAATCATGATGTTTTAACGAAAAGTTCAAAATTTAGTTTCCGAGATATAATGATAAGGATATAGTTCGCGGAACGTATCTAAAATCACCAGTGATCGAAAAATCGCCATGAATATACGCACATGCGTAACTGAAAATCTTATTTTTAACGAATTAATAAAACAAAAACAGCAAAAAACGAGTCTAAGTATAGATTAAAATCCATTAATGGAAACTGAGATCGAAGCGATACAGTTTTCAGTTATATAGAGTATACAGGGTAAGAAAACAAAATTTTGAAGCTTAATATCTTTAAAACTAACTGGTATCATAAACAACCCAAAGAAAGAGATAAAGGTGCTATATAATGCTAACTAAATCCAAAATTTTAAATTGATTATTGCCTTTTTACTCCAGTTATCGCATCACGTAGAAAAAACGACTCATAGTATACAGGGTGAAAAAACAAAAGTTTGAAGCTCAATATCTTTGAAACTAACTGGTTTTATAAAAATCCCAAAGAAAGGGATCATTGTGCTATATAATGCTAACTAAATCCAAAATTTGAACTTGATTATTGCCTTTTTACTCCAGTTATCGCGTCACGTAGAAAAACGATTTTTTCCAGCTTTTGATGTTTTTCTCAGGATCTTCCCCATGAAATTACTTAAAATTTAAGTGGTATATAGTTCTAATTACCTTCAATAATCATATATTTTTTTAGAATGATTCGCTATTTAGTTTTTGAGTTATAACGATTTAAAAAAATTGCACTGTATGGTGTATAATAAAAGAACGACGAACGATAATATAAATTTTTCACGGTAAAAACATAGGCAATTTTATTCTCTTTCAGGTACATATTAAGCAATTTACTTTTATTAACTTTTCCGATAACTTTGTTGGCAAAAACTGAAATCTCAAAACTAAAAAATCACTATAAAAAAAAAACGCGTATATAAATTGTAAAAACGGACTTTCGTCCCACTATCTTCTAGCAAAAACAAAGAAAATGAGACTTGGTGGGTTAAAATCCACCAAGTAGAATCTGAGAAACAGGCGTATACATACGCGCGCGCGCACACACACACACACACACACACACACACACACACATACATCCGTACGGACATTTTCTAAAAACACCATTTTTCGACTAAAAATTCATCAAAGCACACTTCCCACATGTTTTTACACAAACTCCAAAAATTACTATTACAAGGCTTCCTTAGGAAGGAAGCAATACTACACTGTAATTATGTATAATATAATATCGTAAGTTATACAATTATATCACACTGTAAAATTTTGTTATGCATATTAAGAGCTGAAACATTTTGAGGTTAAGTTTTGTATGTTCTTGTGTAGGTGGAGATATCGATATAACAACCATCAAGTAGTACACGTCTGTGTGGGTGTACGATGAGGTCTGGAAAGTGGAAGGGATATGATCTCCATGGATATCTCAAATCAGTGTGAGAGCCAGTCGAAACAGGCTACCAATGTTTCTTAATGATTCATGATGGTTAAAGAATATAGTTACCAGCATTAATGGCATAAGTTGAGCTATGCTACTCTTCGCGGCGAGAATATCTCCTGCAAGGCGAGCATCAATCTTGACAACTAAGTAATGTATATACAATGCAGTCCAGTCGCAGCAATGATCCCCCCACTCGGCGCGCGCGCATCGAGAAGAAAAACCGATCTAATAAGCAATAACACTCGAATAGTATAATAATATACCTACGCGGCGCCGGCGCGGCAGCTCGTCCCCCGCGGTGGACATTAAGAACAGCTATGCGGCGGCCGGAGTACTTATGTACTTATCGCGCTTATTATCCCACTAGTGGAACGCCGACGCGCTGCACAGCGACGTGCAGTGAGAAATAGCGCCCGGTGCGAGAGGGATGGAAAGGAAAGGAAAGGAAAGGAAAGGAAAGGAAAGGAAAGGCGCTCGGATTGTTGCTTTCCAGTTTCTCTCTCCTCTCGGGTGTACTGCATTTATGCTCCAGCGCATGTGCGCACGGAAATGATTTTATTGCGATCGAAAAAAATCCGTGCATGTGAGACGCGCGCCTGGGAGATCTGCATCGGAATAGCTCCTAATAGTGCAATCGTGTACCTGTACGGCTGGTTGTACCCGCATGTTGTACCTCGGGTTGTTCGGGTTGTACGCAGGCCGTGAAAAATTGCCTCGTTTGCGCAACCGGTGCTATAATATATACAAAAGTATAGGCACGCGGTTTGTTTTTCTTGTTTTTCTCTTTGTCGCTGCTCTGGTCCAATTCTGGCGACGCGCCTAGCGACGCGCTTATAACGAGCAGCTCGCAGCACAGAGCGCGTTCCTCAAGCACGGCATTTCGCAAAACGAAATTGAGAGGGGCACTGCTCAGCTGTGTATAGTATGCGTATAGTACATCAGAGGAAAGAAAAAGGCGCCCGAGTGCAAGCGTAAAGCTCCGAGGCGCGGCGCGCTGCTCTCGGCCGTTCCTGCACTATATAGGTCACACATAACGTTCCTTATTGCTACTCCCGGCGCGGTGTGTCGTACCCACCGTTATATTAGCAGCAGAAACTCGGCGTGCGGCGGTGTGCCAGCAGAACAACGAGTCGAAGGAGGAGAGTCGAAGGAGGCTTCGAGCGTCCTCTCGTAAATGGAGTGACGCTTTGACTTTTCAAATTTCCGAAAAACATCAGGGGAATCCGTTTAATATCTGTAGGACTTGCTTTGGAATCTAGCTCTAATGCGTATAGCTGCTCATAACCGTATCGCCCGAGTCGCAATAACACTAATAACTCGGGGGAGGATTATTCCGCGAGTTTGCTGCACATAGTATCTCTTTCGAACGAACGCTCGATCCCGGCGAGTACTTATTCACGGCGCGTCGCTTTATCGCCGCGATTCGTTATAGAAATATATTGTATTAATGCGCTTCCAGCATGGGAAGTGCGTGCGCGAGCATAAGGAGGCCGTTAATCGAGGTAACGGTCGCTCGATCTCCGCGCGTAACAACCGTACGCGATGATGTATTTGTATACGATAAGCGTATTTGCCCAAGTTTTGGATTTTCTCGGCTCGCTGAAAAACGGTCAGCTATTGGATAACGCGATTTAACCAAGTCTTATCGGCACGAACACGACACTCACACACACTTTTGTAGCTTTTGTTTCTCAGCAGTCACTCAGTCAGCGCGGCGGCGGGAAAAATTTATTGCAGCCCACTGGGCCCAGTAGCCAATAAACTGCGGCTTACACAACCGGCCTCTCCAGCTAGTATGAGCAGCTTTCTCCATTAGCGGTTTTCGAAAAATATTTTTTCGCGCAGCCGCGACGATCGCTGACGGCCGCTTGCTTTGATGTTGCGCGCGCCGCGGTTAAAAATCGTCCCACGATGCCCGTTCAATTCCATTCGGATCTACGCTCAGTCGGAAGACTAAACAGCTCGTAAGTAAGAGCCGCGAACGCGAGAGACTTATACTGACTAACCCGTTGCCCGTATGTTCCATTTTTCACGAGATTTTTCACGCGGACGCCTGCCGCGCAGCGATGTTCCGCAAGCGGATGCGCAAGGCCATTGTTTTTTGCCGCTCGTAATGAGCCGCCGCTGCGTACTTATTCGACATTCAAATTCATGCGAATGAAGCGGATTTACAAGAGCCGTCGTCGTGTATAGTATTTTAATTGATGAGAGAATAGAAGGAGAAGAAGAAGAAGAAGAGACAGCTACCGCGTAAGTTTTAATCGCGCAAAGTCGATTTTAATGGGTCTCCGTTGTGCTGCGATTTGCAGAGACTACAGAGCAAGATTAATGCCGCCCGCGGCCAAACAATTGTGGGACTCCGCTAGCGTTTTCACTTTTATTTTACCGGCTGTGCCGGCGCGATGTTCGAAAGTAGAAATTTTGCCGTTGCTTCGCTTTGCTTACTCGTGTCTCGTATACTGTGCTGGCGCTAGGGCTGTCCGCGGGATACGCTTCGAACTACTCACCTGGAACACAGAAAAGAAGAAGCATTAGTTGGCATCGTTCGCTATGCGCTCCCTTAGACATTTGAGATCTTTATGGCGTATATAAGCGGTAGCTCGCGCATAATGCCCGCCTGGAATTTGCATCGGATCGCGCGAATGACTCAATCTAGTTGGACAAAAACAAGCAGCTACACGGCGCGGGCGCTTTCTCCTCGAAATTAATTGCGGCCGTGTCTCCTAACTCCAGCTAACGATCGCTCGAAATCGATCTTCGCGCATACGAGAGTAATAATATATATATACTATATACAAGCTATCGATTACAACGTGCACACTGTACACTCTACACCACACTGTATAGATCGAGCAGTGGCCGTGCAATTATCGTCGCGGCGTTCGCGCGCACATTTCGGCGCTAAATTAATAATTAATAATATTTCGCCGATCGCGTGGCGGCTATAGAAAGTCCCCTCGTGTCCGGCCCCCGCTGATGCGCAATTACCCCCGAAGAGCGCGCGAGCAAGGAATATCGCAGGCCGGCCGATCCGCCGATGCACGAAAATGGGAAAATATTCTATACCGAGACCGAGACCGAGACCGAAACCGAGAACGAGAACGAGAACGAGAACGAGACGCTTAGAAAGTCGTTAGAGGAATCTCCGCATGTGTGACTGGAGCGACGGGTTCGCGGCCTTTCTCCGCGCCGTTGTTTTCCAACTTTTTCTCAAACTTTTTTCGACCCCCGCTCTCTGCTCTCGCTCACCGCCTCTCGGCTCGGATTTCAATTAAACGCCATAGCGCTGCGTCGCGTGCTACGCGAGGACATTTCCGGCTCTACCGAGCGACTCTCGATGCTCGTTGCTTGGAGCGATTATACATAGGCGCGCAATCATTCGCAGGAGGTCGAATTCTTTTATCGAATTTATGCTTCTTCGCGATGTGTTGACTACCGCACGGCAGCTCCGATCAACCGCTTAATTCGAGCGAAACACCTGCATATACGCTTTCTATATTGTACTCGATTGTAAGCGCACGTCCCGAAGAGGCGGCTAATCGAAAATGGAAGAGGCTCGAGAAAAGGCGCAAAGAGGCAAAAAAAATAAATCAAAGCGAGCTGCGAGATCCTCGGCGAGATCCGCGCTGCATGCAGTCATTTTCTCGAAATGATTTTCCGCGCGAGCCTCGCAACGCGCATTCATAATATAAAGAGATGACAACCTGACCCCGATCCGCGCGGCGCAACAGTCTTACACCAGCAGCAGCAGAATTACTGCACTCGGCTCGAATTCCTCCTGTGCAGCGTCTCGAGCCGCACGCATCGAGCCGCGGAATGCTATACCTTGATTCATGCGACCGGCCCTCATTAGGCGTGAAACGAGCTGCGCGCCGATCGCTGCGGGGAACGACTCAGTCGCACTCTCGCGCTAGCTTCCACGCGACGCACGTAGCTCGATTCTCGAGTTTCGCGATACCTATAGTGATCCACGGCAGCCACCCGCCGAACCAAGTATAGTTTTCAACTGTACGATCCGCATACTCCGAGACTCGAGTCGGTAATTACTCACTCGCGGAATCGGAGGGGGATCGGATCAACCTCGCTGCTCTGGTTCTGCTTTCTAATGAGTTGCTGCGATCTCTTTGAAAAAAAACCCTCTTCCAAAATCGCGCGCGAGAATATAATGTGGTTATGATTCGCGAATCGCCGTCGGATGAATTTATATAATGGCAGGTAATAAATGTGCAGCCGCCTCGCGAGCGATGCATCTTTAGAGCGAGCCGCGTTTTCATAAATCACGAGCATAACCACGCCGCTTACGAAATCGAGCTGCTCCGATGCCTGCGATCAAAGTATCGACGAACGCTGCAGAAATCCGCGCGAGAAATTTCCCGAATACCGCCGGCGCACATAATACGCCCGTAGATCATCCGCGCGAGAGGGAGAGCTTTCTCGCGCGCGGCGGTACGGAAAATCGATGAAAGCAGAGCGAATTTATTTTTCGAACGTGCCTCCCGCACGTGACGGCACGAATGCTGCGCGCGAGGCAATTTCCATGTGCGCCGCCGTCACCATAGACTGCGTGGAGTTATGATAATGCTAGACGGCTAGACCGATCCGATCGTCCGCGCGAGGGACGTGCACGCGCAGTAATTACGCTGTTTCATGAAATTCATTATTTCGCAACGACCGCAGGCGCTCCTCATTTTTGGCGCTTTCAGACTTGCGAACGGTGCGCCGCGAGTGTATCGTGTAATTTGCGCGCGCTAGCTCCTGCGGAATTTGAAATCTCAGCGCAATCGCTGCGACCGTAAAAGGTCGTTGCCGCTTCGTCGCAGGTGCGGCGCGGAGGAGGAGGCGGCGCGCACAGTGGGACCAAATAAAAAAATCGACGAGGTCTCAAAAGATTCGTAATATCGTCCTTAAGCTTACTTTAGTTGTTCAACAAGATAAGATAAAACGTAAGAAGCGTTCGGCTGCAATCAACGAAAATGTACGTTTCGCGCGGGCCCGAACTTTGAGGCCTCATATCTCAGCTTCTCAATCATTACGAAGCAGTCTGCAAAGTTTCATTAATTTCCTAAGAAAATAAAGCAGTAAAAGTTATTTTGGTCGCAACCAGAAGAGAAGCAGATTTTTGTCAATTTTTTTATAATATTTGGCCCCACTGTGCGCCGCTGCCCTTCCTCATGAAAGTTGCAACGTACGCATCTCTCGGGATTGTCCGAGTTTCAATTATATATAGATTATGGCGTTCATCATCTTGCCTGGGCCGGGTTGGCTCGTTTTGCATCAGCATTATGAAAACTTATGAAAAAAGGTAAGTGTGCACGATCGGAGGTGCAGGTGAATGATTCGGAGAAAATCGATCTGCACGCGCGACTTTTTTTTATTTCTACGCATGGCAAGCAATGTTCAGCATACGCCAGCTCTACATAAGACTCAGTCAACACCTGTCCAATCAGTATAAATACGCATAATACGTGCTGCGCGCAAGTACAACGAGGGCAAATCACAATTTCAACGCCGAATATTCCGGCGATTCCAGCCAATTCTCCACATTAAAATGTGGCGGCGGGCGATAGGCGCAATATCACGAATTCTGAATTACATAAAGCTGTTCGAAAGCGGCGGCTATTTCTTCACAGCAACGTCGGCAACGGCGGCGGCGGCGGCGCAATAATAAGTATAATAACCGAGCGATGAACCGATCTTCGGCTCTCGTGAAATTTCAGCAGCTCACACGAAGATTGTATATAACGTATAATAATAATACAGGCTCCCGACATGACACCGGGTCACCCAGTTCGCGCGGCGGACTGCATGGAGTCACTGGGTGCGCACTTTTCGACTATAATGACACACGCGTGCAGCAGTATCTGCAGTCATTGCAGTTTTATTGCGGTTCTCGAATGCAATCCGTGCTCTCTCGCGCGCAGGGATCTCGGTTAGACGAGACGCGCGCCGGCGGTTAACCGACCGACGACCTTTTTCAATCCGCGAGATTACGAACGTTTACAAGCACGCAATTATATCTGTCATCCTATATACATTATACATGTCCCTCGGCGCTTGCGACGAGACGCGAACGAACTTTGTTTCAAACCAGACCTCAAAGCGTCTGAAGAAACTCCCGGCACGTCTATTCCGGTATAATATTATGTTGCGCCAGCTGCAGTAGCTTGAGAAAAAATCTTCCACAATGGCCGTGGCACAGAGTTCGATCAGATCGCGGAGCATGGAAACGGAAAGAGCAGCAACAGTTTGCATAAGCGCGTGCAGCGCGAACAAGCGCGCGCGGGGCATAAATCAGGGGCCGACGAGCGATGCGCTTGGACCGGCAGGCCGGCAGCTGCCGACAGACACCGGCTAAGTAGCTTCTTGCGCGCAAAGAAAGTCGGATCGCGGCGAGAGGTTAAAGTATCTCACCATCGATCACCTGCACACTTAGAGATCGTCGCGGCGGCTAATACTTATTAGTTATTTATGGCTTCTTTTAACAGCCCGCCGCGCGCCGTACTCGCTTAATTTTATTGTGCGGACTGCCGCCGAAATCTCTTATATTATATACAGCCAGAGAGTCGAAAGCGCTTCGATCGAGAGAGCTCGATTAGAGGCTGGAGGCTCGAGGTAATCCGAGCTCCGCCGTGGGGCTATGCGAGGACGTAGGTGTTGAAAGGAAGTATGGCACGCGGTACGGTACGCGGTATGGTACGCGGCTGATAATGAGAGAAAATGCCGTTTACAATTTGTCAGTGAAATATTGTCTCGGAGATTGCGATTTCCTCTTATTAAATCATTTCAACGCAGAGCTCTCGTGCACACATAATGATATAGCGTTCCCCGTCGCCGCGCCACTTTCACCGAAATCTTTGCGACCACCGGTGCTTTTCGCGCAGACCGAGAAGCGCGGAATTTCCATAGGAACAGGAATTGCGGGAATATTATAAGACCGAAGCTGGAGATGCTCCACCGAGCGGACAAGGTAACTTTGAATGCCGAATCACAATTAAAATTGAAATCCCCCGCATAAATTACGGGAGCTGCAAGAGGAGGAGAAAGTCGCGGCTGGTCGCGGCTACGGGAAATACATGCATTAGCCCATTACACAGTCGCAACCACGGCTGCGGAGAATCCTCTCTTAAAAAAGAGATGACCGGATGTTGTGAAGCCTTTGAAACTCGCTATGGCTAGACATCCGGTTGAATGGGGCCAAAATTTAATATGTTTTATTAGTTATATATGCGGCTCAAGTTTAAAAATAAGTTATTGTTTCGTTTATAATCATTCTAGCTTATTTTGTATCATATTAATACATTCTAACCTCAAGAACAAGATTGCGTTATAATCTGCTTTGTTTTAGAAAATACTACTCACCTTCTTGAGAAAGAACATCAATCGAATAGAAATCTGAACTTAATCTCGTGAAATAGGTATATCTTAGCGTTTTGAATACTTTTAATATAAAAAGAAAAGACGGCGGATAATAAAGCGAGCTTTTAAACAAGGCGTGCACGAGTCGCGACGGACACAATGGGATATGCAAATCTACCTGTCGGCGGCGACGCGCGGATATCCAGTGACGTCGCGTCGCGAGACACAATGACGTCCAAGGTAACGCGAGTCGGGCGGAAAATGCGCGCGACGCCGGAACGTAAACCGGCTGGAAGTAATCGCAGAGTCGTCAAGTCGTGTAATAAGGTAATAGGGCGTACTCTTGTTCAATTTTTACCTTGCCGTTGCCGCGCCGCGCCGCGCCGCGCCGCGCCGCGAGAAAATTGCCCCCACGGTACGCGATTCGGTCGTGCACGCGGTGTGTGGTCAGTGGTATATAACTCGGCGAAATTTATCGAAGAAAGGGGTAGATTTTCCAATCAAACGAGCTCTGCAGCAGTATAGCTTTTCGCCTCTCTGCAGTTGAGTTACAATACTTTCGTTGAGTTACATTACTATCGGACACATTGCACACCGTAAAAGGCCTAGACTTGTAACTTTTGATTTGGCGCACCGGTTAAATATAAAATAATCTCATTGGGTTAGTTCCGGCGCGATCGCGATAAAGCTCGATGGAGCGCTATAGCAGCTATCTTATCGGCGTCGTTTTATTAAGGACGTTCTTTCCCAGCCGCTATAATAAAGTCTACTACTTAATTGGTGCTTTTATTGAGCCGTGCACAAAGCTCCCGCTAACGCGAAAAATCCAACGCAACTGCTCCCAGCACATCTGACGATCGGCCGGAGCTCGATAACCGGGGGAGGGTCGATCCATCCTATATGATTCACGTCTCTCCCCCCACCGCGAGCGAGTGAAGCGAGAGGGGCTCGCTTCACTCGAGAGCACCCCTACAAAGCACGCGTGTCGCGAGGGTGCATTTGAATCATCGATCGCGCCTACGAGGCGCCCCGAAGGGGAACCTTCCAAGGGTGAACACTGAACAGCTACAAGGGCTAATTTTCTGCCGTACGTGTGTTAGAGGCTGAGGCAATTGAGCCATGCACTCGCGACTTTTGGGCCGTTATCGGAAAAGGGATGGGAGAAAGTCTGCGCCGCGGCGTTGTGTGCAGTGTGTGCTCGAAGCGGACTTTCTAAATTTAAGTTTTATTCGGCTTCGGAGTAGGAAGCGTGTTTTGCGAAATTTTCATCACGCGAATGGATCACGATTGCTAAATCTGAAAGGTCCGCATTCGCACTCGTGCACTGCGTGCACTGCGCTCGTGCGCTCATCACTTCAGGCTCGGATTTATGCAACGGCGCGGGGATTCGAAAATCAGAGCTATATACGAGTGGATTTCGCTTTCTGCGCCCATCTATTAAATTTTTCCTCGCATTTTTCAGGGCGCAGCTGAAGAGGGTGCGAGTACACACGCCGAACAAGCGAGTAACAAGCGAAACTGTGCCCGTGTATAGTGAAAGCCGCGGCGCTATCAATGTTATCCTTATGTGCATTATGTTCAGGAGGCACGAACGCGCAGTGACGCGTCGATGCTTAATAATTAAAAATGACGAACTCGATTAAATCACGCTCGGGGATATCATACAACGTGCCGTTTGAAATAAATTTAATTTCACCACTCGATGTACCCGGCTCGGGTGCTCGGAGCGCCTGCTGATGCCACCGTTCGCTCCACATGAATAATAAGTATACCGCAATCGATCATCACAAACGAACAATCGCACCGCGAAAGAGTCCCGCTGAACAATATCGTAAAAAGTGCGGCTCCCGCTGCCGGCGCTGCTGGCGATGAGAGTCGTATTGTGCGGATTTTACAATGCCGTATTGCCGTGCGCTGGAAATGGAAACAGCCGTTTGTAAAATTTCTCGCTCGCCGCGCTGGGTCACGATCGTGTTCCAGCGTTCCGCAGTTAATCAACCTGAGCTTTGGATTTTTCGGCTCCCGCATTGTTTATGCTGCAGCTATTTATTTTCCGCGCCGCGGAGAAACTCGATTTTTCCTTTTCGCAAGTCTGTCGGGGCCGTCGGGGCCGTCGGGGCTTCTTTTCGCTTCGAAAGTCCGCGCGCGCGAGAGGCGCTAATTAGCGGGGATTTTTCCACGCGCGCCGTTAATTCGCGTGGGAAACCGAAGCCGCGAAGACGCGCGCTTATATTATAAGTATACGAGTTTCGTTTTCATTTCTCAATTTCTGTGATGGATTTGCATGACGCCGCCGAACGCGTCCCCGTAGAAACTCGCGTATTTATACTCGTCTCCAATTGAAAGTGTGTTCGAATACGTTCGAATAAGTTCATTATTGTAATTTTTCCGGCCGAGCCGAAGAAACGCCGCGACGAGTGTGCACTTGTGCAGGGTCATTGGCGCTCTTGATAGCGAGAGTACCACTTATCAAGCGTCGAGCCGGAGAAACGCGAACGTTAACAGCCAGCTGAACTGTTTATCTCGCTTTTTAATTTATCGGCGCGCGCAAGACGGAGACAGAGCCGAGAGGGGAGATTTTTCGTCGGCCGTCCGGACGAAGCGTTCGGGTAATTTATTCGCGACTTTGCCGAAGATGCGTAATCGGGGAGCACGCGCTATTTTAACGCGGAGCGATTGGCTTTATCGGGGCAGCGATAAGGGCCCGGAGATAGTGCTGGCATATTTTTCACAGTTTCGACGGTTCGTAGAAAAACACAGAGCCGTAACCTTGCGCTGCGGAGATTTTTATCGCGCTCGGTACGCTAACGAAAGTATCGATTCACAACAGTGAAACACAGTCAACAGTCAACTGGTAGATAGCTGATAGCTGAGAACCTTGAGGGAGGTCGACTATCAGTGAGAAGGAATCTCATTCTTATTTATTAGTAGGCCAGCGCACTCGTCTCGGCGCCGGCAGCGGCTGATTACATCAACGGACCAAAGTACAACGTGCGTCTTCGATCGCTTTATAAGTACTTTGCGCTTTGGCTCGAAATTATCTGTTCGTCGCATCGGTTCCGCCGAGCAGATTACGCGACGAACAACTCGAATTCCAGAAGCGAGGAGCAAAGGAGCTGGAGCCGCAGGGAGCATCCTCTGCATTAAAACAGTCGACGTCACTACGTCAGTCGTCCGTGACAAGAGGCTAATCATGCGAAGTGCGCAGCGAAAGAATTCCAAAAGCGCATTCACCGCGACGCGAAATTCTCCCTTGCGAGTTTTTTGCTCCTCTCGTAATTCGAGGCTGCGGCGGAGAGAGTGAGCGAGAGAGAGAGAGAGAGAGAGAGAGAGGGGAGAAAGACGCAAACCAGTTTTCGAGGATAAAACGCCGTCATCCGCTCCTCTTTCTCTCTCCCGCGGCTCCGCGTGTACTTATACAGTGTACACGTACAGGCAGAGGTACGCACTACACCGAACGTGGAGAGTGAAATTTACCCTGAAGCATGTTGTGGTCGGCCTCCTCGTCCGCGAGACAGCGAACCCTACCGATGGACGACGACAGCAGACTCATGCTGATGCACTGCTCCGGCCGGAGGAGCTCTCTTCACATTCGAGATGGATCTGTGGCGGCGGGACTGCGGAATCCGGAGCGAGGACGGCTTTCCAGCGATCGATTCGTTTCCTCCTCTTCCTCCTCTCCGCTGGCACTCGCTTGCAGCGTATATACTTTTGGACACAGCCTTTTTATTCTTCTGGTTCTTCTGCTTCGGCAAAGCAATACTATGTACTAGGTGTGGTATTCGAAGGCGCACTTTCTTGTTCCTCTCGTCGTCGATTCGAAAGACCGGGTTCAGGCCTCAGTTCTTGGCAGAGCGCCGACGCACCTGTCACTGTAGAATCTCGCCGATATTCGTCACTTTCACTCGGCCAGACTTGTACTACCTACTGATACGATTCTGCTGCTGCTCGTTCCGCGTGGAAAGACAACGACTCTCCGGAGAGCTGCCGGCTGCCGGACTCCGTCCTCGCTCCTCTCGGCGTCAAGCTGTCATCGTCTTTGGATCGATGCGTAGTCTGCTGCGTGAGTCGCGCGGACGAGGCTATGTCGAGCGAAGCCCTGAGCGTCGCGGCTGCTGGGAAAAACGCCACTGACTGCAGCCGAGCGCCTCGAGCTCGGCTCGGCGGCGCGGGCCGGGGGAGGCGCTGCGCGCTGTCCGCTGTCTGTGCTCGCTCCGTCCTGTGCTCCGGCCGTCGATCAATATTCGCGCGACGCGGACACTGGGCCGTCTGGGACGATCTGCGCATGCATGGCGCACACACCAGACACCAGACGTCACACGCAGTGTACACTATATGACTATACCTACAGTCTACACACGGCGGTGCACAACAAGCTAGAGACTGTATATAGAGAGGAGCGGTTGCGCGACTGCGCGCACGCCGCCGAGAAAGACCGAGACGTCCGAGACCGAGAGCGAGAGCGAGAGAGAGAGAGAGAGAGAGAGAGAGAGACGCGGCGAGGTCGGCAGCGATCGAGTCAGCACTCAGCAGTATTGGGATTTGACACACTTGCCCCGACCTCTCGTGGCGAGTAGTGGAAGTAAACGTGGCCAGGCGAAGCATTGCTTAGCATAGGAATTTAAGATAAAATTGTCATTTTTATTAATAATATAAGTGCAGTGGACGTCAGAAAGTTTACACAATGTAGAAAAAGTTCTATTAATTACTGTTAACAATTTTTGTGCAGTGGGAAACTGTGGGAGCCCAGAGAAAACAAGAATTGAAATCTTAGTTTGTATGTAAACAAGCAGTTTTCGGCAATCCAAAAAAAAAGAAAGATCGTTTAATGTATAAAAAATTGTCTTAAACATTACCAAAGGAGTATAATTAAAGAAAGATCGTTGGATTTCGTAAAAAATTGTGATTTTTTTGCAAGCAAGGTATTTTTTACGAAAAAAGTGAGGTTATCCTCTGGCGTTTAAGTACATATTTAGACCTTTTTCGCCTGGTCCCGCTTTACGCGCGATGAATACAACGTATAATATTGCCATTTGTCGATACCTTAGCTATTATTCACAAACACTTGGCATAGAAATTATTTTTTTGTCAGAAAACGAACTCTGCTCCATTTGACTCTGTGTTAATCTCTGGCCAGGCGGCGCCACGTTGGTTATCTGTAGCTATGGTCTCCGCCCCGGTGTCAAATCCTAATATTCCCAATAGACAGTAGCGGCCGAGCGGCGGCGAATGCCTTGCGCGCGCTTTTGTGTTTTATTGCTTGCAAGCGCCGCGAGATTTTCCTCCCTCAAAGATAGAAGATTACATTTGTCTGGCTTTACTGTTAGATCGTGCGTCGCTTCGATGGATGTGCTTCACCGTCGATTACCGCGCTGCGGATGCTAAGCAAGTTCGCTGCATGCAAAGCACACGCGGGGGATACTCTAGACTCGCGGTGTAAGAAACACACCTGCTTCGACTGTCGAATGATAAATGCCCATGTCGGTGAAGGAGGTTCTACCGGCAACAGGGTTATGAAGTTGAGGTGTGATTGAAACCTCGTATACTGGTTGACAAGTACGCATCTCAGAAACACTCACATAAATTTTCAGGCGGTTCTGATTTTTTGTCGTGCTCTTTTTTCTATTGAAATGTCAAAAATTGTTTTAAAAAATTAAATCGAATAAAGTTTATATACATATTTTTGACATTTTTTTTTAAATTGCAAATTTTTTTTAAAAACTGCCGCAATAAATCCAATCTGTGCGCTGGACTACGTTGGAAATCTGAGAAAATTGACAAAAGTATCGTTCATGAGCTGGCTTAAATTATAGTTATTAAATTCATTGGACATGCAAAAAATATACATTAATTTGTACATTTTTGTTGGAATATATAAACTCATCCCGATATAGAAGTTTGAAAATTACTTTAGAGACAAATCAACAATCATCGATCCTCTGCTGAAACTGTGCAACAATTTTCATCATTCAAAATAAAGTAATAAAATAAAAACAACGACAGCACCTCGAACTGCTTTCTCAAGTGTCAGATACGTGACGGCGGCATCAGGTGCAACAGCCGCCGGAGACAAAAGGGAGAGAGAGAGAGAGAGAGAGAGAGAGAAAGCAGCAACAGTCCACGCACGAGACGTCCTCTGTTTCTCGCATTACGACAACCGTACGCCACGTTTGCAGTCTCCGGAGTAGAGTAACGAACGACTGACCCTCAATTTCCGCTGCACCAGAGTGCAGTCCCATCAAGTCGGCGCCGGTTTTGAAAAATGATCGAGCAAGTACAGCGATGCTATCGGAAAAATGCAGTTTATTGTTCGAAGACACGATCGGCTCGGCCATGAATCAAAACGCGCTAATCATTACCGTCGAATTTATCCTAAAGTCATGTTACCTCGATCGCATGTTACGCGGCGACTGCGCTGCAGAGCAAATTGTAAAGGAAAACCTTACGTAAAAGCCGCACGTATTGTTATAGATAGCAGCATTACAGATCGTTTGTTGTGTGTGCACGATATATCGACTAAAAATATGCCACATTCCCGTCACTTTCTCCCGCACCGATACATTTTTAAACGATGCTCAAATCCTCATCCGGCAGTGGTACTTCGGGTACTATCGGGTACTATCCTAGCTGTACCATAATAAATTAATCTCGAGTCTCGAAACGCCCACGGGCCCACGGCGAATTCGCGCGAAACTTTTAACGAAAATGCAAGAGAAGCCAACGACACGACTCACCGACTCGCGAGGAACCCCGTGCGCGGTAGGTACGCCGACAATACTTTCTTACCTTACATGGGGATGTTCAGAAGCGTTCACTCATTATGAATAATAAGCTTCATTACATCTAAAAAATTATTTTTTGTAAGTTTTCTTCTTATATTATTAGCAATAATCAACAATAGACAATATCAACCAAGAGTTTCAAACAAGTGTTGTATAAATAAGACTATCAGAGGTTAGGGACAAATCTTTTTTAACAGCTGTCAAGATAAACATAACCTTGTCATATACTCACAACAATTGCACAAGTATGTTTAAACACTATACTTACTTTTTTACCAGAAACATTTGTTATTCGATGGTTAATTTTTATTTTACAGACATTTAAACTTTTGCTCCCATTTGAACTCCATGTAAAATCAGCTTTGTTGTACCCCCAAGGCATGGTTACGTGACCCGACGACGTCAGAAGTAAAAAAGCCTTATAGGTATATGTATACATGTATATATACATATACACGATCGACATTAAAAGGCTGCAGATGCGCGGATTTTCACGCAAGTCGCGTCTGCAGTCTCGGAGTCCCGCAGCCCGCGAGAGAATCGTATGTACAATTACTTTAACGATCTCGGCTGACCCGCACGCCGACAAACCCGTATGCAAATCGCGCAGCTAAATGCAGCTGAAACGCTCGCTAATTGTCAGGCATCGCAATGAATCGAACGATACTGCACGCAGGTATACATCCATTTTCGAAAGTGCGTCCGCGCACTTGGATTTTTCGTCCCCGAAAATTAAGCTGCAATATACTATGTTGAGCGGTCTATAAAAGAATCGCAGTTAGCCTCTCGCGTCTCGCGGCGATTAAAACCCCCTCGAATCCATCATATCGAGCTACTTTCCCGCCGTAACACAAGTGCCGTACGACCCAACACACGGACCGACCGACCGCAGCTGTACGGAGCTTAACGGTCGTGTTGTATTATCGGCGGCTCGAATCGCTGTCGCTAAACCGGCTCGTACGAAGCGCATCCGTCAGTATAGGTATACATCGGCGATAATTTTCCGGCTGCAGTAGTCGGTCACGAAGAAGGAAAGCATCGTCGCTGAGCTGATTGTATTCGTGCGCGGCCGATCGATCGGCATCGATTTTTCACCAGGCGCAGCCGACGCCGAGGTGCACTCGCAGACACAATGCGCCGGATAAGACGGCCGGGGTCGATAGGCCGGGCCGGTCTGTCCTTTGCAATCTCGAGCGATCGGCAAACGCCCGCGGTGAGTGTTTGCTGATGGATTTGTACACGCTGCCCGCGGAGCCGAGTATAATTTACTGCGCGAGCTATGAGAACCGATTTTCTTTCGGCCGATTGAAAAGATCGCCGGGCTTCGATTAGGCGAAATTGTTTGCCGCAAATAAGCTCCGTAGGAGCTCGCTGTGTGTGTGTGTGTGTGTGTGTGTACATGCGAATGGGGTTAGAAAAATAATACTCTCTCTCTCTCTCTCTCTCTCTCCCTCTCTCTTTCTCTGTTTGTTTACGGGAAGAATTTTGATTGGCAAAAACGGCCGAGCTGTTGCGCGAGTTGCGTTTGATTTACGCCGGCGTCCTTTGCTATGTGTCGAAGCACGAGAAATGCCTCGCGCAGCCCATGCACATATTATATTATACTATAAACGCGATCACCACTCGGCTAATTAAATTACTTATCGGCGTTATCGGACTGTTTTAACGTACTCCGGGGAGATCATCCCCGTGAAACCGCTGCGAGGTGCCGCTGCCACTATGATTATCTAAACTGTAATATTTACAATACTAGCGAATTTAGACGCGCTACGCGCGTTCTATATTTTCTCACTTTTCACTTTTTGAGGTAAGGAATTCAAACATACGCAGAGATCGTGTGCGAAAACGAATAGCCAATCAGCGCCATCTAAAAACTTCCAGCAGAATGTCATGGCTATAGGACTGCTCTGATTGGCCATCCGAATGACCAATCAAAGAACGAATATCACGATGATTACTCTCTTTTTTAGACGAGGATACTGCTGATGAACGCATGCAAGCCGCGTAAAAAGGGGGGAGAGAACTTTTTGCGCGCGATCCTGTGAAAACACGCCGAGAAATCTTTTACTTAATCGGAGGGACGTCATCTGTTCGCAGCGCGAGCGCGACGCCGGCGCCGGCGTGTAAAACTTAATAACCCAGACGCTAGAATACGCGCGGCGGGGATCGTGATGTGAGAACTTCCGTGAAATCGCCGCCGCGTATTATACGTCGACCCGGGATTATTATTTGCTCGATTTTTCGACAATGAGCCGCTACAGCGCGAGTTGCGCGCGAAGCGTGAAAGGTCGCGAGAGGAGCCGAGAAACCGAGGAAGAAAGTCAATCGAGCGCGAGCGCGCATGTGTAGGAGTAAGTGATATATAGAAAGTCGCTCTGGGCTATTAAGGAGAAATTCCGTTAAAGGCAAATAACCCTTCCGCTTATTGTATATACCTATTTCAGCTCTGGGTATCTGTTTTCTTGAGTAGGATCGAGGGATAAAAAATCTTCTATAAAAAAACCTTTTTAAAAGGTAAAATATTGGCGAGTAAAAGTTTCTTTACAAAAGTCGTGATATCCCAAAAACAAACATAACTAATGTCAAGTAATTGTTTTTCATATTTTTCAGGTATACGCATGTAGATACATTATTTTATAAAATAAAATATTTTTTACTTAAATTCTTATACTATACAGTAGTTTGGATTCATAAGTAACATTTCAAATTACTCTTCTTCCTTGGCATTTCCAAAAGTATATTTAATCGTATATATATTTAATCCTTAGTTCAGTAGTTTTTAGAAAAATTTTAAAAATATTAAAATCTTGAGTCGTATTTCCAATGTTATATTGGTTTTAATTATTTAAATAGCTTCTGAACTATGGATTAAAAGTATATGATTAAATATACTTTTGGAAATGCCAAGGAAGAAGAGTAATTTGAAATGTTACTTATGAATCCAAACTACTGTATAGTAAGAATTTAAGTAAAAAATATTTTATTTTATAAAATAATGTGTCCGCATGCGTATACCTGAAAAATATGAAAAACAATTACTTGACATTAGTTATGTTTGTTTTTGGGATATCCTTTTAAAAAGGTTTTTTTTATAGAAGATTTAATCACTTTTATAGAGACTATACATGTATTACATTGTACGGTATCAACAGTAAAAATATGTAATACTCAAGATAATTCTCGGAGATGACGTTGATACCGTCCACCTTGGGCACCAGGTACCACGGAGACTGTTGCCATCGCAATATTCGTGTTCGGCGACACGTAAAACCCCCGAGTAACGACTTTCGACTAATTATGTTAAAAATTTCCATAAAACTCTAGAAAACGACTTTGGTACTGTCTACCCTGGGTACCAGGTACCTTAAAGACCGTTGCCATCACGATATTCGTGTTTCGCGACCTCGAAAACCCCCGAGTAACAAGTTTCAACTAATTTTGTTACAAATTTCCGTAAAACTCGAGGAGACGACGTTGGTACTGTCCACCCTGGGCACCATCAGGTACCTCGAAGACCGTTGCCGTCGCGATATTCGCGGACTCATTTCCATCAATATTTACCGAATTGTAAATGTAAATATTTATTTATTTATTGTCTTTTCGAAATGCACTTCCAAAATGCATATTTTTTATGCAAAACTGCAATTTTTAAAATAAAATTGATGAATTTAGTTTACAATGTTTGTAAATGCTCCCGAATCGAACGCAGATAACCGAATTAACATTAGGTGCTGCTTAAAACATCGATGGTTCATTGCTTTATTTTCTCGACTATTCAAATTTTTGCGCCGTGAATGACCGGACAGGAGAGGAAGACCGTCCCAACGAAAAGAAAATTACTGAGCTAAATTTCATCATGCAATATTTCGCCAATAAAGTAATCTTTTCCAATAAATCTTGTTCCTCGAGAAAGATTAGGTAAATAGATGTCCAGTCGATAGCGATACAACGGGCATAGGTGCAATAGTAATGCTATAAATGCGTTTGGAAAATTATTTTGAGGTTAGAGAACCCAATATCAAAGTATATAAGGGCCGCGACCCGCGCCGTGCCGCCGTCATCGTGTCGTATAATACTTTTACTCGCCAGCGCGGCGCTGTCGCGCCTCTTGATAAGTGAATACTTAGAGAGTAGTTCTAATTAATATGGATAAAAATTTGTATTAAAAGTAAAAGGAGTTACACTATTGCCATCGCTCGATGACAAACATTCGCAAAAATTAAGTATACTTGTGCTGATATTTGTCGTAACTTATTCAATAAAATACTCAGTCAAAGAAATATTTGATGATACCGTCGATTCTAAAAGACCTACGTGCAAAGAATAATTTTCTAATAAAAAAAATTATTACTTAAGTTATAACTTGAGTTATAACTCAAATGAAAGTTAAAAATTTCAAGTAATAACTTGAACAGCAACAAAAATTTAAAATATTAGCTCAAGTTATAACTTGAGTAGTAACTTAAGTAGTAACTCGTCTCTAACAAATGTTTAAGTTATTACTTAAGTTACAACTTAAGGGGACTACCATCCTCTCCGCGAGGAGAGCTCTGAATGACCCGGTAGGCTCTGTCACTTCTGTCAGCGGAGCTGAGGACAGATCAGCTGTTCCCTTCTCGATCCAACGTTCGACCCGAGAGGTCTAATGACACTACCTGGTAGCAGGCGTCCCTTATACATATGTACCTATCATAAACCTATAAATGGCTGACAGACGACGGGTTTTCCCCGTGTCGCTCGTTGCCTACGGAGTTTTTAGGAACCGCGCCCCCTTTGTAGCGTCTATCCCTGTCATAAATGATCGTAAACGACCGTCTTTTATGACTATAAGGTACATCTAAGCGTTTAATTGTCATCCTCAAAATTTTGGGATATAAAATAATTCAGAATATTCTAGAAAATATCTCTCTCAATTTCACAGTATCCGTCGATTGCCCCATGCATGCAGCAGCAGTGTATTCATACATATACCTATATATCTCATTTCTGCAATTAAGCGCGCTTTTCCAAATCGCAGATCCTCCATCAGTGCGATAGCGATATTCCCGTTCGTAATAATCGCTTCGAGTATTATAGGTATATTATAGGTATACTATAATTCAGTTATCTCGACTACCTAGCTGCCGCCGAGGCTTTTTAATAAAGTCCGTTTAGCGCGCTTTTGCTGCAATATTATCATAAATGTTTATCCCGATAAGATTAAAACTTTCATTTCCGCGTTGCGCTCGCGTGTACGGCGATTTGTTGGGCGCGCGCGCAGTAAACCTCATTCGATACTTCGATTCGCGCCTGTTTTCGATGACTTTGACCTCCAACCTGTGCTCGAGTGACAAAGCCGCATACTAAGACATTGCCGCACCGTGCAACACGCACGAACGGTTTTCAAGCGGGAATAGTTTTCACTCCTCGTGAACTCCAATCTCCATGATTGATGTTGTCGTGTGATTTGCAAGGTCACGATGATCGACACCGCGTTGCCCGTTTGCGCGATTGATTAATCATAATACACGACGCTGTTTTACGCGTCGCAGTTTTTCGATTCGTCTCAATGTCTCAATTTATCGATCTAATTACATCCTTATAACCGTACAACATTTTACTTATCGCGGATGAAATCGTTACGCTGTGTGCTCGTGCAGCGAGATTTGTATAAAAGACAAATCTTTTCGCTGCTGAACAAGCTGCGCCGAGTACAGCAACATTAATATTCGGCTTTTGCCAATTTTTCGTCCGTATTCAAAAGTCGGCAACTTTCGTTTCGGATCTCCCGTCGATTAGGAAAAGCAGAACCGGTACGATTTGATTATTAATTTAGTAATCGATGTAACGGGATCCGCGAAGAAACCAACCCGAGAACCGACCCGAGAACCGACCCGAGAACCGACCCGCATAGCAGTCGGCGCAGCTCCGGAAAAGCCTCGGGAAAAGCACTCTCAGCGAAAAAGCGTCTCCAGCCGTCCAAGCGTCGCGCGAGCTCTTTTGACAGTAGAAAGTATGGAGCGACAGCTGCATCCGCGGGAGACACGAGGAGTGCGATCGGTGCCCGATATCCGTTCGATCGCGGGAAAGACCTGCCGATCGGATCCACTGACCGACAAACGCCTGCGCGCTGCGGGATGTCGTTGTCCAAGTGCAGCGCGCACTTTCATCTCTCTTATTCTTATCTCCCTCGATCCCTACCCGAGTCCCGCGGCCGAGACACAGAGTCGCGGAATAATTGGATGACCCAGAACTTGTGTGGGGAGCCCTGCTTTTGCATCGGGGAAAAACATCGCTCGCGCATAGCTCATCGATTATACTGGCTGAGACTGGCTGAGATTTAATTCTCCCCTAGGGGTACGATGAGCGAAATTACGCAATTCACGGCGGCGCCGGGGTCGAGTTTGGCTTTCCTTTCTCTCTCTCTCTCTCTCTCTCTCTCTCTCTCTCTCTCTCTCTCTCGGAGGAGGAGGAGGAGGAGACGCGGAAAATCATGCAGCATCGAGTCGTGTTGGAGTCATTACGGGCGGCCGCCCGAAAGAGAAATGGCTCAAAACTCGTTGATAAATACGTTACGCTTCGCTCCGAATGCGAAAAAGTCCAGAGCTTTCTCAATGTGAAGCTAATGATGCGATTGTCCGATAGTTTTGGTTGAATTTGTTATTAATGTTGCGAAAGTGCGCGGTGACTCGCGAAAAGCCGTATCTCCACCGCGCGCATTATATAAAGGCAAGAAATAATCGAAAAAGAGGTAATTACTCGCGCCCTCTCCGCTGACAACAAAACCATCGAAAAGAGACTATCAATGACGATCAATGGACAATGGCCTGCGAAATGTGTGTCAAAATCGAAAGAGGCACTTCTCGCTCGCCACATTTATCGCGCGCGGAGCCGAGCCTCGCAAAAGTTTCACGTACCGAATCTCCGTCGCCTCTCAAGGGATAAATTATAGTCATTTCCCGTAGCGGCGAACTCGCACACACGCACACACACGCGCACAGACTATACTTATATAGAGGCGCAAAAAACTTCCCATGGGCCGCTCGGGCGCTCGCGCGCAGACAGACGCCGAGACGCCGCGCAACAAGTCTGGGTAATGAGACTATACAGCACTTTCTCCATCAGGTGTATTAGCCTAAATGTGTCATTTGCAAAAAACACGTTCCCCATCTAATCCCAGACGGACAGACAGACAAACGCATATGCAAGTCCGACGCACACGATCTACCCTCGTTTTCGAAGCGTAGTCACGCGCCTCCACCGGTCCCACACGTAATTCTCGAATCTAATTGACTATTCAGTATACACTGTACAATGTACACGCGGGGAATAGGAGCCGCAGCGAAAAAACAATGAGCCTCGCGCGCACTCGCGTCGCTGTGGGAAGAAAAGAGTCCTCGTAATAAGTTATTATGATGCGCAGCGGATACTCTGTGTGTACGAGTGAAACTTAGTCCAAATCTAGACGCCGATAAACAATGATTTGTCGGTGCTGTGTGTCTGCGTGTGGCATGCTCGTACGGGAACTGTATATGGACAAATATGTATACATATTGCCGACGTCGATGGATGAGTGCGGCCCGTTCCCCGTTCTAGTTGGGCACGGCGTCGCTTGCAGGAATATAATTAACAGTAAAGGGATTCTTTCGCCTTTCTCTTATACGCCGCGTGGTCGGTGCTAGTACCTGATTTAAGTAATATGCTGCGACGACCTTGTGTCGAATGGAATGTAAGCGAGCTGCGAATGCTGAATCTAATAAAGGTTTACAATTTTAAAAAGAATAGCTTAATAAAAAATGCCACACTTATTTTGTGGATATTTATTATTTCTCGTGCACATAAGCAATACAATTTTCCGATCGGGAAAAATAGATCAGTGAAAAAGACAAAGATCCATTCGAGATGTATAAATGATCACTCGCTATATGTGTAGAGGTGCATATTACTTACAATTAAAAAGCATCTCTCTTTTGTTAAAAAGCCAAAAACTAAGCATTCAGTCAAAAGTCTGCGTTGGAAATCGACGTACCTTCTCTGTCAACGATAACGGGTTCTCCCTTCGTTTTCTGCAGATACAGCATTTCGAAGGTTTCATTGCCAAACAAATTCCCGTTTTTAGCCACGTAGAGTTTCAAACTCAAGTCTTCCCACTTATTTATGACTCCCGCTTCGAAGCATCGACGCAGAATCACATTGCACTTCAAGATCCAGCCGTTTTTACCTGAGGAATACGTGTGGCTTAGCGTCTTACTAATAGTATGGATCAAGAAACAACCTTGTACGCTTTTGTTGTTACTGATCAATTCTACCTCACACAAAAAGTCCGCACTCTTTTCATAGGTGGTTGCATGCGAAGTATGTGTTGAATGGCGGAACTGTCGAAGTAATATACTTATCGAGGGCTTTTTGGCCCCTTCGATGAATGCCATAAGGTATCAAGTTGTGATTCAACTATTCAAGTATCGAGTTGAATGGGATGTACCATACTGCAATTACTACTATATAAAGACGCTTGATGTGCAATGCCTCTAGATTTTACCGTTCGAATGTAACAACAGTAATGCCAACGATTGTCGTTGCGATGAATATATAAATGAACTATTTGAAGCCTGAATTTTTCTTTGATTATTTAATGATGAGTTACGAAATTCTTTCACATCCATAATCATAGACGGAAACAATGCTGCTATACTTTTTCAATTAATAGATCTGATGCAACAGAGAGCTGTTCCGAAGTTTTGGCTATATCATTATTGATTTCTGATGTAAGATCTTTTTGAGACGTAATCGATCACATACTTAACTGAAACGTCATTTTCCGTAAAAATTTTGAGCAATGACAAAAAGCGATACCGTAGGTGAAATACACAAGCAATATGTCACAATGGATTTTGAATTTGATTTGACACAACCAAAAATGTCTGGCTTTACTACTTGAAAAATTCAAGGCCGTAAAACGTACCTCACCTTATTGTTTCTAATTAGACATTAGTCGTACTCAAACGTACGTCAAACTCAAACCTAAATGTAAAAATTTGGACTAAAATTATTAGAAGCGATACTGTAATTACTAGCAGTAGAATTTTCTTTATCATCAGCAATACTTTATCGTACTGGCGACTTCGATGCGCTTCGTGCAGTTATAGCGTGAGCGGCCAAAGCAGCAGGCGAGTAGACTCGGCTCGCATATTGTTACGAGGAAAATGGAAAAGTGTACATGCATCACCTATTTTCACCTGCGCCAGACACGGAGAGTTTAGGCGGTGACGAAAGTGCTCGCCAAAAAGCCAGTCCAAAACTGCTTTGTTTTGGCATTGATATCGCTCTAGCGGTCCGCACGTATTGGTAGATTATGTATATTAAAAATTAAAATCAAGTACATAAACGATCACTCATTCATAAGAGTCAGGTGCAGATTATCCTTTTTGGTATAAAAGTGAAATTTTCTTTTATTCAGAAAATAATATTTTCTTGGAGGTTCTGAATTCATAACGTACAAGTTTTATAGATTGTGTCGTGCACTGCTTGAAGTCGTAAAATTCGAAATAAAAGTAACTGTGTGAATATAATAAAATCTATCCTAACATCTCATATTTTTCTTTTTTCTTTTTTTTTTTTTTTACTTTACTTATCATTCTTGTAAAATTAAAAATACAACTTCGAATCCAAAATCGAATCCAAAACGGTTATAAAATCCGGTGCTAACTAAGTCAGCAGAATTCTTTCCCAAATTGTTTTTCGAAAATCAAAAAATGAGCCTAAAATGTACAACAATGACAATGTCAGTTATTGGACTAGAAAATTTAATCGGTTCTTAGTAGTTAGTACAGGGCATATTTAAGTTTGCAAGCAAAATTTCAGAATACCACATATTAATATGCATCAGTCTTACAATCACGGTCAACCCAAAATCTTGTTTCATAAATAACATATAGGTATAATAAACGTGAAGAGTCTACTTTATTTATAAATAAAGACATTTGCGTATTAAAGTAACCGAAAATTTTAGTGTCTGATTGCTCGTTTCATAACTAAGATTTTAAAGTTATAAGAAGCAATTTTTAAAAAATTCGAAACAAAGAATCACGTAAATGTTGAATTGAATAACACACGCAGCGCGCATACATCCATAGTTAATTGATTAATGCAGAGCCAGTAATGTTCGATGCTACATCGCAGCTCGCAATGAGGGCAAAAATAGACTGGATTACAACACCCATGCAGTCGGGGGAAAGGGACGCCAAGCGAATCATATCCGATATCGGAGTAAATAACGATTGTCGAACGAGTCGTATGTGTAAGAGAGCGATCCGAGCGAAAAAGAAAGCCCCGCTGCTGTGCGCCGCTGTGCAGCACACTACTTATATATAGACCGGCGGCGGGATAGGATGGGTCGGTTGGATGTTGCGCGCTTATCGCCCGGTACTGATGCTTGTTCCCGTTTTTATCATCATCTTCCTTTCGCCCGCGAGTAATTATACGTCCCGATGAATATCGCCGCGTGCGATGCCGCCGCCAAGGTGCAAGATCTCCGGCCGGATAACACCCGCCGGGGAGAAAGATTTCACGCTTCTTAGATCGCAAAATTACAGCTCGCGCCTCGTCCATCGAACGTATTTAATACGCGCGGCGACGCGCAAAGATCGAGTCGCGGACAATGGGCTCGTACGTACGGATTCGGCTTTTCGAATTTGAAGCCCTCGATGAGAGCACATGATTGTTGGCGCGAGAGCTGAATTGAATCGGAGCCCGGAGCGCTTTGCCCAACTGGCTTGGCTCGCTTCCAGCGGCTTAATCAAATCAGCCGCGGTCGACGGGATCGGCGCTGCACGCTTTGCAATAACGCGGATCTCCGTTCGCGCGCGTTACACACGCGGCGTCTGGCGGATCCGGCTCGTTACCACTGAACCGCTGCATGCATATTTCCTTATCGCGACCAACTGAACGCTAATTGTTCCCTCGGCGTTTTTTTTCGCAGCGCCTAATGAAAGCTTTTCTTTTCTGACCTCCATCGCGCCACAATGCGGCACCGCTCGCTCGCCTTTATAATTCCAGTTGATTAAATTCTCAGAAAGCGGCAGATAAGCCCCGCCGCAGCCTTCGCGTTACTTCAGACAATTGTTTCAGTGTTAGCCGCGCGGGATAAGCAATAAAGAAAAACTGTCGTCTACAGCCTCCCGTCAATCGCGCCATAACAAACGAGTGTGTACTGCACGCGAGAGACAGAGGCATTCTCTGTATCACCGCTCGTTCCGAGGCTCGTTCTCAGAGCGCTCGGCGTATTTAAAACGGACACGTCCGTTTTAAATACGCGATTAATTCTATAATCTACTAGTATAAGTAGCCGCGTTGCTCAACTGCAGCTTGCACGTTCGCGTTAAGAACTAGTTATAGGCTCCGCGTCGATTGAGCCGTAAATAATGCCGTAAATAAAGCTCCCTTCTTCCGACTCGTCGGTCACACGTCGAAAAAAGTAGTCTGCACTCCTCCGGCACATGCAGCCGCTCTGATGTAGCTATTATGCTATTTAATGAGGCTCGCTGTTGTCGGCGATGTTTGTCGCCGCTCCGGTCTTGTGTATCATATATAGGCAACGATTGTAAGGCGACCGGAGCGGGAATGCAGCGAGTCGGACAACTGTGTTACACGCGGGGAAATATGTCGATATGTCGATATGTCGATTCATTTGCAGGTCGGCGGCCGTTCCGCGTTTTATAGAAAGCTCGCGAAGCAGCTTATACGAGAACTGGTTGCGATATGTGGCTCTATAAATTACACGGCATCTCCGCCGCGCTACAGGGTACTTTGCATACGCACGCATAGATGCGACGGGAAATTCGAATGATCGTCGTTAATCCTATCCCGCGCGAGTATGAGCTCTTCCACTGCGACGCGACGACAAATTGCGAAGATTCGAGAGCCTTGGTTCGAGTACAACACCGCTGTTCCGCATAACTTCGTTCGGATGCATCCGCGACTTTGTCAACCAGATGAAAGAAACGCAGCCGCACGCTCGAGGCCGCCGCGGTTCCGAGTCAGTTTATATTCACTCGCGCGAGTGAATATAAACGCGGATATACTTAGCATAGCCCGCGGGACTACATTTGTACCTCGAGAGCCGAGGTATTTACGGGCCGCAATATCGCGGCGTAACAGATTTACGTAAGAGTCGGCGCAGCGCACCGTGTGCACGGCGGTGGAGGATACCCTCAAAGTGCTCAAAGTGTCCTTAGCGCGCCGCGCCGAGCCAGCCGAGGCCTATTGAAGTTGCAGGGAGCTCGTTCATTTTTGTCTTCTCAAATCTCAATGCGTCCGCGACTGATTTACAGCGGATGTGTTGAATTAGTCTTTCAAGCTAGCACAAAAAACCGAGAAAAAACTGCTTTGCGCGCATTGAAATTCAAATTGCGACTCGTTCGCACAAGGAAAATTGTTTAGCGCTCGCTACACTTTCTCGCGAAGAGTTTCCGACGCAATAACGACACAGTAAAGCTCTTTGAGCCTCTGAAAATACCGAGAGCACAAAAGAGAGCTCACCTCTAAAGTAAGTGTATAGACAAGAAGACCAGTCTCTCGCGCCGCTTTGATAAGGAAATTCCAATGGTGCACATTGCCCGGGGACTTTACGGCTGTAACGGTACAATACGCTGCCCTCGAGGAATGGCTGTGCAGTAGATTATTCAACGGCACCGCGTCTCGCGCGGTATTTAACCATGATGGCAAAACCTCGGGCAAAACTCGCATACGGATCGGCAGAGGAGCGATCTTTCTTCTCGAGCGAGAGACGAGGTCGCGCTTGGTATATATATTCTCCTGTGTATAATATGCGGTTATATGATTCGTAGGTACGCTCGGACGATACCGATCTTCCGAATAACAATCGCTTTTTGCCGCCGATTGTTAAGTATTCTTGTCGAACACTGCCGGGATTTCGACACGATTTTTAAGGGCCGACGAGTATAACGCGGGATAATTAACGTCGGCCTGATACGGGATAGAAAAACGTGTTCGGCATCCTTACGCAAGATTTATGAGCGACGATTGTATACATCAGCTGTGCCATGTTTTCCACATTTGCTCTGGCCATCGCTACTACATGCTATCGCACTTTTGAAATGATGCGCGAACGAGCATACCGAGCGTGGGTGAGAAGTTTAATTAAAACCAGGAGAGCGTTGTGTACTCGCGCTTAGCCTACTTTCTCCGGCGCGCGCGATGATGCAGAATTCATCGCGTCGATAAAATACCTCTCTCATATTCATAACGTTCAAATGCACAGATCGTTATATTCCATATGATGGTTATATTGCATAAACCCGCGATTTATGTACTGTGCGCGATTAAAGACTATGACGCTGCGTAAAAGTCCGGAAATGATCCACGCGGAGAGGAAAACATCTTTGAAAAGCCATTAATCCTCGACGGCGGGATTTGTTGACCCTTTAAAAATACAGCCTCGAAGAGCGACAACGAGCGGAAAAAGAAAAGAAATCAACATTCAGATATCCCCTGCGCGACGTCGGCCCATAATACCTGTAATAGTAAACGCAATTTCCAATCGAAGACGCGCGCCCGCAACTGAAATAGTCGCGATAAAAAGCGCGTAGAAAGTGCCGGCGCGCAGCGGACGTATACACGGGGCTGCATCAGAGAGTGCGTGATTGTTGGCGTCGCGCGCCTGCAGACGTAAATGGAAATCCGACGGCGGATCGAGTCCCGGAGCAATGGTTTTTTTCGAGTCGCGTGGGCGGGTACTGGGAAGCAGGAAACGAGGAAACGAGGAAAGGAAAGTATGGGGGGAGAAGTATTGAAGTAATGAATGTTATTACGACGGTGACACGCAGCAGCGGCACTTGCTGGCTGGCTTTTATTTTCAGAGGAGCGCATGCGTCGCGCGTCACGCGTGGGACGTGCCGTGATGGTATCGAATGCGAACTTTGGGATGAAAGTTTGGGAACGGGCTTACCGATTAGAAATGCTTATGCAGAAGGTTTAAAGGCATTAATTTTAATCAAATCGTCCGCGCATTCGCCCAATCCAGGCTTGAATAAATAGTTTACGGCCTTGCAGCGAGACTCGAGAACGCACTCTAAATTAATTAGCTAAATTAGCTAAATTAGCTTAATTCCTTTCTAGATTTGACACGTCGATCGCACTTTGCGAAAGTTCACGTATATTATAAGATATATTAATATACAGTCGCATCGCCTCTCGCTAACTCTTCTGTTCGGCGTTTCACGCCGGCGAGAAGGGAGCGGAGAGAAATTCGAAAAATAAACACCCATTCTACGCGAGAATGCTATAATGCGTGTAGCTGTTGCTTACGCTATCGCTATATAATAAAGAAACGTAATCATACGCGAGACATGCGTTTCACAGGCAGAACAATGGCACGCGGCACGCGCGCACAAAATCTCTCTCGTTCGGGCGAAGGGAAAAATTCCGAGCCGCAGCAGCGCATATAGCATGTATAGAAAGTCATTCGATCCGAGGGAAAGGAAAACACAAGGAGCGAAGATGTTCCAGCACGTAATAAGGCCCACACTGGATGTGTATAATAAACGTACGCGCTCTAATTCCCGCTGGCATGCAGCAGCAGCAGCAGCAGCAGCAGCAGCAGCAATATCTACGTATAGTATAATATATGGCCGCGACGCAGTCAACTCTAACAGGTGGTTATACAATCCGGACTCTCGCGCATCTCCAAAGTAACGAGATGTCCGTTTCACCTGGGCATCGCTGCTCTCGTTACTGCGCGGAGGAGAATTTTCCCGCGCTGCAAAGGAATAATGAAAAGCCGCGAGTGACTCGTTATTAAAACAAAGGTGCAGGCTGATCCACTTTACGTAATGACCGTACGCTGAAAAATTCTTGCTTTCATCGCAACAGACTTTTCCGTTTTAAATTTAATTTTTACTACGCGCACTACTCAATTCCTTTTTAAAAGCCTGCACTTACACACGGGCTTTTACCTAATATCAGTTGACCAGTTCGGCGCTCTTCTAGTTTCATGCAGATTTTTTTAACCAACAGACGTCACGGTAGTTTCGCTCGAGTTCTACATACAAACTCTTCCATGTATGCAGGAGCGATTGAAAACTTTCATCCGTTGTAAAAACAAAACAAAAAAAAAAAAAAACATGAAACTGATTATTAAGATTTTCCTCGTTAGTGGCTCGATAATATAGCGCCCTTGGCATCTGAAGCGAGAGGACGATTCGTATAGCTATAATTCAAGTTTTTATCTACGCGTCTGCGATAAATCATTCGTTATAATCAAGCGCGTTCAGAGCGCGCAAAAAGTATGTAAAATGTGATTTCGAATAGAGTCGAGAAACAGTCTTTATGACGTTGCAAAGGATTGTTTGTGTGTTAATCTCGCACCTGCAAAAAATCAGTATAACCCACTCGACGTTCTCTTAATTAAATAAAAAAAAAAAAAAAAAAAAAAAGGAAAAATCTGCCAACATAATCAGCCGCTTGATTCGGTGACTCGGCAAAAGATCGTCGGGTCGTTAAGAGGCGCTCGCGCGAAAAAAAACTGTCGGTGAAAAGGACGTCCTCGAGCACAGTCGACATCATCGCCCGCTACGGACAAATAAATACGCGTTCGCGATTCAAAGCCGCTTCCAAATTCCAGACGCAGCTCGCGCACGCGGCTCCGCTATTTCGGTTCCTTGTATATTTCCATTTCGGCGCTTTCCCATCGTATAAGAGCCTCGCGGCCGTCAAAGGTCTTGACGTCATTGCGGCCGTGTACTGTGTAGGCCTCGGTGCGAATCCTCGGGTGAATCTCCATTCCGTGCCACGAAAATCTCGAGATAAGGCGCCGGATAAAGGGAGAAAGTCGCGCACGCAGCACAGCTTGCCCACCTATAGTCGTGCGAGATGGGCCGCTCGTAACGTTCGTTGCTCTCCGGTACGTACGTGTTTACCAAACAAACGAATACAAGGTGGAAAACGGGCGAACCCCCGGAGCCGACCGTTACACAATGCTCGCGAAGTCACATATAATTTCTTTGACGCAACTGCGGAAGAAGCTACGCCGATGTTCAGCTGAGCGCGACAAAGGCCTCATTCAATAACGATTCTAATTAGCCGATTTCGACACGCGCCTCCTACTCCCCCTCGTCAATCACTCGGCTGTTGTGCACTGCAGGATCCTCTACTCTGGCTTGCATATAAGGTCTGATTGATGGGCCGCGATTGGAAATTCTCGCGCGCGTTTCTAATCTCGTCCGTAAACAAGACTCTTCCAGCCGACACACACTCGGCGCGATGAGCGACAAGCCGATGCGCATCTCGTATGAATTTCAGGACGTCACGATCCTGCACGATTCGCGTGGCGCGTGCAGTTTCAGCGGCGCAACGAAAGCTTGACGTTCTACTTAGCCTGTCTGGCGCGGGTTTGGTTTTGTTATATGGATGTCAAAGTTCGCCTCTGCCGAATGATTGAGACCGATGCGAAACGACGAGCACCTCGATCTCCTTCTCGGGATGACGTTAGAGCTGTTTCGAACGAGGATACTCGTCGGAATGCTCTCGAGTTAACCGCGCGCATAAATCGCGCCGCGTTTGTTGATTGAGCCGAACCGGCGATTAGAGAGAAGCGCGACGCGCGACGAGGCGAGGGTGAAAGTCCCGGCAGCTTTTTGTTATGTATCAGAATCAAACCGACAGTCGAGCGGTAGACTGTTATTATATTATATATATATACAGCTTTCCGCTGGATTGTGATCGAGAGCGAATCTGCGAGCGACGAGCGACCACCACTTACACAATCCAACGCGCGCATTCTTCGAGATCGTCAATGGATCCGTCGGCTCTCGCCGCTGCCCAATTTATTTCCCCCCACAGAGACACGCACACGGACGCTCTGCATGCTAGCGTAATCTCCGCTCGAGGCGTTGCGCAATCTCCGAAGCCGCGTGCTCGTTTTTCGAAACTGCTTTGCTCCTGCGAACTCTCGCGGCAAAACTAAACGCAAACTCGTTTTTTCAGGCCGTTAATGCAACGAGTTGCCGTCTTCGTATATTATCGTAATATTACCGCACCTCATTATCGCGCGCGACAAAGTTCCGACGGGGATTCGAAAAACGCCGTTTCCCGGCGTCGCAATGACAGACAACCGAGGCAAGCACACACGCCACACACGCCACACAGCCGACCGGCGAGACGAACGGGCCCGAACCCCGAACGTAAACAAACACGCTCCAACTCGGGCTGTACTGACCTTCCTCCGACCAGCAACTGCTGTCCTGGCTCAGCATGGACCACTCGCTCTTCAGGTCGTCGAAGCTAGCCATGGCTCGCTCCTGCTCACGCTCTCCTCAGTCTCCTCTCACCGGCTAGCTGTCCTCGAAATTCCTCCGCGCACCGCGGTCTGATGCAGCCGCCTGCCGCAAGAGCTGCTGCTGCTCCTCCCGGCTCTTCTACTTCAATCTTCCTCTGCTATGCTGCGGCTACTCGCGCGTCTACGTCCGGGGACGACGCTCGCGTTCGAGCTCGCGTCGAGATGATGACCGCGCGAGGAATTCCGCGGGAAACGAGCCTCGCCGCACGCGAAGCATGGAGCCGAGAGCGAAGTAACGACTTTTTTTCCTCCTCCCGCGTTCTGGCGTTCTGCGATCCTCGAGGCGATCCTGTACTCCTGCGCGCGTCTCTCTCCCTCGCTCGCTTAACGCTTATACAGTCGAGCTTCTGTGCGGTGTGCGGGTAGGTTATCCGTTACAGCCTATAGCTGATATCTTCGCAGACTATTCCGGCTGCCGCCCCGACTCGACTGCTGACACGCGCCTCTCACTTTAATTCCCGGTTTCTGTAGCTCTGCTCTCCTCTCCTCTCCGACTCCGAGTCTCCGCTCCCGATCATCTGTGTGTGTGTGTGTGTGTGTGTGTGTGTGTGCGTGCATGCGCGAGCGCGAGCTCTACATATAAGTATCTATGAAACTAGCGGATTTGTACGGAATGTTCCACGTCCTATAATAAGTATAGTGAACTGAAAATATAAGACTGATTTGGTTTGGGGACAATGAGAACACAAACATTTTTTAGTTAGATAAGGTAAAGTATATGGGTGCATTCTGTCATAACTTGCCCAGATCATGTCCAAGCCTTGAAAAGCACTTTAACGAACGAAAAAAAATTCTTGAATATAATTATAATCGATGTCAAATTTTGTGATAAATGTCCGGAAAACAATTGGAAGGCCGATAAATTAGGTTTTCATTTAGAAAATTAACAATTAAGACCCGAATAAATGTCAGTTCCGTCCCCTGTCCAAAATTGATATTTTGGTACTTAAAAACACAGACCATATGCAAAATAAACAATTCAAGCATATCTCAACACGGACATATTGAAATATAGACCGAATTCATTAATTTTCACTAGTTTGTCAAAATAATTTAAAGAAATGCTATTATAGCCAAACACACATTTTTTGTCCAGTGATTTAAAATTTTAAACACAAAAGCAGATATCAGCATTAAACCTTTTTGAAAATACGCTTTGTAATGTTATAGCGCTAATCAAAGGACGAACTGGCCACTGAATATTAAAAATTCTGTTATTGCAAGCAAAAAGTATTTTTAATTTTGCAACGTACAAACATTTCTGTAAAAATAATGTTTATAAGTAAAAATGAAATGGGTTTTTTGGTAGTATTTGGTGGGTAGAAGAATATACTATGCGGAAAAGTTTGAATATTAAATTTACAATGAATACGAGCTTCTTAAACGTGAAAATGTCAGTTCCGTCCCTGTCAGTTCCGTCCCCCAAACATAAAAGAAATCATCATGGCATATATATAAGAACACTTCACACTTTGAAAATTTTGATAATTTTTAATGATTTTATTTACACTCAGAAAAATGGCCTGTTCGAAGCAAGAGGATTTTCCTCTTGTCTAAATCGTTTTGATTCGAAAGGAAATTCATTTTGATTCCAGAAGAAAAATATTAACTCGAGAATTAATTTTTTTGAGCCAAGAGGATTTTCCTTTTCATTTTAAGTACCATGTTCGCTTAAAAATGCCATTTTCATCTTTCACCAAGAAGAATCCTCTTGATTCAAAAAGAATCATTTTCGAGTAATTTTACAAAAAGGCTCAAAAAAGAACATATCCTCTTACCACAAGAAACGATTCATTTGACTCAAGAGGAATCGTTTTCGGGTAAGAATCACAATATTTTTTAGCAATAAAATTTTGATGGTGAAAAGATTTTCCTTTTCCCTCAAAAGGAATCATTTTGTTTCAAACTTATTATCTATTAGAAGCAAAATTTTTTACTCTTGTGGCAAACTGATTCCTATTCGGGGAAATAGAATTATTTTTCTTGCGAGAAGATTATTTTCCTGTTGAATCAAACGGAGTGCCGCTTGGGGACATATTTAAGATTATTATCCTTTTGAGTCAAAAAGATTCATTTTTCCTCAACAGGACTTTTTTCTGAGTGTATAATAATAAGGTAAGAAATTAAACAATCACATGCATCGGCCATCGAACGCTCAGCGAGACCTTCCGCGAGCACCGACTCACCAGCGATCAAATAAAGGAGCTTTCTCGTTATTCACGCACAAAAATGTCCTCTTGTTCCAAGAGGAAATAATCTTAAATTAGGACCCAAAATTAAAATCACGTTGAAGCAGAAGGATTCCTTTTGACTCGAATAGATTCCTTTTGACTCAAATAGATTCCTTTTGACTCGAATAGATTCCTTTTGCTTCAAAATTTTTCTAATAAGCAAAAAGTTTTTAAAGCAAAAGGAATCTATTTGAGTCAAAAGGAATCTATTCGAGTCAAAAGGAATCCTTCTGCTTCAACGTGATTTTAATTTTGGGTCCTAATTTAAGATTATTTCCTCTTGGAACAAGAGGACATTTTTGTGCGTGTACTGCCGTTGATGGTTAAACACGGAGCCGATCTTACTGCCACGAATGATATTGGTGCGAACATCTGCAGGGAAAGCTTATTGGCCCCTGGAGATCACGTTGTCTTGGCCAGAGTCTTGATCGAGAACGGTGCTCCGCTCGAATTCAACGATTACTTTATTCACTCGCCGTTATATACATAATGCTATCAAAATAAATAATAATGAAGTGGTAAGTTGAAGAACGCATGATATCCCGCGAAATTTAATTTCGAACTCGTTCGGATTTCCATCTATACGCTGTTATTGCTATTATTTTCCAGGTGGAGCTCTTTTTTTGGACCACGGCGTAAACGTGAATGCGATTGTAGTAGACTGACAAAAGAGGATACTTGCGGCAAGTACCAGATTCCGCTTCAGGTCCATCCGTTTGCAGCAAACTAGTATAAATATTCTTGCCCCAAGTAGAATTCAATTTCCATCAAAATTATTATAATCTTGTAGCTATTTTTGAAAATAAAATATAGATATTCTAAATGAAATAGTTTTTCTTCAAACAAAATTCTGCTTGTCTCAAGTATAAATTTGTTTCCTGTAAGTGGATATTGTTAATAAAGACAAACGGATTTTCTATTTGAATCAAACAGATTCCTCATTCCTCTTGCTTCAAGTAACCTCTTTTCTCAGTGTAACGCCAAATGACAAAACATTTCCCCTGCACTTTGCTGCTGGATGTGATACCGCGTTGCACAAGGCCTTCCAGTACTTGAAGGCGGAGAACATAAGGATTCTTCTGTCTGCCGAGGAGAGCAAAGGTTGGACGCCTTTCGATACCTTTATCAAAGCTACCGAATACCGCAATTCGGAGTGTCCATCAGGCATCAAGCTGATTCTCAAGACGCTGGCTGTGAGGAGGGCTTGCCCGCGCTCGACGATCAAATCTAATGAACGTATGATCCCACGCTCTGGCTTTATTATCAAGAGTGCCAAGCGAATATTTGCACAATAAAATTCACGAGGTTCATGGAGAGCCGGACGTTTTTCGAATTCTTGACCAAGTGCCACTGCCAGTTAGCGGCACTCATGAGTAACCCCGAGTTCGAGACTGAGCTCCGCCGGCAGGATCTCGACTTCTTTTCCATGTACGCCGAAGACGTACGCAAAGCTTTCGAGCGCGCGCGACACTGCTATGAGTCTACGCTGGAACAAGAGAAGGTGCAGATTAACGAGGCTGTTGATTATGTTTTGCCAGAATTGGTTGTGAGGAAGGTGGCGCGTTACATACTCATTTGCGAGGAATGCGAAATGAAAAAAATTGTGCAAGCGTCTCGTCGCACTTGCAGTATCAGTGATTTTTCGGATGATGACATATTATAATGCTCCTGCACAAAATGGTACTGGAAGTTTAATGCGGTAGATTTACTAAAATTTTAGTACTTGACTACTTTTACTAAAATAGTAAAAATTAAAATCCTTATAACTTTTACTATATGTGAAATAGTACAAATTAATATCCTTTATATTATTATTATTATTATTATTATTTTCTTATTAAAATAAATTTGCAAAATTTACGGACATTTTGAACGTTTTTTCAACGATTTTTTAACGTGTTTTGAACTATTGAAAATACACGTTTATTGGCGTTTTTAAACACGTCTTTTAAACGTTAATTAACCGTTGTGTGCTGATAGGGAATTTTACTATAAAAGATAGTAAAAATTACAAGCATCCGAGTCTGTTCTAGCACTTTTACTATCTCAGATTCTAATTATAATTAGTCTCTTAATTTTTATCAGTATATCTATAACTTATGTATCACCAGAATTATAAGGACCAATAAAAATAAATTAATAAAATATTGTATAACTAGTTTTATTGACTTATTATGAAAAGGCTACACTTTTTTTTATTTACACAATAACTAGTAACTGCTGCTAATGTCTGGGGTTTGCAACATCTACTTCCAGAATCCACAATGTTACAGAGGATCATAGCTGATAATAGAAACATAGAAAAGATCGAGGCAGTCTAATTCTGAAGACGTGCTTCTGTCCAATTCTATTTGTCCTCTGATTGGCTGTTCGATTTACAGCCCAATGTCAGCGTAACCTCAATACGTGATAAAATTGAGACAATATGATAACAAGGGGATAACTATGTTGTAGTAAATAAACATAAATTGATTTTAATTGAAACGAAATTAAAATAAAAAAAGTTTTCAAGTAAAGAAACTTGTATTCACTCGATCAGTTTTCACTCTACAAATTTAGAATCACGCATGCGCATTAAAGGTGGTTCGTCTTTTGTACCTGGCCCACTCTTTAATTTACGAACCACCAGCACAGTTGCATCGTATACATATACACTCGGCGGTAAGGTATTCTGTTAGAACGTTTTGAACCGAATGGCAACGACGCCCAATTTTTGACGGGTTTTGACGGGTTTCGACGGTTTTTGACGGCTCTGACGATTTTAGATTTGCAGAGGTTATATGAGCCGGTACCGTCAAAAACCACGCGACGTTGCCATTTGGTTCAAAACGTTCTAACAGATATACCTTATGGAGCCGAGAGCGACGTTACGACTTTTCCCTCCTCCCGCGTTCTGCGATCCTGTACTCCTGCGCGCGTCTCTTTCCCTCGCTCGCTTATAATCGCTTATTCGCTCCGTGCGAAGCTTGACCCGCCATCTACCGGACCGAGTACCGCGATAAAATAAGACTTCTCGTACTGGCTTATACAGCACATATGATGAAATATATTTTTATAAATTAAAAAACGCATTTGAAGGAATGCATACACACATGTTGTGTTATTCAGCTCGTTGCTGATCAATTTACAAAAAATCTCATTTATTTTCAATCGGTAGAAGTCGAGAAAATGCGATTTGAAAACTCGTAAGTATCTATCCGCAGCACCGAGCTTATGGAGGTTAGAGTACCATATATAACAGAGCGTCCAAAAGCGCGGTGCTTCAAATTCAAAATACAAGTGGCATTAATGTTTTGTAAACAGCGTTGTCAGTTGGTTTTATTAATACTTTAATTTGTTATATTTAATACAATGTTTCTCCACTACTATCTTCTAGCAAAAACAAAGAAAATGAGACTTGGAGGGTTAAAATCCACCAAGTAGAAGCTGAGAAACAGGCGTATACATACGCACACACACACACACACACACACACACACACACGCGCGCGCGCGCACACACACACACATACATCCGTACGGACATTTTCTAAAAACACCATTTATTTTTCGACTAATAATTCATCAAACCACACTTCCCACATGTTGTTACACAAACTCCAAAAATTACTATTACAAGGCTTCCTTAGGAAGGAAGCAATACTAAAAGTCAGATTGACTTCTAGTTTTGCCAAAATGGTTCATTGAACTAAGCACTACGCCGGAAAGTTATTGGTTTTTTATTGTTTAAGTTTTATTTAAAAAGCTATATACCCAATAGAAAAACAGCGTTTTTAGATGCTGCCGTCCTTTAAGCCGTTTTGCGGGTCACAACTTTTTCAGTTCATGGACTACTTATGTTATTATATGAAATGCGGTGGTTCGGACCATTTCGACATTTTTACGCGAAAAGGTGATATTTAAATCTGATGTAAACGTAATTTCAAAAAAATGTAACAAGTCGTTTTGACTAGAAGCCACAGTATATGAATCATATACATGTATATGAAATTTTAGTTATTCCGCAATTGAATCTAGGACGTATGTACATATTTAAACATGTTTCACACGAAATTACGACTTTCTTCATCCAAACAAATTTTTGTGTAGTATATATGTACTAGTTGACATAAAATTTTAATTCATAACTCGCATCTATAGTCGAATCAACATACAATTAAATAATATTACTTCAAGCCAAAGTTTTCTTACATATTAATTATACAAAACCGCTGCCAAGTCATTGGCACTTAGCTTCCTCCAATTCTGCTAGTGGAAGATATTTACATGGGACAATCAACTCATTCTTCGATTTAAATATTCGCTACTATTCGATACTAAAAGGATAGGTTTACTCGAATTCAAAGTCAGAAAACATATATGCACGTCCAATCTTATTACGATCACGTAGTTCCACAATTATAACAGTATACGTACGCACGCATGCACGCACACACACACAGACAAAACCATCTGCACGGACATTTTATAAAACCACGAAAACTCTCAAAATATACTAAGCTTTAATTATCAAATTATATGGTTTAACAAAAATAATAATGTTCAGTCACACAGAGTATACAGGGTGAGAGTTGAAGAATTTGAATCTTAATATCTTTTAAACTAAAAGGTTTCATAAGCTACAAAAAGAACCTAGCCGAAGTGATCAAAAGATCAATCTTTTCCTAAAATTTACTCAGTATTAAACTTTTTACTCCCGTAATCATATGACATTAAAAAAACATTTTTTTTAGTTTTTGATTTTCATCTCAAAAACTAGTCGCCAAAATTGATTAAAATTTTTACAACTAGTAGATATCGTTGTTTTTATTGTCATGAATTTTTTCAAAACATTTAACATTATTTTTTGAGTTATATTATGTTTATCGCAAAAATTACCTTTTATATCATAAAAAATGAACAGATCAGTGTCACGATCATTAGAAAAGTTTGCTTGCGGGAAAAAGTAGAAGACTTCTATGTTCTTTTAGATACCTACATATGTTTGAATGTATTATTTGTATAAATCATATCATTATAAAAAAGCAAAAATATTTTTTCAAAAATAGAAAAATGGCTATAATATGGCCATAAAATGGTCAGAATCATAAAACAAAAAATGACCTAAATTCAGAATTAGATAAAATATATGCATGTCAAATTTTATTACGATCCGTCGCATGGTTCCAAAATTATGGCGGTATACGTACATACACACACACACACACACACACACACAGCCATTCGCACGGACATTTTCTAAGAACGTATGATTCGTACGCCAAACACCTCCAAATGCGTTTCCATGAAGTATTCGCAAAACTGAAAATTTTACTATTACAAAGCTTCCTCTTGAGGAGGAAGCAAAATGGAATATACTTATGTTCTTTTTCGTAACAGTAGTATATAGTACATAAAGACAATATATAGACTTATTATATAGTACGTGAAATCCTTTGTGCAATTCATAATGTCAAATATTAGAAAGCTAAACATGTACATACACTAAATAATCACCTTGCATTTTTATTATCCCAAAAACGCGTTCGTTCGGGAAATCCAATAGCGCAGACACCCTTATGTTATTCCCGTTTACTACAGCCTTTACCCGTTACCCGGTAACAGTTAAAAGCACTTAGAAAAATACGCATCAACTAGATTTTTGGTTAATCTTACCAAGTACTTGGTAAATATTAACAATAAGTAGGTAACTAATCAATTTTTTTATGACACTTACCAATTGGTTTAAGTACTTGGTAAGATTAACCAAAAATCTAATTGGTGCGTATTTTTTCGAGTGCTTTGTTACTATTACCAACCATTTTTTCCGCGTGTGTGTGTGTGTGTGTGTGTGTGTGTGTGTGTGTGTGTGTGTGTGTGTGTGTGTATATATATATATATATATATATATATATATAAATTCAACATGTAATGTTAGTGTACAGACCCCTTAACTTCAATATTAGTATTTTCGCTGAAAATCATCTGTTGTTTATGTATTTCCAGATCTAGAAAGTAGCTCGCTTCGGCGTTTACCACGAAGGAAAGAATTTTTCAGAATCATCCCCGAAAACTAGCACGATTCAGCAACCGTCCACGAAAACTAGCACGACTCGTCGGCTCATCACTAAAAAAGAGCTCTCTTGCAGCTGCGCGGAACCGAAGATTCGGCCGAAGGCGAGATATAATACCTTGAAAACAGGCCCAAGTCTGAGGTCGTTTGTCGATCAATAGTTACTCTTATATTTGCAATAATCAAAAAAAGATTATTAAAACCGAATTTGGATTTTGAAAATCGGACAATATTCATTATGCATGCGCTTAGTATTGGCCTATTTTAGTGCTGTAAAAGCATTGAGTAAATCTTATCCGATTTCAATCGGCATTTTTCATTTATTAAAATATTGTCTGCCAATCTTTGATTTGGTTGTTTATAAAGAAATTTAGTTAACTATATTTTTAATGGATGGCAAGTTTAATGCCCCCTGACCGGCGGCCTCATCGCCGACCATTACTCCACAAATTATTGTCCCCTCATATATCATGGGCTGTAAAATCCGAAGAAGGTCCCCAAATTTTTTCCCCAAATGATTTTCCCCGGGTAAATTTTTTCCACCCACGAATCGTGTGTACTTTGTGGATGATTTTGAAAAATGCTCTTCTCCTTGAAAGAGGCAAAATGCGTGCTACTCTTCGTAGGGGCCGTCGATATAATGTTAGCGTGGAGGCCCCACTTGTGTTATTTAAGTTTGGAAAACAAAATAACACTCATCAATTTAAGACGTCTTTGTTGTATTATCTTTTCAATTGTTTATAAACTAATATAAAAGTTACAGTAAACTTACAATGATTATTCAATAATTTTATCTATACAAAGTCAAAACAATAATAACTTTTTGAACAAACACATGACTTGAAAAACTACGTTTTCTTGACTTTCAAAAAGCCTGCTGTATTAGAAAAGTATTTTGCATTGGCCTCGCTAACTTTCTTCTCTGCAGCTTGTGGGTTTACAATTTCCAAGCCCTATTAATTGAGAAACGAAAATATTATTTCTGTCGTATAATAATAATGCGAATTGTTTATATATAAATATGTAGTATGTACCTGAAGTGGTGTGAATGCTATACTAGAAGCTGTCCCAGAAATTTGCTTTTTAACAGTTGTGCTGCCACCCCACTGTTGTTGTTTTTGTAGATTCTTCTGCAGTGTTTTTGAAATGCGAACTTTGGTTTTCTCATCAATTTGTGGTAACCTAATTCTCCCAGTGCCTGCTTTGCCAATTGTACCTCGAGTGTACCCAAGATCTTCTTGATAAGCATCGCTTTCAATCTATTTAACGTCAAAATAATCATTAATTTGTTCAAACATCTCCATTATATTTCTGTGGCTTCCCGGCAAATCGACTTAAGTCACATTTTTTGAAAATTTGGGTTAATTGGTATTTCCCATATTTAAACACTCCTCTTTTACGTGAAAGTATTGAATTTTTTCTAAAACCAGTCCTTGTACCGTAAACAATGCAGTGCGTAACAACTTAAGTCCATTTTATTGCAAATCGTTGCCTGCAAAATGACTTAAGTCGATTCTAAAAATTCTTCCAATCATTTTATGGGGCGAGACGCGTACAAAAAAACCTCCATTATGTTAATTTTTAACATAAAAATCAATCAGGAACAACGTATATTCATTTTAACAATTAAATTTTACCAGGACTCAATTATGCATAAAAATGAGGGTATAATGTGTTACCGACAAAACGACTTAAGTCCATTTTTATCTATAAAATATTCCAGGATAAAAAAAAATAATTTATAAACTAGTCTATAACTTGAAGAGAAGCTATGCCAATCATTATTATCATTTTTGGATGTTAAATTTAATGCCGAAATGTCCCAGCACGAAGATGTTTAAGCTAGAGCACGGAAAATGTGTTCCCGGCATAATGACTTAACTTAAGGTAATTTCTGCACCATAAAAAGACAATCACCTATTTGTTGTGCCCAATGTAATGATTTGAAAGATAATTCATAGTACATTAAGTAAACACAGTATCGTGCCGTCATTCGTATGCTACGATCTTACGCATCAATTTAAACATTAAAATCACAATTTCTCGAAAACACGAAAATGTGAATTAAGTCGTTATGCCGGGAAGCCACAGATTTTTATCAGTTATTTGGAAATCATTCCTAAAATACTTACATCAGCGAAATTCATTCTGTTGGCTTGTTTCCTAAATTCTGTGATAGCATAGCGTTCCTTCATTTTACGGACCCTTTTACCACCACGCTTCTTCCTGCCTGGATCAATTGGCTTTGGCAATGGCTTGATGAATTTAACAGGTGGAGGTTCCAAAAGTTTGTCTAATTTCTTCTCAATTTCTTCACGCAATTGTTGACCAATTGTACCATCTGTACTTTCATGACAAGCATCAACACGAGCAGCAAGTGTACTTTTTGCAGCTACAAGTCTTGCAGCTTTTCTTCTCAATTCCTACACATTGAAATAAATAATATTTTAGATACAATTATCAGTGAAATGCTGATATTTAAATTTGCAAAACTTTATATACAATATTGTCTTACTTCTGGGGTGTCCTGTACAATTTTTGAATAATAAATAAATCCCGTATGAGGTAATGCTGCGGTTTGTGAGAAACCAGACAATGTAGTCTTTCTAGTTCCTAAAAGTAAAATATTACAAGCTGGCATTTTTGACAGCTTTGTTAGTCCTCCAGCAACGCCTGTGAAAAATAGAATGAATCAGTAAATAACTTGATTAAATTAACAAGTTAAAAGCAAAATTGTATACGATACATACCCATAAGCTTAGCTGCAGTTGATGCACCAACAATTGCCGATAAGTTTGGAGCAATAAATGCCATTCTACTCTCAACATACTCAAATATTCTTTGTTTCAAATTACTTAATTCAATAGCCATATCACAGGCTTCATCTATTGCTGCTTTTTCTGCATCCGTTAACAGCTGTCTGAAAATCATAACTTAATTTCAGTTACCGACACTCACCAAGTATTTCTCAAAAAATAGAATTGCTGATTAATGAAATGATAGAAGTAAAAATATGCAATTACCCCTGTGTTGTGGAAGCAGTTACAGAAACAACCATGATTGTTGCTTGAGTGAGGAACTGTTGTAAGATTTCGTTATTCTTTGCTCTATCTAAATCATTTCCTAATTCTTTGACAGTCCTCATATACTCCAGGTGTTCAACGACTAGAGATTCCAATTCTGGAAATCTCTTTGAGTATTTGCTAGTCGTAAATCTGTGTATTGTTGCTAAAAAATGGAAGAAATCATTAGATAATGAATCTACATGGAGTATCTGAATGAAAATCAGGTATCAATTGTTGAAAGAGCTTACCTATTTCTGTGTCTATTTCAACGGCTAAATTGTTGGCTTCTACGATCAGCTGATATTCTGGATCCGACTCAACAGTACCAATAATGTCCGAGGACTTTCGAAGAATGTTGCTGTACTTATCGATCTGCGACGTGACCCTTTGCATCATAGGTGAATCCCACAGTTTTGCTAGTTGTCTGACGGAATCGACTTTAATGTCTGGTAAACAACAAATACAATTTCATTATCTCATCGCTATGTGCGTTGGCGATCGAACATTGGAATGCTTATTCTAATGCTACAAACTAGTAAACTAACCTTTTTCCGTAATTTTGTTCGTCAGCGATGTGGGAACCAAAAGTTCCGCCGCCACCTGCTCCTCTGGCTCCTTGTCATCGGCATCATCTTCGAGATCAGCTAATAGTTCATCAGCCAAAGACATTGTGAAAAATATATGAACAACAATCGGGTAGAACTAACAAAATTACCTTTGTCAACTCACGTCTCGGTCCCGCCAGGACTTGTGTTGTCGACTGGCAAACTGGACTCTATACATATATAATGCAACACCAGTCATAGGTATATATGTTATGAAGAAGGGAAAACTGCGCCAAAACGTCAGTACAGCCAATTGCTAACGCCTCTAGCGGTTGCGTCATGAACTAATATTCATAATATAAATTTCAATTGTTCACTTCTTAATTGTTATGTTTTAGCGTTTTAGGTATGTATATCGAAATCGAATAGTTGATAGTGTAACACTGTAACATGTATAATCAAAAAATATATAAAGAATTAAAATAAATTGAGCTTGTTTTGAAGAAAATACTACCTTCCAATCAATCTTATGAATTACAATATATTATAGTCAACCATCTTACATCTGCTACTTATGTTTATACCTTAATTAACATTGAGTTAGATTTTTGTGGTGAAAAATGAGAAAATGAGAACGACCCCAAATATGATACTTATTTTTAAGATATATTAAACTGCAAAATTAAAACAAACTGTTTGATGATGCAAGCAACCTCAAATCACACAAGTAGGCAAGTGCATTGTCTCTCTTTTCTTTTCAGTCTTTTCCAATTTCCCGTCCAAGTATAACACGCACAGCACACGAGAGAGCCAGTGCAGCGGAATAAAATGCGCTGAGCAAATAAAACTGAAAATAGAAAAGCAGTCACGCGCGCTTGGTGTGTGGTATTGGTATAATACATATGAGTATGATTACATTGATTACCCGATAGTGTCTAGTATAGTGTCCGCGATCGTGCGTGAACTAAGCAAACAAATGAGTAATATAATCAGCGGTTCGATCGGGCTCCGCCGCGGCGTTAATCGCTTTATCTCGTCGTCGCGGCGCGCGGTGCCGCGGTATCGTCCATTCGTCCCTACGAATCTGCTCCCACGTCGTACTTGCGTGTGCGTGTGCAGCACTAAAAACTCGTGAGCTGCACAAGAGCTGAGCTGGAATAAGGCAATAGAGAAATGAAATCACGTCCAACCACGCGCGCATTCATTCGTTCTCGCTCTCCCCAAGTCCCCGCACGCAAACATAAAAAGAATGGCTTTAGTCATCGACGCCCGCGAGAGTGCCGCTCCTCATCGTCGCGAAGAAAATAGATGAGTCTCTGAATTACGCGGCGTGCGGGGAAAATTTACACGGATCGCTGCAGAGAGAGAATGAAGGAAGGTGTCGAGCTGCCCGCGCTGCAGCACCGGTTCGCTCGTACTTAATCACCCACACAGCCTGAGACTCGAGACTCGAGAACTCGAGTCGAGAGAGAAAACAAACACACACACCTCTTACGTGCCCGTTACCCGCACACGCTGCACACGCATAAACACATTTCTTTATATATATATATATATATATAGGTATATATAGGTATAGCGAGCGCGGCTCACACGCACACCCATCATGTGCATGTGGTACGCGCGCGAGCACCGACACGTTTAAATGCCGCTGAGATTGAAAGAGAGAAAGAGAGAAACATAAGTAACAGGAATAAGAAGACGCGAGGGGAGAGCGAAAGAAAGAGAGAGCGTGTAATAATTGAAAGAGCGATGTATCGTATATCGCGTTGGAAGGTTGGAACTAGTATTAGACCGAAGAGTTGGAGAGGAGAAAAATGTGTGACGACCACTTTCGGATCTAGCCGCGACTACTGCTCTGACTGCTCATAATCTTATAAGCTCTCGGCAGCGATCCTGCACGATAATAATACGGCACCGGGCACGGCATATAAACGCATAATATGGGCTGCAGAGTCGCGCGCCCGGTTGCAGAGCACGACTTTCGAGAGAGAGCTCGTCATATTTCGGCCCCGCCGCGCGGCGCGAATATAATTCCGTGCCAATTCTCATATGCAGAACGGTCGCGCCGCCGGTGCATCGGGATACCTATTTAAGCCCACGCGACGACTCGACGAGACGACAAGTATGTTAGAGTGTGCAGCGGCGGCGGCGCTTCAACTTTTCCACCTCGTCATCGTCTCGTCTGTCGCGGGGAAGGAAAGGCAAGGGGATAAGTATAAGAGAGAGCGAGCACGCGAATACCACGAGCGCGACGGTCAAGAAGGAGGAAGTGGCATATATACCTATGTATAGCTCTCTCCCTCTCGAGTCTCGCTCGCCCTCTCTTACTATACGCTCTTGCGCTGCATCGGAGAAAGCTAAAAGCTATAGTCTGCTTGTCAGAGCTCGCTCGCGCGCGTCCAGTCACGGATTCGCCCTTTGATCTCCTCCTGGTGTGTCCCGTTCTTTCATCTCTCTCGCGAGACTCGCGCGCGCGCACGCGCGCATCCGGTGCTGCTCCGGAGACTGGTCACTGGACTGGAGTCTTATACGCACTACTCCCCGATCCCAAAACAAGAGCTGACCTAAAAAAGAAGCCCGCAGCCGCACTCCGCAGAGCGACGCTTGTACGCACACCTTTTTTCCCGCTGGACCATGCACTGCGGCGGAGGAGTCGTCCTCGTCGCTCGTCGGCGCCTCCCCGGTGACCACCGACAGCGTCATCGGTCGCTCTAGTCCAGCCGATTTCGCTACTGCTGCGGCTGCCGCCAGTGCTGCCTCACCTGATGCCCCGCGCTCTCCGCCTGAGCGAGACTCGAGAGAAAGCCACCGTGTACATTTCCTCTGTAGCGGGCGCAGCAGTTATATACGCTACGTCTGACGTCTCGCAGTTTCGTCTTCTCTCTCTCTCTCTCTCTCTCTCTCTCTCTCTCTCTCTCTCTCTCTCTCTCGCTCGCTCAGCTCCCGACAGTCCCGAGAGCTGCGAGCTGAGTTTGGTTTGCGTGCCGAGCCTGCAACTCCGCAAGTGTGTGTAGTTCGGACTCGACGGCTCTGCCTGTCTCTCTTCAGTCAGTGTTGAGCGGCGACTACTTCTTTATTACAGAACTCCGCTGCACGCTGCGTGTGTGTGCGTGTGCGTTGTATACATATAGGTGCGTCCGTGCGTGTGCGAATTCCTCGGCGGTGGCGGCGGCGCAGCAGCAGCAGCAGCAGCAGCAGCACGACCTGCATCAGCGACGTCGCAACGCAGCGGCCCGTAAACCAGCAGAGCTGCTTCGAGGAGAGTCAAAGAGAGGATCGACGGCGGCGGCTAGGAAGGTGCGCGCCACATACACACGCGCCTCGCCTGCTGTCTTTCTCTCTCTCTTCTCTCGCAACGCGGACGGCCGAAGAGAAAGAGAGAGAGAGAGAGAAAAGTCCAGCAGCCAGCCAACAGCAGCAGTAGAAAAGACGAGCCGAGAACAAGAGAGGCGCAGGCTGCTGCAGTCTCTCTGAAAAATGCCCTGAGACTTGAGAGAGAGAACGAGCGTGAGCGTGTATGTGTGCAGTGCAGTGCGTGCTTTCTCGTGTGCAGAGCCGAGTTATCGTCGATTATCGGGCACCGCCGCCGCGTAGCCGCCACCGACACAGCGCGCTCCGCCCTCGCAGTCCGCTCGCTCCTTTGTGCCTTCCTTCCTGCCGGACTCCGATCTTCCTGGCGGTGACCCAGTGCGCTCCGACTCGGATCGAGAAAGAGACGGACTGAGAGTCTCTCCGCGTCGTTTCTCCTGCTCTCTGCAGCGGATACGGCGCACCTTGGACGTCCGGCCCCCGAGTGAAAGGGCGGCTGCAGCAAGATGGCGGGCCCCCTAACGTGGTCCTGTACCTGGTGCCTCAGGTTCAAGTTCAGCCCCGAGGAGATAGAGCAGAGATACAAGAGCCAGGAGATCGACAGGATGCTGGAGAAGGACCGACAGGCCTTTCGCAGGCAGGTCAAACTTCTGCTGCTGGGGGCTGGTGAAAGCGGCAAGTCCACCTTCCTCAAGCAGATGAGGATCATCCACGGCATCAAGTTCGAGGTGAGGGAGAAACAGAGTGCCTGCTTGTGTCGATCCAAGTTGCCAAATTGACAGTTGTCTGCTTTTAGAACTAGTTCGTTGCACTTTGCAAGCTTTTTCTCTCAGCAAACACGAGCTATTCTCATTTTTTTCCAATTCATGATTGCGGTTTGCTTGTGCTCTGTGTTGACCCATTAATCATTGCAAACAGATCGATGTTATCTCGGGGCTTTTGAATTTATAAATGCGTGATAGAGCTATAAAATCATTTTGACATTTGTCAAGTTTAAGTACTGCTATTTTTTTTGACATCCTAATCTGAGGCTCACATTGTATCTATTGTAAAATCATTAGTTTGTGTAATTATGTTCTTTGAAGTCTTTACAATAGTCTGATCCAATGTACTTTTCTTATTAAGCCAGCTATCTGTGTTATACCTCTAAGAGTACAGATTGCTGTCATCCATGTTCAATATCTAGAACCTTATGTAAAAGTACAGTGCCAGATTAGAGGCTCTGCTCCCATGTTGTAGTTTATCTCTATTCTTTCGCAATGTATGATAACTTGAAATTGAATGACCTCTTTTTTACTTTGTTGATTCAATAATTTTTTTTTTAATGGCCATTATTTTTTTACTTGTGTAGCCTGAACTGGTTAAGGAGTACCAGCATGTCATTTATCAAAATATTATAAAAGGAATGAAAGTCTTGGTGGATGCTAGAGACAAGTTAAATATTCCTTGGGAGCAGCCCAAAAATTATGACATTGGCTACCAACTGCTGAAATTTGAAAATACCATGATACTGGATGCCCGACTTTTCCTTCACTATGTACCAGCATTGCAAAGTCTATGGAAAGATGCCTCAATCAAGAAAGCATTTGATAGACGAAGAGAATTTCAATTGGTGAGTTTCACTTTGTTTTTCACCACATTTTCCATTAGTTTTATTATTTAGTCTCGAGTTCTCAGAAACTTAATTCTGCAGATGAAATAAATATTTTTCTCAATTTATCAACATCCATCACTTCATTGCTTACATAAGTATGTATGGCACTATGAATGACACTAATTGAAACCTGCTGAATTTTGTTTGATTTCAGAGTGACTCAGTGCAATACTTTCTGGATAACCTTGATAGGATTGCCAGAGTGGTAAGAACTGATACAAATTAACCGGTGTCGGGTACCAAATAGAACAATGTGACTGTTGATTAATTTTTTTTTTTTTTTTTTGCAGGATTATGTTCCCACACATCAAGACATTTTGCACTGTAGAAAAGCCACGAAAGGAATATCCGAGTTTGTCATACAAATTAACAACATCCCATTCTTATTTGTTGACGTTGGTGGGCAGAGATCACAGAGGCAAAAGTGGTATCAATGTTTTGACTGTGTAACTTCAATACTTTTTCTTGTGTCTTCTTCTGAATTTGATCAAGTTTTATTAGAAGATAGGTAAGATTGTAAACTTAAACTCTGCTAGTACACGCTTTTTAACAAAATTTATAGAAATGTACAAAACTCAATGATAATTTTGATCAAATATATGCTACAATATCATGTCTCTTTTTCAGGCGAACTAATAGATTGGAAGAGTCAAGGAATATATTTGATACAATTATCAATAACATGATATTCTACGGAGTATCTGTCATATTATTCTTGAATAAAACTGATCTGCTCGATAAAAAAGTCAGATCTCCAGACACGAACGTTCGCTGGTACTTCCCGCAGTTTACGGGCGATCCACATTCCATGAAAGATGTTCAAAATTTTATATTGGACCTATTTGTATCAGTGAAAAGGGACCCAAAGAAGCCGTTATTCCATCACTTCACCACTGCTGTTGACACAGAAAATATCAAAGTCGTCTTCAACGCCGTAAAGGATACAATTCTGCACCGTAACTTGGAATCACTCATGCTGCAGTAACAGCGTGAATGTAAATTATCCAAGGCTACATTCAGCAGCGATCGCGATCAAGGTATGCGCTGATTTTTCTTTTAGATAAACTGAGCTTAAGACTCCCCCGTTTTTATATGAATATTGCAATACGAATTAGCAGCTACTATTTGAAAGACAATATATTTATATTTATGGAATTTAGAGAGTTAACGAGAGCTTCGCTTTGATGTCATTATGTTCAACGTTATATTTACATAATGACGATTAAAGTTGCGTGGTGAAAATTGCCTAATAGAAGACAATTTTGAGTTTATAGATTTTGTAAGACAAATCTTCCATCCCTTTTTTTTGATAAACATATTGATGAATGAATGTGAGTTATTGATTATGATACAATATTTCATGTAAATAGCGAACTGTAATCTATACGTTGTCAATAATCGATAGTGGATTTATATATATTTACATGAATAAGAAATAATTTGAAAGCAATTTTGATAGCCCAAATTCTTACATTTTGTACAGATTTTTTGTGACTTTCTAAACATTTTATATGCGATATATAAGGAAAATACTGGTAATTTAACCGGATTTCAAGAAAGTGGAATAATTTATTTCTTATATTGAGTAATAAATAACAATATCTACTATTAAAATCCGTTGTAACGCTAGGTAACAAAGAAACCAAATACTAGATCCATGCCATAAAAACCAAATGAAACCAACCAGTTTGTGTTCAAATTATCACGAAAAAATTCACGAAATTTTCAATTAATTTACAACTGAAAGAAAAAATAACCAATATCAAAGCAGAAATATTTCAAGCATACACTGTCTTGCTCGGAGAATCTACAATTATACAAAATAAGTAACAAGCAATATTTTTTTGAATATCGTCTGTCTTGACTGCAATTTTTATAATATATATGTATTATATAAAAATTAACATTGCTCTCGTACGTTTTTCTTACAAAAATTTACACTCACAAATTGGTATTTTCTGAAGGCTAGAGCTCAATTTTTAAATTGTGATAGTAGCTCCGAGGCTTCCAAATATACACATAGGTAACTGTGCCATGGATAAAAGTCTTTGAGGTTCAAGAATCTCTGATTGATATGTTTGCATTGTATTTACTGTATCAAAACGACCGACCCATAAAAGGATCGTAATTGGGAATCTCTACATTCAAATTAAATTCCAATGTTATTGCTAAGTAAATTGGTTGATTCTTTATTTTTTTTGAACATTGTAATCAGTATTATTGTCGCGTCCCTTATTGGACGACCGATTCTCCGTTTCTACTATTGAATATTCCAAATTAAGAATTAGGCAGAAAATTGTTAAACGTTTGTTCTTAATTTCCTTATGTTGCAATGCAATCTAATTGTTTCAATGCACAATGATAATATTTTTTTGTCACTCATTAAACAATTAGAATGCATGAAACTTGTTTGCGTCAGTAGAAATGAGTAGATATTTCTACCATTTTCATTTGAATTGTTATTTTTTCGCCTGATGTATGAGAACAAAACCTTTGGCAGCGATAAAATAAATCGAACTGCATTTGCGCTTTCAAAAATCGATAGCTAGAGATTTTACGTAGTAACATTAAAACAACCAAAGAGTTCTTTGTAGTATTCATATTACTGCATCATTTTGGTGATTTATCAATTTGTTTCGTCGTGTTTTTTGTTTTTGGAAACAGCTCTTTAAAAAATGATCACTTAAATAATTACAGAGTCATCGATCAATTGTATTAAAGTTACGTATAATCTTAGCTCGATTTTCATGAAAAAAGTGTGATTTTTTTTATTAAGCGCGATGCGGTAAATATTGACAAGTTTGTTTGTCAATTTAACTGGTAATATATTATATGAAAAAAACTTGTTTTATTATTTTTGTACATATATACATATAAATCGTTGAAAGTAATTTAATGGTGTGGAGCTTTATAAGATTTTTAACCCCTTTGCATGCTTTGTATCGAGCGTAAAGAAGAAAATCTAATTTTTATAATTGGTCTATGAAATATTTTTGTAAGGAGAGACTTTAGTGATTTGATTGTTAATTCTTAAATAGTATCTGAAATTTTACTATATTCTTATTTTTCACAGCTTCAATTGGTGCTATTTTTGTATAAAGTTTTTATATCCATTATTACTTTTTTGTAACTTATTAAAAATACTCGAATCGATGTTATATAATAACAATGTATGATCAAAGTATTTATTTTTGTATGAATTAATTTCACCTTGAATATAAGTCACATACATACAAATAACAGAATGTATCGTGTAATAGTTATTTTAAAATTTTTACTCAAGTCTCTCCTTGAATATTCAAGTGTACATTCCTTAGAAGCCGAAAACTCGGCTTGCGTTTATTGGTAGTTTTATGTTTATACTACTTCATACAAGGAATTGTTTTGAACATCTAAAATTATTCTTTTGTAGTATCACAGCTACGCTTTTTTTTTTTTTTTTTTCGAAACGTTTTATTGACGCTTTTTTGACTGCGTAGCTTATTTTTAGCAATTAATCGAACAGATCGAATGGGTTTTGAGTTGGAATTATTTGAACGCTGTCTTTACTTTAGCATTGTACACATTGTCCGCCCCGATTTTTGTAAACATATTAAACGGCTTTAATAAAACGTATACACTGCGTATCCATCGATAACAACGTTAAGTAACCACTGTAATTTTTATAACAATTTTTAGAGCAGACATTTGTACTCTTATATTCTCGATATCCGTCGACTGATAAAGAAAGCACGACTGCAAATATTACTGTGTTGTGTATCTTTGTAAATTAGCCAGCGAATAATATGTAAGTTAATGAGTATATATATGTATTAAATTTACCGCTTGTAAATAGTGAAATTAGTATGGGTTTTTGCAACGACTTTTATCAGCATGGCTCTGTAGCATTAGACTTTTTTGCAATGCGATGCATTTTTGGAAAGTTTATACTTCAAGAATTTGTTGTACGATATAAAGACTTTTAAATAAGGCTACATTTTTCGTGTAACTGCGATGCGAGCCAATATTATTTTATAAAGTTCACTGCAATTTGTTATAAAGATATATGGCTGCTAAACATTGAGATTTGTTAGAGAAGAAAAAAATGTTTTAATATTTCCATAGTGTTTGTACTCACGTAACCGCAACATACGTCATTCATATACGAAAAAAAAGATTAAAACTTAGATGAATCTATAAAAGGAAAGTAAATTCACGAAACAAAAGTGGTGATGGTATTTTATGAAAATTAAAACTATTCTAAATAACCATTTTTAATTTCAATCTTTATATGACTAGGGTTTTTAAATGAATAAAATTCAAAAACTTTGCGAAAATTTGTTTTAACAGTAAAAAAACAGTGTTGACTGTTTTATTGAAGTGGTACCATTTATTGGCGATAGTTGTCTGTATACGAGATTCTATTTTGTTATGTTGATTACATTTTATTGTATATGATCTGAAGTATGTAGATATATCGTGCCTTTTTGTATATTGTATATTTGTAAATAAAAAATTTTACATGATTTATTATAATAATGTAGCATACTTACAAAAATAATAAATAAAACTCCTAAATAACAATGTATTTTTAATGTTCCTTTAAAAATATCATTAAGGTAATAATTAATAAACGTATACTTAATTTTTTGAATATATTGCATTTATTAGCCATAAGCAATCGATGCAGCTTTCCGTTTTTTACAAATGGAAAAACCAGCATGCTTAGGGCTTTTTATATAACGTATCAATAGTAAAATGCACATTATTTACAGGTTCGCAAAATATATGAAAGACTTTTCACCTTGCTAAACTATAAATTGGTATTACACCAAATTATAGATTTGTAATGGTCTGAAATACAGTGATAATATGTCATCTTCATACAGTTTTCGTTTAAACATCACATTGGAAAACTAATCATATAATTGGCGAGTATAAAGTATGTAATATAATTACTTTTACGCTCGTTATTTTGTATATTACAAAAATATTTACAAACTTGTATTTTAATATCAGTTTGATGTATAAAAGTACATAAAAATTTTCATTTTACATTTTCATTGCAAAAAGTATGTGTGCGTATTATTTTTTAAAGGCAACTTTTTTGTTTACTATATTTCTTTGAGCATAATAGTATATTATATGTGTGGCAAAAATGTTTTTAAAAATCGTTTTATATAAATATGCAAAAAATATTTATGCCAGGCAATTTTTCACAGGACCAGTTACATCATTTAAAATTTGGTGATTGATAAATCTTAAAAGATATCTGGACGGTTGTCTCGTAGTAGCGGTGTACATTTTTCAAATTCTTTTGAAGGTGTTTGCCTTGAGTTTTTTGATATAAAAAGTTGTGCTTCTGGATACTACATATATATATACAACCTGAGCTTTTCAAAGGAATGTATTATTTTTCAGTATAATGGCAATATTCACCGATATATAAAAATTGATATACAAATGTATAAACATCTTTATACCTATATTCTTGTATGTATCAAAGCTTTTTTTTATAGTAAAATATAAGAATAGCACAATTTTTGAAAAATCTGTTTTAAATAAATTTAGAAGTTATCCTTCTTCTTATGTACTGCGCGTAAAATCTGAATGTTTGCGCACAAAATACCAGAATATATTGCGTGCAATACGAGCATATAATTTACTCACGCGCGTGACAGCAAATTATTCGTTTCCATTTCGATTGACATCCGTATTCGTTGAATCACATTAGTGCGTGAAATTGTATTTTCATCCTTGTTGCGCGATATACTATTATATAATTGATTTCTTGACGGAATCGGTATCATACTAAACGACTAAATAGGCATTCAAATATAAAAAGAATAGTCGGAATGTTTACACCAAACGATGACTAATGTACATGAATATGAAGAGAGCCATAATTAGAAAAAGTCTATAATATCAATAAGAAATAAATCTTTTAAAAATTTTTTAACAGCCAACAAGGAATAAATTTAATAAGTCTAATACTTGATTTTAAACAAAAGCAATCATTAATATCAAGAAAACAATAAAATCTTGCTGTTTAATAAATCAAAAAGAAATCGTATAAATTAACGTTCATCCAAACTTCGCTGTATAAGAAATACCCTTCTTTGTACAATAAATTTGTTTCTACATGACATCACCTATATCTTCTGACTTCTGATAAATCAAGACTAAAATACATGTTCGCAGCACTATTAAATCTTTCAAAAATCTGCCGAGATATTTTGACTTATCAGCAGTGCCCACACGTAGTGTAAACACGTATGCGTATAATAAGAGATATACTCAGATCGATAACTTCGCTACTTTCTATACAGCTTCTAGCACCAATACAATGACTTGTGCATTTTCAATGAAAAGTCAAAAATATCAAGATACCTTTCAAAACCTAGTTTTACGCAGTTTTGAAAAACAGACAATTTTCACTATATTCAACTTGTCGCAGTTGATATGTACTTTTAAGCTTTGTAAATATACACTTTGTACACTATAAAGACAATTGTCATGAAATGTCTCGTAGGGAAAACAATACAAAATTAGGATAATAAATTACAATTCTAATTCTTCGGCGGTACGAGAAAGTCTGTGGTTATCGATGCGTCGACGCTGACTTCGTCGGACAGCGTCTGCTCTACGATAAGGCTCCGACCTCAGGCCTAGAAGGATATCCTCAAGTGCTCCGTTGTAAACCTCATCTTGTTGTAACAGTTTCTTCTCTTGAACTAGTCTGGTTTTATTCTTCAACTCGTTTATAACAGCATCCTATTAAACAAAAGACAAATTGAAACTGGAATTAATCCAATCCACATTTCTACTGTAAAAATCATCCAAGATTCAGATCAGTTTTTTTCGAATCTACGATGATTTGTTAGAATGTTATATCGAATTTTCTGGAAATAAGTATAATAAACGAATGAAACTTGTAAGGATGTAATTAAATAACTCGTATAAAATATTTTGACATAGCTATTAGAATACGCAAATATCAAATTAACGTTAGCATTAAAAAGTATATTTCTCAAGCAACATCAATGCGCTTCGATACATGCTGTTGCACATACTCTGAAAGTCATTCCATGCTCCAAACGAGTGGAATGAAATAATGTGTCTCTGTGCTTGTGAGTTTTGATCAATAACTTTAATCTATTAGTGATTGGAATTTATAATGTAATATGCAATAGTGCATTGTGTAAATGAGAGTAAGGCAGTAATTTCTAGAGTTCAATATTGCAAAAAAAAATTCTTATAGCAGGATATTAGTGAGGAAGAACTTACATGTTGTGATTTGTTTAGACATTGTTACGTTTTGAGCTCCAGTTCATTTAGATGACGATGTAACAATGACTTGTTCGAATTACAGCAAAATTTCGGTGACTTTAAGTCGGAATAAATATGTAACAAATAAAAAAATAAGAATTCTTAAAGTTTACTCTTTACAATACTAAATTACACTTTACATTAAAGATGGCATTGAAGTAGCCATCGTTTATTCGCACACTCATTTTTAAAACCCCGATATATATCATCATGCTATTTCACAACGTGCAAAGACTGAATGAATTCCGTTTTAACTTGAATATTCATGAAAAAGTTACATTTAAGTTAAGACATATGTATATAACTTTTTAAATCACAACTATCAGTAAATTTCTTATTTTATTTTTATCACAAATATGTTATTGCCCCCTTTACGTGCTTATACTTGGTAGGTTTTTGAAAGAATTTTGTGATCATGAGTAAGTGTGATAAGAGTGATATAAGTATGAAGAGTTAAAAATCATGCAGTTATTTACTAATAAAAGGTAGCAAATGATAGATACAACGAGCTAGTATACAGAGTAGGACAAGGAAATAAGTCAACTAATCGTGTTAAGATAAATATTAATAATACAAAGGTTATTAAGTATTAATTAGGAAGCAGTAAAACAAATTAAAATCAATCGAAACTAAGCATTGATGTTGACAGAGAAAAGCTTCGTCAATAAACAAAATTTGAATACCTATATTATATATATATATATATATATATATATATATATTATCTAGATCACGTTTTGATATTTATTCTTTGAAAAATTTTCTTTGAATATAAATTATGAGCAGTAAGTTACGATGTTGGAAATATTCCAAATAATAAATAATGCGTATGGTCATTCAAAGCAAAACATGCATAATGAAAAAAGCTGACTTTAATTATAAAAACTTATTAAGGTATAGGAACAACGTTGTGAAATACCTGTTGCTTTTTTTGGTTCAATTTGTTCCTTTTGATAACTTCTTCCGAGGTATTCAAAGCTTCCGCTGCCGCTAATTCTAATCTTCGACGCTGTTCATTTTCTTGATCTGCAGCCTGTAAATTACAAAGGTAGATTTCAATTTCATGGAATTCTGTACGATCGTCATTAACAAGATCGCCGTAAATAAGATACCTTAAATGCTCTCGCGAATCGAACGAGAAGCGAAAAGAAGGTATTAGCATCAGCTTGTCTGGGACTTTCGCCGAAGAACTCGACACATTCCCTGAAAGCATCTCCAGCGATGCGGGCATCGGATTTTAAGCGACGCAGTTTTTCTTCGGAATTGTTAAGGAAATCTCGAAGCACCGTGTTGTGTTTCTCCTTGCCTCGCAATTCGAACTCCTTGCGAACGAGGTCCATTCCCTTATCTAATTCGTGCACGTCGGTCGTCACATTCTCAAGAGACACTAAAAAGAGAAAAAGATTTAATGAAGCATTCAGCAGCACCATTGCAGCTATTGCGTGCAGGCGTTGTAGTTGTGGCACAGTACCTGTCGCAGCCTTATCAATGTACATCAATTCGGATTCAAAATTCACGAGTTCAGGAAATTTGAGTCTTATCGTTGCCACGATATAGTGCAGAAGGCACATTCGTTTGTCAGTCGACTTGGTATCTAAAAGTGTGTCTAAACTTTGCAGCTTAAAACCGTAAGCGGGACCACGCTTACTGCTATTCAGATAATTTCCAAAGGCAAGAATTATTTCTAAAACAGCCCGTAATTTCTTTGAACACTTGACCGAACTCGATGCGGATATCACAGCGTGTATTTGGGGAGCGATGAGATGGACGTTGTCGAAGAAGTTGCCTATGTAATTCATGATGGACAATTTTGTCGATATTCTCTCGACTTTGCCAAGCTGTAGCAGGAATTTGTCTTCCTCGGTCAAGAGGTTTACATTCTTCTTTTCGATAATGTATTCTCGGTACGCTTTCGTCTGGACAGAAAGAAGAAATCAACATTAGTTATTTAATAAATGATACGATTTTTTCGCCGATCTTCAAGCATAATACGCAGCTGCTGTCCACTCACTTCTTGTTCCGTCGGTACCATTCTCTGAAGCAATTCCACGTTCTCGAGTGAAAGAACTTTGAGATCGAGGGCGTTGACTGCCGTAATAACTTTCTCCACCGGCATCTCCATTTTTCTTCTCGAGATTGCTATGGAAATTGCAAGCAACGAAAGCCATGAGAAAGCATGAATCGAAGCGTAATCGAAGGTCGCGCGGTAATGTGCTCACCGATATTTCGTAACCTGGTGTGTTCCAGGAGCGAAACGTTCTCCGGCTTCTTGAATCTTTTGCTGGGGAAGCTTTGAAGGCCGTCGATTTCGTTGGTGCCGTTCGTGAGGTGAGTGCCCAAGCCGATTTTGAATCTCTCCTCGAAGTCCGTGAAGTCGATGTAGCTGTGTAGTCGGTCGTCGTCCAACTCATTGAAGATGGTACCTCGCACTTGATTGGGCTTGAGGGCGATCCAGTTCAATGTCGGGAGCTTGTATTTCGTTTGAACCTGGCGGAGAGTGCAAAAAGATGCAGATTGCAGATTGCAGATTGCAGATTGCAGATTGCAGATTGCAGACTGCAGATGAGCAAAGAAGATACCTCGCGAAGATAGTCGCGGCCGAATGGGCGAGGATCTCACCTTTCGTTTGATGGTCATCGCGCCATCGGGAGCCTGCATCATCCCGGCGGGCGGCGGCGGAATCGGAGCGGGAGGTGGCGGCTTGTGGTTGCCCGAGTTCGTGGGATCCTTGGGCATCGGCGGCGGACAGGGGGGAGGCGGCGGCGGCGGCGGAGCCGGCGCTGGAGGTGCGACGACTTCTGGCGGCGGCGACGCGGAATTGGCTGTCGGCACCGGCCCCTCCAGAACCGGCGACGTCGTAGCCGAGCCGTTTCGGAGACTGGCGGCTGTGGCACGATTCAAAATTTGCTATAAAACTCAACTGGCGCGGCGGTGATTTCAAGCCGGGGAAAATGTGAAAGCGCCTTACCCGAGGAGCCCTTGGTGAGCGTGCCGGTGAGAGTCTCCAGCTCCATGATTTTGTTCTCCAGGACGCTCTGCCTTCTGGCGGAGTCCTGCCTCTGCTTCTTCAGCGCGGCGAGCTCCTCTTCGACCAGTCTGCGGGCTTCCAGCGCGTCGGCGTACTCGACCTTGAGCGCGCCAAGCTCCGTCTCGAGCTCCGCCAGCTTCGCCAAGGATTCTCGCTCCAGTTCGGCCATTCTGTCGTGCGCCTGTCTCGAGAGAGAAAGCAAAGTTGGAGTGTGCGCTCTGGCAGTATTCCGAAGCGAATACAGAAGCAGCAAAAAAGCGTGTACTACTAACGTGTCCGAGTTCGTCCTCCAGCTCGGCCACCTTCTCCAGGGCGGCAGTCTTGGTCTCGCTGTCCTCCATCAGAGCGGCCACGTCGAACACGTTGTCCAAATACGCCGAGATTTGAACCTGTCGAGAGCGAATTCGTTATTGCGCGTTATTGTACCTACAAGTACCTATAGAAACGGGCTCGAGAGAGGGGGATCGCAATTCGCACCTGCAAATCTTCGCTCTCGGTGTGCCGGAGCTTCTCGAGGTACTCGTCGAGGCCGAGCTTGGTGAACTCGTACTGCAGGTGCACCCTGAAGTTCATGTCGTCGACCGAGTGGACGACGATGTTGACGAACTGCATGCACGCCACCATGAACTCGATGTGGAAGCTGTCGTACTGGGTGAAGTACTCCATGAGGGTCGTAAATCTTCGCCTCTCCGAGCAGACCTCCTTGAANCCAGCTCCATGATTTTGTTCTCCAGGACGCTCTGCCTTCTGGCGGAGTCCTGCCTCTGCTTCTTCAGCGCGGCGAGCTCCTCTTCGACCAGTCTGCGGGCTTCCAGCGCGTCGGCGTACTCGACCTTGAGCGCGCCAAGCTCCGTCTCGAGCTCCGCCAGCTTCGCCAAGGATTCTCGCTCCAGTTCGGCCATTCTGTCGTGCGCCTGTCTCGAGAGAGAAAGCAAAGTTGGAGTGTGCGCTCTGGCAGTATTCCGAAGCGAATACAGAAGCAGCAAAAAAGCGTGTACTACTAACGTGTCCGAGTTCGTCCTCCAGCTCGGCCACCTTCTCCAGGGCGGCAGTCTTGGTCTCGCTGTCCTCCATCAGAGCGGCCACGTCGAACACGTTGTCCAAATACGCCGAGATTTGAACCTGTCGAGAGCGAATTCGTTATTGCGCGTTATTGTACCTACAAGTACCTATAGAAACGGGCTCGAGAGAGGGGGATCGCAATTCGCACCTGCAAATCTTCGCTCTCGGTGTGCCGGAGCTTCTCGAGGTACTCGTCGAGGCCGAGCTTGGTGAACTCGTACTGCAGGTGCACCCTGAAGTTCATGTCGTCGACCGAGTGGACGACGATGTTGACGAACTGCATGCACGCCACCATGAACTCGATGTGGAAGCTGTCGTACTGGGTGAAGTACTCCATGAGGGTCGTAAATCTTCGCCTCTCCGAGCAGACCTCCTTGAAGTTGTCGAACGCCGAGAGTATGATCTCGTGGCCTCCTTTCACGAGGCAGATGGCTGCCAGCAGTTCCAGCACGAGGGCCTTTGTTCTGTTCCAACACAACAACGACGATTAGCTCGACTCGCGAGAACGGAAGAGGCTTATTCGTTTTATTTCGTCCACTGCATGCCCAGGACCTTACCTCAAGCTCTTGTGCATCAGGCTCAGGGCGATGCAGTTGATGGCCTCTCGATGCTGAATTACCATGTTGAAGCCGTACTGAAAAGAAAGTGCGAGCGAGTTGTAGACAATACGAGCTATTTTTCGAGAGAACGCGATCGACGATCACCTTGTTATTCATGATGGCACGCATGCAGAGTATGCAGACGTGAATGTCGTCCTTGGCCTCCCCCATGTTGAGACGCGCGACATGCCTCGAGCGCCTCTTCACGCCGGGGCTGTCTTTCAGCTCGTGGAGCGGCGGCCTCAGGCATCCGTTATTCAGCGGCGAGTTGTCGCCTGTTCCCGCTGTTGTTCGCGCCGCGGGGTGGACAGAAATGGCGATGATTAAAAAACCGCGCGATAAGCTGGATTTTGACTTATCGCGCAACAATGCGCGCACTGATCGATTGCGATAATGTATGAAACATTGTATGCAAACTTCTATAATGCATGCGCTCAGATATATAAAGGCATGCAAACTAAAGAGCTAGGTATTTTTAGTAGCGGCGCACGATAAAATATAATAAACGTCGCACTCACTCGTCGACTGGATTCTCTCCTCGGAGTTGGCTCTTGACTCGAGAAGCCTCTGTTCGTGCCGCATCATCAGTAATCTGAAGCTGAGGTAGTCTATCAGGGCGTCGAGGCCTTGATTCTCCTCGTCCAGGAATTCTCTGACCCATCTGCAATCGGTCCCAAAAATGCGTCTGATTATAAATTTCTTTTCTGCTGCGCTGCACGACTCGTTTCATTATCAACGACTATTTTGGCATCGGAGGCTATTAATTTGTATATTTTGTCACAGCGCGTTGATTTTTTTTGCTCTTCGAAATCTTCGAATCGGAGTGCAAATTTCATCGACGAGCTCGCGAGAGGTACAGCTTTATTACTTATTATATATATATAGGAGCGTAATCAATCATTAGGAGAATATTACGAATATTACTTAATTGTTTCGCGAGTTATCGAAGTGGAAAGCAACCACGCGATAGAAAATTGCTCCTCAAAGTAAAGGGCGCACGGCGAACAGAAAAGTTTCATCAGTCAAAGTCAGCCCGGCACGACACAACACTTTCGCCGATAATTAACGGTTCGAGTTCACCGCGGCGGGTACATCTAATCAGTTTACCCCCGCAGCAGCAGATGGGCAAATGGAAAGTTCATCTGAAAAGTATGTGCGCGCTGTGTAGGCCTACTGCATAAATTTCAGCCTCGACTCAATAACAAAGAAAGGAACTATCCGTCTGCCGGCGATGCGCGAAAAAGGTAATTATAACTTGCTTACTCGATGTGATTTGTGCGCAAGGAGATCTCCAGGTCCCGCAGTACTTGCGTCGACGTCGACTCGCCGACCATCTTCCTCTTCTGGAAGAACGTAAGGAAACGATACGACTGTGTAATAATTAGTAACTTTTCTTTTTTGAATCCTCGTGTGCGCTCATTAACGATCAATCAAACCAAAGTTTTTTCTTGATTCAGAAAAGTTGAAAAAAAAAAAAAATAATAATAATAATAATAATAATAATAATAAAATAATAAACGAAACGAGGAACAAAAGCGTAAGGGGAAAAAATCAAAGCCGTAGAGTCGCTGCTTACTCGATGACTTCTGGATGCCTTGGGGTCCAGGTAGGTCCGCAGTTTCGCCAGGTAGTGAGACGGCGGATCTTTGGCTTGCACCCTTTCCTGAAATTGAACATTTGCATTTTAAACTTATGCGGAGCTCTCTTTTTTCAAACGAGCCTTTCTTCACATTCAAATTTCATTCGCTCGAGCTCGGAGATAAAAGGAGGAATTATGCATACGTGTATAATATAAGATCGAGGTATCGAGGATTCGGGAAGAGTGCCCTTCGATTCCGAAAGGTTAATCGATGCATTTAGAGTGGAGATTATAATTAATTAATCGGGCGCGACAGATTCTTCTTTCACATGGCGACTTTAGAGCGCTCTTCGGTTGTGTTTCGATACGTCGACGTCCGCGAGTTATATAGGCACAGATCAAAATGTAGCTTAGATTCGTGACAGTTTTTGATACAAACTTTTGTTGGCGTAAGTGAACGATCGAATAGAACTACTTTCAGAAAAGATTTTAATTTCGATAAAAAGGTGGCTTTCGATTGCGTTCAAGACCACAGCCGCAACGACGACGCGTTATATATAGAGCATGCAACCCATTTTTTTACTCCTCAGTTTTTGCATTTGTAAAAGGCGCATAACGGAATCGACGAGATGATGTCGCAACGCGACTCGCCTCACGTATCGCTTAGGAAAATTCCGGTTGTAGACTTGTGCACACTGGCCGAGATGGTTCGCAGAAGAGCAGAGTAGGAGCAGAGGAGATACGTGCGCGAGCTAGCCCTGCACGAAGAGCGCGGCGGTGCAGCGCGAGGGGCAGAGGTGAGAGAGGGATGCTGCGCATTTTTTCGTAGCCGGCTCTCTCTCTCTCTCTCTCTCGCTCGCTTCGCGTATAATAGCGCGGCTTGCATTACATCCGTCTCGCGTTACCCACATGCGCGCAGAAGGAAGGCCCTTTCAAAACGGGCGAGAGAGAGAGAGAGAGAGAGAGAGAGAGAGAGAGAGACCGCGCGCGAGCGCTCCCTGACACCGACGGCGCGCAGAGCTGCTATTTATTTGCCCAGAGCGATCGCGGCCTCGTCGTGGATTTTTCCTTTTTCGTCTCTGATGCAGATGCGGCGGGCCGAGCAAGGCTTTTGAGCAATTTTTTCACGATTGGCTGCGAGGGGCCGGAACAAGAAGTCAGTCTTCAACTATATTCGCGGAATAACGCTATCTCGTCAGGACTTTGATCGCGAAGAAGCAGAGCCGATATTACGATGTATTTTGTACACATCGCTTCGAGCTATGCAGTACTTGTGATCCTTCACAGCGAGCAATAACAAAGCTCGTGACTACTATACACGATCGGCGCGCGGCTCAAAACACACTTCACCGCCGAGAAAGTAAGTATATAGAAGCTATGAGATGAGCGGCGATGATGGCTTGCTTGGCAGCAGCTGCTGCGCTTTCACTTGCTCAATTATATATGCGTCCGCTTGGCTGCAGTCATGTGCACACAGAAATACGTAGGTGTGCGGTCGATGGCGGGAGAAATTACAAATTAATATCGGATGACTGCCGCTGAGGTTCGATTCGTCGAAAGTTCTGCGGCGTTTCACGCTATGCGCGTGGGAGCTGCCTTTGATAAGAGTTTTTAACTCGGAATTACGCGCGCCGCTTCATTAATCTATTATTTCCACGAGGTTTTCAGCTGGAGTTCATCGATCTAATTATCGCTAGCGCGTATAGTTTTATTAGAGATAGAAAACTCGTAAAATTGCACTTGAAGTTTGAATAATTTATGATGATTGCAAAATCGAACGCAATGCAAAAATACACCGCACTTAACTACTCGCCGCTGATGAACTACTTCCTAATTGACTTTTGCCATCGATCGTCATCATTCGAAATACGCTTTCTACAAATTTAAATGCGCCAAATTTAAGCTAATTAAATTAGCCGAATCATCTTTCCCGCCCTGGTCGATATCGCGTGCTGTATCCTCGTAATGAAATGCTTTAGTGTGTGACGACGGACAACGCAGCGAGTGTACGAGCGACCCGCATTCATTTGACAAGAGACGACAGCGGAAATTCGTCATCCCTTTCCGCGGATGAAAAATGACGTAGTTAATTTTTGAATCGTTTCTTGAAAGTCATTTTGGTTCGTTGAAGGATAAACTTTTGATTCTGGCTTACGAGTTAAAAACTGCGAAGAGCGACGTGCGATGCATGCGCGCATAATTTTAAACGATATATAAGTTATCGGAGAAAAAAGATCAGAGCGCAACAAAATTTACGCCGTACTTACCCCGCGTGTGTAATTTGGAACAATTTGGCAGATCAATGATACACACCTGTGTGATCATTGCCAGCGCGCGGTCGAAAAAATAAATCACGTTTCATACTCCGTTCGCGTCAATGCTGCGCGCGAGAAAAAAGGACGCGCGCCAGCGCACAACGCGCTGCGCTCCGCGGAAGGAGAAGCTCTTAAAATAAATGACTGGGAAAAGGGAGGCGAAACAAGCTCCAAGTGTCTGATTGTTTCGCGATCATAAATCCATCTTCATTCACATTAAATGAATACTCACTTGATCACATATGATGTCCCATTTCTTCTCATTGTCGTACTGCTTCAGGAGCTTTGCCTTGTCCGGTGGAAGATCCATCGAGGCCTGAAACACAAAGTGACAAGGGCTCGATAAGTCCGAAGCCGCAAACGACGCTCTCGCGGATGCCGAGCGTATCTGCTTACAGGTAGGTTACGATACGCAGGCGCGTATATCTGCGGAGTTGGCATTTTTTCCTTCATCGTGCGCGTGTGGGCAACTTTAACGCGACCGGAAAGCATCGGCTTCGCGACGATGACGATGATATATTTATCAAGCCGAGCATGGCCTTTCTTTTGCCAACTTAAATTGCGTCTCATTCATTCGTCAAATCGTTTTTGGAATCATTTACTTAAAATCAAGTCTACAATTCCCGCTTAATTGTGGTATACCTATATCGAAGTGAAGAGAATCGATTAATTCTCTCACCATCAGCCCACTCCCACGTGAAACCTCTCTTCGGATTGCGCTGCGCGGAGAATAAATTGCAAAACGCCATTATAATCATCGAACCGATTCCGCGTCGTCTGATCATTTCCCACGCGGAAAAAGGCCGAGGATTTGCCAAGCTGAGCCCGCGAGTCCCCTACGTACAGAAATTATCCCAGAGCGAGCCACGATCCGGCCGCGGCGGCGCACGATCTCGTCGTCGGAAGAAACGGCGTTTCGCGCACATGTGTATCTATAGCCGGCAATGCGAGGACAAAAAAACGAAAGGGATCGCGCGCGTCCGGCTCATCTCTGGAGCCGTGACGCCAGACGGCGGCCGGCATTACGCAAGATAAAAGCATAGCGCGTAAAAGTGCTGCTGCAGCGTACATTGCAGGGGCTCCTCTCTGCAAAGCGTCTACTGTCGTAATAATGTGCCGGCAGTGACGTCGCCGCCGCGCGAATCACCACCGAAAGGGGTCTGCGCATCACAGATAAGTACGAGCAGTCGAAGGCCGAGGGACGACTTTTCAATTGTCCCCGCCGACGACGTCGACTCGAGACAATTCCTCGCCGCTTTTCAAAATGAATTATGACGGACGGACGGACGGACGGACGGACGGACGGGCTACGCCGCGTTCATTCGTTGTTGCTGTTGGCAGATGTGATATCTGCTTATTGGCCTCGTCGCGGAAGTTTGGAGTGGCTAACAACGTGCGGTGGTTTTCGCAACATCCACCAGCTAATGGGATAATTAATGCTAACTAATTCTACGCCGCATATGGACTTAATGAGACAGACCGATCAGCAGGTTGCCTGCACGACGATTATTCAAATCGCCGCTGGCAATCGCCTGTGTATTTAAAGCGCTCGCATCGGGAGGTGGCATTGGGCGAACACAATTGTAGATATTACAATTAATTACGAAAGTCCAAAGATAACACCGTATATCGTGAGAGATATGGTATTTACCAGAACAACCCGCGCGGTGTTCATATGTTCATATATAGGCATCATTAAAACTCTGAATTTCCTGGGCACTTTCGAGAGATTTAGTACCCCGCATTACCGCGCGCAGCCGCAGCGGCAGTCGGGCACTCGAGGCACTCTCTCGAAGAACCTCGTCATCGTCGCGAGTGAAATATCTTCGCAGTGTGGTATCCATCGCCGGATGCGGAAACGCGTCGCCGCATGACATCACTACACGGTATTAGTACACGCACGCGCGCTCTTCCCGGCGGAGCTGCAGCTGCTAATCGCGCTCCGTGCGCGCGGAATAATTAATCGTCATCGCCGGAGCCCGCAGTTTTTGCGCGCTAGAATATCAACGAGGCCAACCATGTGTGTATCCATAGGAAACTTTGGATGTGTGGCGAAACCTCGCAAGCGAGAGAGAGAGAGAGAGAGAGAGAGAGAGAGAGAGAGAGAGAGAGACTTTCAATCGCAGTGCAGTTTCTCGCGCGCGGCGCACCGGCACGAGCCACGAGAGCGACAGGCGAATATGTATTAGAAATAATGCTTTCGAAAGCGCGCACGCATTCGTCACGTTCGTGTATAGGAACGAAAATTTATTGTACTCGATCGCTACTTTTCGCTTTCTCCTCAAAAGCAACGCGCTGATGCAATACGCATAAATTGCACAGTATCGTTTTCTCGAAGTGGACAGCTCGGTAGTGGATGCTACGCGCCGGAGTTTTTCTTCTTCGCCGGGCTATGAAAAGCCCGTCGAGGTGTCACTTTTCGAGCTGCACTTTGGCACTCAGAAGAGCAAACGAAGCGACGCGAAGAAGGAAAGTCGATAACCCCGGGCGACGCGGACGGTACAACTTCGTCGACGTTGGAAATATCGGCGCGGCTGCGATGTTGAAAGGTATATGTATATATTGTATATGTATACCGCGCCGCGAGTTCCTGCGCCGTAAGACGCGACGGGGCAGGAAGGAAGAAGGAAAAAAAGCTCTACGTGACTCGCCGGGCGAATAGCATAGCATTAATTTTACGCAAATTTATCATTCCGGGCGTATATTTTGTTCTTCCTTCGATGACGGTACGCGTCGGGTGTACGAGATCCCCTAACCCTTTCCCGTATGGGAAAATGATAAATCACTGATGTGCCTCTAACTGTAATGCTCTGCCGTTGTTGAGTGTAATAAATTAAGTACGACGTCGTTCTTTCTGTCCTCATCGCGATCGACGCGATCGACGCGATTTGTCATATATATGCACTATAGTGCAGCTGAATCGAAATTACACCCGCGGCTCTCCGTCGTCGTCGCTTATCCGAGCGCCGAACGATAAAGACGGTCGGACGGACGACGGGGAGGAGAGGAGAAAAAGGGCGAAACTCGTTCTCTCGACGCCTGCGTGCTCTCCATTTCCGAGTCTTTGTGGTCGGCAGCGCTTTTTTGCTCGTGGTCACAGACACGAATTGTGAAGGGGACCGGTTGGTCTATCAATCGACCGGAAGCGCGTTGCGACATCAGACTTTTCGGGTTCACGGATTTCGGAATCGGCAAGTGCTGCCCGCGAGAAGAGTAACGACGCACGTCCCGCAGGCAGGCCGGTTGACGCGTTAAAACATTTATATAGTCCTATCGGTTGAATTATATTCTCCGGCACTTTATGATCGGCATTGAAAATGCGCGATACGTCAATGACTCGCGCGTTTGGCTATAATTAGACTCGACGATGCAGGTGCATTAGCCGCGCGAGGAGAAGCAAGTGCTCGCGCGTTTAAAAATAAATCCCGACAGCGCATTGTCAGCGTTTGATTGAGTCGGCGACAGGTCGCACGTTAAAATCCGCGAAAAACTGAATACCGAGAGTTAAGTTTGACGACAGTGTCTCGGTAAGTAATAACAAACTCATTGAGGCTCTCTCGAATTTTTACCAACACGCTGAATGGGCCTGCGGACTTTAAAAAGGCGAACAATGAAAAAATGGCGGAGGCTATTAAAACGATCGAACAAAGTGGCGGGCCATTGTCTCCTGGCCGCGCCTCGAACGCCGCTTTCCCATCGAAATATCTATTTTTGACCGCCGCCGCCGCTGCCGGAACAGCCGAGTCACCCATCTCTCGTCGGTCGAAAAAAAACATTGATTTTTCGACTGTATCAAAGCCACCCCATGCACGCATTGTTACACAAAAAAATCCAGCTATAACGAAATCCCCCGCAGAGCAACAACAACAACAACTACAACAACGGGAAGAATCGTAATCAACTCTATACACACACGCACACACACACACACACACACATAGTGTGCACCTCGATTAAACGATCAGCTCTGCAAAAATCCTCGCGGCGATATGCGGGTAGAGTGCGTCTCGCAGCGTCTTTGCGTAATGCAAAGAGGGAGAGCGCGCGCGTAGGAGTGTCCCGATGCACTGTTGCATGCAGCCGGCGCAATAAATCATCGGGCTGTCAAAGACGCTCGCGGAGAGAGAAGAGAGAACAACACAATGGCACACTGCGCGCGCGGGGAATCTGATATAGCCACCCGGAAACTCTGATGTGCGTGTCCGTGACGTCAGACACCGGCCTTTCAGCCTGTCCACTCGAACTTGACGCGTTCGAGCCATTATATTATATATTATGCGCCGCCGCGGTTCACGGACCTCGCGCTGCACCACTTTGGACGCTTCTCAACGGACGCTCGCGAGGACTTAAACATCGCGTTTTGAGGACGCGCGACCGCGTTGCGTGTCGACGGTTTCGTTGCATTTTCTCTACATCTGTTCTAACGATATTGCAATATACACAAAATTGGATTTCAAAACGGCACCGCAAGCGAACTCTCGTCGAGAGCAGAGCCTAGATGATTCGTGTAAATTTTACAGACATAATGTATTCATCGGCAGCGCAGCCCATTCATAGACAGCGATAAGCGCGATAAGAGCGTGCTTTATTCCAGCATATGAAAACTCCATCAGCGAAGAATAACACACGGGAGAAAGGAGAAAATGTTCCCCATCTCGCGCGCGCATCGTCCTATCGACGTATCGACGTTCTCGGAAAGCGAACAAAGCATCCACTTGAGTCGCTTCATCGTCCGCCGATCTCTATCAAAACTCCTGCGCTTCGGGCCATTCATATTTTCGTTACGACCACCAAAGTCATGACATTGGAAAGTGAAAGAGATACGAGACGAGTTCATTTCCGACGAATATTAGTTGTATTAGCATACGCGTATGCGCGACGACGAGCGCAGAAACGGAGCAGCTGCACCGGCTTCTCTCTCGTGTTCCTGATAAATCAATCAGATATGGTAATTAGGGGGGGGGGGGGGGGGGGAAAAAA
>CM053168.1:18571922-18584676 GCA_012977825.3 Pteromalus puparum | reverse complement strand
AGGGAGAGAGAGAGAGAGAGAGAGAGAGAGAAAGAGAGAGAGAGGGATGGGGCTGCGTGGGAAAAGTTTTCGAAAAGGCGAATCACGCTGCGGTGATTTGCATGAGAAAGGGCGACTGGAAGAGGAAAACTCTGCGCCTGGAAATCGAGTGTTTTCTGATCAAATATTGCGACAGCGAGGAGTTTCTTTCGGTTCGTACGTTATATACGTGCCAACAACGCGCGCTCGCGGCTCCGAAAATTAGTCTCGATTGCGACACAAAGAATAAGCTAATAAGCGAACCGAACATCGGCCGCGACGTCGATACTTTCGATTCAGCAAACGCCCCGTAAACATTCGCTCATTGTTGAGCATGTAGCAGCAGGGTCGGAAAAAATTCATTTACCCAAGCCCACGTCGTCATCGACCCCGCCGACGTAGGAGAGAGAGAGAGAAAGAGAGAAAGAAATCCACCCCGTTCGCTCGGCGCAAATTTCCGAACAAAACAACGCACACACACGCGACCCCTGCGAGAAAAATTTCCCCCCGTCGGCGTCGCGCGCTCGCGCACCAATTACGCCTCGAATTACGCAGTTGAACTTGAGTCCCTCTGCGCGAACCGCAAGGGCGAATGTCTATAACGTACACTGCAGTTATACACACCCACGCAAAACCCGACTCGTTCGGCTGAAGCCTCCCTCTCCCGACCGCTTGTGCGTTTGGGCCGTAGCGGCGGCGACAATCGATATAGCGCGCTCGAGCGAGTCCGCGTTGGTGGGTATATATTGTATACGGATACGGTGTGCGTGTGGAGTGCGCGAGGGAGCAAGGGTATACAGATGCGTAGTCTGAGTGGGTGTGAGGCGCCCGGAGGGATGGATGTAATTTTTTTTGCCTCTGCGGCAGAGCCATTTCTTTTCGATTTCAGCGGGAGTGCGGCGCGGCGCGGCGGCGGGGAAAGAGAGGCTTTAGTCTGAAATTGGACGCTGATGTTTCGCCTCTCCCCCCCCCCCCTCTCTCTCTCTCTCCCGCTCCCGCTCTGATATACGAATATTAAATGCCGGCAGTTTTTTCGATTAATGACTCGCGCTCGCTTCGTCGACGCGGCGGCGGTGGTTCGCCATTTGTTACAGTGAAAAATCACTGTCTCGTCTAGCACGATTTTGCCAGTTAACTCGCAGAGCTGCTTATAGGTATACTGCAAAGTGCTGAATCCGCGCTGAGCGAGATTTAATCAAGTTCGTGTGCGGAAAGTTCCGAATTAGCCTTGAGACAAACTTTGCTCGGGAGTGTTTAACTTCAATGCCGTTTCAATTGTGCGAAGCTATATTAATACTCGTGTGAGTTTGGTAATTTAAGTTTGGATTAAATTTGTTCGGGTCAACGTCGTCGATGGGGGATTTTGAATAAATAAACATCCGAATTTTCCGGGACCAATTTCCGAGTATGCACATGAAAAGGAGATTTCCTCTTTGGCCGCCGCGCGATAAGATAAGCGCTGGCACCCAAACAGAAAAAAACTCTAGATAAAACCCATAAACACCGGGAGAAATAAACCGAACGAGGGACAAACAAGCCTGCAGTGCCTATATACTTACTTGCACGCGGCATAAGTAAGGGCGCGAGCGAGATGAAGCGCTGCGGATGACACGAACACGTGTGTGCGTGCATGTCGTGTATATACGCGCGCGCAAAGTGCGCTTCCGCGCTGCACAAAGGAACAGGATGCGGCATTTTCTACGTACTCCGCGCGAAAGCCCCGTTTCCGAAATTCGTTTTGCGGACGCGGACTTCATTCTCCCCCCCCATGATCAGGGTAAAAGTCGGGACGAGGATATCGCCGGGGAAAAGTTTCGAGGAAAAGGATTGTTGTATACATTGCAGTCGGTGAAACGTGGTCGACGCATGTATCGAGCAGACTTTGCACGAGGAGAGGAATGCTATTGGAATGCTATTGGAATGCTATTAGCTTTTATACGCTGCGCGGATGATGAAGCCTTTTATCGCTTTTTCGTGTACTGATGGATCGTTAATGCGCGATCGTAAAGAATGCATTACCGGCCCTTGTTTTGTCTGGAATTCGTCGCGAATACGAACACGAATACACGTACCTTGTACGCCTCGTTGTACGCGCGAAGAAGGGATATGCCGATACTTTGCTTTACGGGTTTTAAATTTTTCCGAGAGATAATGTCGTAAATTGCTTCACAATAATGCCGCCGCGGGATATTCAAAGCTCGCAAACATCAGCGTCGTAAATTGACGCATAATGGCGCGAAAATAAGTATTGTGTACATTTATTGCACCTCGTGAGAAAAAAAGCCATATAAAGGTCAAGTTTATCGGCACTAAAAACGAGCTTTCTATTAATAATACATATTTTATCGGAAACGCGTAACTTCCAGTTCGATTCCACGCATATGGGCCGACGACGCGGCGGCATAATCCTGATGTATTTATGCAGATCGTACTCCGAGGAGGCGCGGGTGTAATTGCGTAAACGCGCGATTGGGCGTCGCCTTCGGTGCTGCGGTGATGCGTGAAGAAAGTTTCGGACTGTCCGTGAAGCGTTCCAATACTTATATAATTTTTCTTCGACTTTCGTTTCTGACACGCGTTAATTGATTTCGACTTTACGGCTCAATAATTGAGCTTTCACGCTGAGGCGCGCGTATTATTGTCGCCGTTTCATTGATATCAGTTTCGAGGCAACTACATGTGGATTTTCATTTATAAACACGGCGAGGCAATTTCCTGCTTGCAAGTTAACGATCGCGGAAGATAAACACAATCGATCGGAGAAATGAGAGACAACAGTGTATCGAAACACGTGCAGTGATAATAAGCGGCCGCTGCAATATCTGTCGTCGAGTTTACTTAGAGACTTCAATTACTGGGAATTTCATAGAGAACGTGGCGTCGCGGCTTTTTTTCTCACATATTGCGCCTCTCGCCCCCAAACAACACATATACTGCTCGTCTCCCCCAACGACTCAGAGATGAAATAAGGCGACGATGCTCCAATCACAGGGTGCTGCCTCTCCCTCGATTCCCAGGATATGAAAAGAAAGTTGCGCGCGATGGACCGTTCTCTCTTAATGAGTAATTTGCTTCTATCGAGAGAGAGAGAGAGAGAGAGAGAGAGAGAGAGAGAGAGAGAGAGAGAGAGAGAGAGAGAGAGAGAGAGAGAGNCGGATTAATCTGAAGGGTCGGTTAATTTTGTGGATTACGATTCTACGGATCGCAGGCTCGGATTCGATTTTAATTGGCGGCGGGTATTTACGCGCTATAAGCCAGTAAGCTAATTGTGCTGCTGGTCAAAGGTTTTGATTTTCCTCTCTTGAAAAAGTATTGGCCAGACGTTGTGAAGCCTTGAAAGGGGAGCGATTTAATTGAGCATCGCTGGAAATTCGCGTTGAATGACTCCAATAGTCAAAAAGAGGATAATTTTTATATATTCTTATTTCCTTTTGATACAAGAGACATAATTTATTTAGGACTTACAAAAAGCTAATTTGTAACAAACAATGATTTTAGATAAAGATATCGAACTCTTTATGTAACAAAAAAATTTAATACAGACGACATTTGACTTCGTTTTTGAGGTTAAGTGCACATTTTTGCTTCCTCCTCAAGAGGAAGCTTTGTAATAGTAAAATTTTCAGTTTTGCTAATACTTCGTGGAAACGCATTTGGAGGTGTTTGGAGTACGAATCATACGTTTTTAGAAAATGTCCGTGCGGATGGCTGTGTGTGCGTGTGTGTGTGTGTGTGTGCGCGCGCGCGTACGTATACTGTTATAATTCTGGAACTACGTGATCGATCGTAATAAGATTGGATGTGCATATATGTTTTCTGATTCTGAATTCGAGTAAATTTTCTTTTAAGATTTAGACTATTTTATGACCATTTCATGGCCATTTTTCGATTTTTGAAAAAATATTTTTGCTTTTTATTATGATATGATTTATACAATATATTCAACAATAGTGTACCTAAAAGACTGCTACCCACAAGGTTGGAATATTTTCCCCCTTCTCCGACGCCCGCGCTCGCTCGTCTTAAGAGAGCTTCAGTCCCGAGCGGATCTCCGGTGAGACCTCTCTCCCAGGAGCTATTCTAACGTCTGGTGGATCTCTCCCCGGGCTGACCCTCCTTTTCGTATCGAATAGTAGCGAATATTTAAATCAAAGAATAAGTTGATTGGCCCATGTAATTATCTTCCACTAGCAGAATAGGAGGAAGCTAAGTGCCAAGGACTTGGCAGCGGTTTTTTTTTATTAGGTCAATTAATTAGTATACGTAGAGGTACCCATCAATCGTTTTCAAAAGCAATTTGAATTCATCAAATATTAGTTTTCTCATACAAAAATTTGCAACAAAAACTGTTTGTTAATTCAATAATTATTAGCAAATTAAAACGAGGAAAATGTGATTCTCCATAAGACTCCATGTAAAAATGGAAAAAATACTTTTATTAATATCTCGTCTCAAAGGTATCTAAATGACTCAAAATTTTGCATAAGCTTTTTATTTAGACATATCTACGTGTGTGAATTTTTTCTCTCGAATCTGTTTGTTATTTCTAAATCAGATGAACCTCCTTAAACAAGCAAACAGCCTGGATACGACTGTTCGACGAGGCAATTTTCACAACAATCGGACAACGTTTGCAGAGAGCTGGCGATAAGGCATAATTAATATCTTCCGCTCCGTCTTCGCATTACAACAACGGATGATAAGTTAAATATCGCGATAATGCGTCACTGCGTGTGCCTACAACTACGATATGGCTTGCGGTGTGTAGCAGCTCTCGCGCATATTGGCGGGTCAATTGTTGTACTCATTGTCCGAGCATAGGAGACACGTCACCGCTGATGGCGACGGTCATCTCTTTCGCGCGTTCCTTCGGAGAATTTCGACGATGCATCACCATGTCTTTCTGTCTCGTTATATTATACGTACGTGCACGAGAAAGAGCTGAGTCTAGAGAGAGATCGCGCGGTATAACCTCCCTATAATGGGCTTGAGAAGATTGACATCGCTTGACCGCAATTCATCATGTAGCCTCGTCGAATCCGAAAACGAATTAGTCCGAGAGCCAGTGAGCGAGCGCGCTGCCTTCTATCTCCAAAGACGGATCGCGCGAATGGATGTCACGAATTTTGTTTTTCTCGTAGCTCGACGCTGGTCGTTAAAGGGCGTCGATGAGATTTTTTCATCAAGGAAGTGTCTTTTTTCTTCGCGTGCACTATAGCTAATATATTAGAAGTGAAAACACGACAGAAGACTTTTATTTTGCCGCTGCAGCGCGTAAACGTGTTTTTCTCTTCTAGCTCTCTTGTACCTATATAGTTACCGCGTATACTTCATCATCGCCTGCGCAATAAAAGTCTCCATATTGCAATAAATATTGTTTCATCGTTCGCGCTGGATAAGATTAATATAAAGCTTAAAAGAAGAGACTCGGAGGATAAATTTCGAAAAATTGCACTGTAGGTATCAGTGAAAACGGCGCGTCTCAAAGTAGCACAAGCCAATTACGTGTTTTACGCGATAAGAAGCCAAACTGCGAAATTAGCCGCGCGCGACCATGTTTGCAAACCTCTCCACAGAGAGCCAAGGCCCCGAACCGTTTAATTATCGCTCGACATCGTCGAAGCCAGACCCATAAATAACGAGAAGACGACGCGTTAATCGCCGCCTCATCATCCTCCGACGATCAAGCTCAGCAGTAGTAGGTATACACAAACAACAATGGCGATAGTCAAGCAAAGCCCAGTAGTATAGAGAGTAGAGTAGCAGTCGGAGTCGACGCTCCTAATCTCAAACAGCAGCGGCAAACGAATCGAGTGCACACTGCACACGACTATCAGTTAATATAGGTAGTCCTCGAGAGGGAGAGAGAGATATCGAGAGCCGCGCGTACAACTCGACTCGTCGCGTTCAATGACTCAGAGAGCTCTGCACGCTTCGTAAAACTTGAATGAGCAAGAGCTGCGCGGGCGCTCCCCCCCCCCCTCCCTCCCGCAGTCTAAAATTAAGTAATAACGTCACTGCAGCTGCTGTGTGCCGAGTAGCGAGTAGCAGTTAAGGTTAAGTGAAAAATAGACTGACTCTCTCACTCTCTCTCTCTCGGAGGAGAGAGAAAAAACGCGAGAGAGCAGACGAGCGTTTGCAACTGCTGCAACAGCCTAACGATCGCCAGCGGAATATGAGAGTAGGATGAGAGTTAGTAAAAAGAGCATATGGATGAGCGCGAGTGCAGCGCAGAGACGGAAATACACGCGCGCGAGCAGTATAGAGATTAGCGGAGCGAAAGAATGGGAGAAGGGTTTCTTTGCCGCCGCATTATATTATGTGGAAGGGAATAGTTTACTTGCTGCGAGTGTGCGCAATAAAGATGATGTTCTTATTGGACCGGTGCATGCGCGCAGTTTGAGAAACGAAGCTGTTTGGATTTTAATTCCGCTGCACGACAAAGCTTCTATATATATTATACTGTTTAATGCTATTATAAAATTGGCTTTTTCTAGCGAGGGTGATGTTTTTTGTGAGCACGAGTGTGAAAAGTTGCACACCGTACTTTTTATGATAATAAGTGCGCGAATAGGTCACTTATCATGCATATGGAAGGAATGGGCAATTCGCGGACGTTTCAAAGTAAAACAAACTTGTATTGAAATTTTGAAAATTTTGAAAATTTTGAAAATTTTGAAAATTTTGAAAATTTTGAAAGTTTTTAAAACAACTCGATTTTCCATTCATTCTACATGCACGGAAAGTGGCCTTTTTCGTATTATATAATAAGATACAAGGTTTTTAATTAGATTTCGTTATTCGTTTAATCAACGATTAACGCCGTCTTTAATACAAAGTAGAAGCAGCATCCGACGAGTCAAATAACGAGCGAGCGAGAAATTAAGGCAATCGACTGAACGAGATCGGGCCCATTTTCGGCGCAATTCGCTTTCCATTTCTACAAGGCCTCGGATCGACATCAAAATAATAAATTACAAATTCGAAAACAGCAACTGCTTCACCCTCGCTGTTATTAGTTTATTAAATAAACGCGCACAGCTAAAGGATGTTTGGAGAGAGACGGAGGGAAGCGGAATCACGTATATGCATATGCAGGAGTTTATGGTAAAAAAAGCTGCTCATTCGAGATTGCGATCGGCTTTGAGCGCCAAGTGGTAGTTTGCCGGGATTTTTTCAATAATACACTGTTGCACATTCTGGTTTCTCTCTTTCTCCTCGGCTCGGCGTAACAGGAGATTTTGCAACTGTTCGCGATACCACGCAGCGCGAGCGAAGGAATTTCATAATTTGCCGTGGAAGAGCGACCGGTACGCTTCTTAAAAACCGGCACAACGCAAAATCGAGCCACTGACTTCGCCTCGGACTTCGCTTAATAAAAACGTTTACTCGATGCACACAAAGCTCATTGATTTTCCGCCGGTTTGATTGAGCACAATACGAGAGGCTCGATTATATAACCTTCGTATAACACGACCTGCAATAGTTATTATACAGTCGGCGTTCAAGGTCCTGCGTTCAAAAGCCGTCAGTCCGGGCATATTCAAGAGTCAACCGGGCCGGCAGCGGCGGCTGATTCGAATTCAGGCACTTGAACGCGTCAAGTGGACCGGTGTCATTGCCGAGGTCATTGCACCGCGCCTATTTAATACGCCCGAGTCTCCTTCTCTCGTCGCTGCAGCAGCCTCGAACATACGTAATATCGCCGTTTCTGTCTCGTATAGTGTCATAGTCTTGCACTTGCACGTTTGCAGGGAGGCGCTTCGCTGATCGCTGCGTCTCAAAACAGGGCATCGCAGGGGTTATTCGCAATAAATATTTTCTCATTTTTCACATTCATCTGGCGACACTCGCGATCGGGAACTCGTCACTCTACCGCCACGTCATATCCTGGCGTTCCCAAAAATCATCTTCAATTGAACTCGTTAAAAAATTCCCGCACCCGCATTGTCATTCTACCACAGGCGGCACTTCCTCGATCGTGAGGCGTCGCGCCGACGACAGTGGCAGCGGCCACGAAATATTCGCTCATTGCCTGACGCGAAAAAGAGAGATCCTCCTTTTTCTTTCAATAAAGCTCATACGAGAACCACGACACGTAGGCGACATCGGCGGCAGCAGCGAGGCCTCTTCCACTGCGCAGCTAACTGCAGCCGCACGTATACAGCACGGAGCGAGAGTCCGAGCAGCAACAGCGAAGCGGCGAAGGCCAAGAGTAGCGTTCCATATAGATTTTCCGAGAGCGGGAGCTCAGTGAACCTGGCAAGGAGAGAGGTCGAAGGTTAGCACCACCCGAGCACCTCTTTCTCTCTTGGGAACTGGGAAGTCGATTGCGGGCGCGAGAAAAGTCGAACGCGCCTCCGCGGCTCTTCCTTCCCAGGTATATACTCTATACTGTATGAGTGTATACAGAGAGAGAGAGAGAGAGAGAGAGACGCGACCGCTCGCGCGCGGTGATGTACGGCGCGAGAGAGATACAGATGTAGAGAAGAGAAAGTGCGCGGGCAGCAGACGTATTAGACGTTAAGGCTTGATTGGTCACGGGTAGCCGGCGCGTGATACTTTCGAGCAATTATTAAGCTTTTTTGCGCGGCGCTGCTTTTCATCCCGGCGAGTCCCGCCGCCGCCGCCGCCGCCGCCGCCGCCGCCGCGCGAGAGATATCCAGGTCGGATTAGAGCGAATCTTACAAGTTTTGAGATCGCGCATCGCGAGAATGAGTCGAATTGATGGCGCGCGGGCTGCTGCTGCACAAGAGGGAAATTCACTATGGAGAGAATGAATTATAAGTCGAGTTAGCGGGATGATTTGTTGCAACTATAATTGCACATTTAAATGAGCCCGCAAAGCGTAAAAAAAAAGTCTGGGACCGATTTCGCAAAAGTCTGGTTAAAAAATCTTTATTAAGTCTGGATGATTGGACGATCCCAGACTTTTGCCAAACTTGAGATTTCCAAATGTATAAAGTCTAGCAAATTTCCCAGACTTTAGCGGTGCTTTTAATTTTTATTAATAAAAAGTCTGGCGAATTTCCCACACTTTAGCGGAACTTTTGGTTTTAATTAGTAAAAAGTCTGGCGAATTCCCCAGTCTTTTAAAACACATCGAATAAAAATATCAGGAAAATTTTATACACTAAAATAACTTAAAAGTTTTACCAAAATATATTTTATATTATTCAGTTTCGATAGTATTTGATTGTTTGATTACATATATTTTGTTATCTATTTCTACTTGAAACAAAACTTCTACTATCTGGTTAACAAGAATCGTAACGAGAAAATCCGGGTTTATAGTACATAACAGAATGTTTGGCATGTATATGTTACTAGTATTACAGTAAAATGATTCCCTAGTATGATACCTATTTACAATAGCATAATATTCACAATTAAAATTACAATTATTACATATTTTTTCACAATTACACTCGCAAATTTTGACAAACGTTTGGATGGATCCGACATAAGATACGCCATTTTTAAAATATCTTATCACATTAGATTTGGTTTTCCTTTGACGATTATATAGAGACGAATCAATCAACACATTATTTAATAAGAGCCGATGAAATTGATGCACTTTTTGCTCGTCAAATTGTATGTCTCTGAGACAATCTATAATTAAAGTAGGTACATGAGAGAATTTTGTTATTTTTCCAACTATAGAAATATTTCTGTTTATACTTGTTGTTTTAAGTCGTGATTTCGATTCCAATGCAGTACAATAATTATGTACGATGGTCTGTGGTCTTAGATACTTTTTTTTAAGTTCTGAATAATTAAATAGCAGCGAGACAGAAGAATAAATTTGTAGTTCGGCGTATTTTGTTCCGTGAACAAGACTTTTAAGGATCCCATTCATGTTTTCAAAAGAGAAACATGAGGTTACCCATAGCGGGCCAAATCGCTCTACTACTTTAGGTAAGTGTAGTAAAAGATGTACATTACAACTCATATACCTTTCTCCGTACAAATGTTCAAAACGACAAACATATTCTTCAAGTAAATGCCGTGCCCTTTCTATCATATTAGTCGAAATACTTTCGCTGTTTAATAAGTATATTGCGTGCGCAAGTAATACATGATGCTTAAAATAATCATCGTGCATAATTCCATAGAGAACGGGAAGACTATAAATTAATAAAAATAATTTTAGCTCAGATGCTTTCCAATACGCGATGTCGGCAATCTTGCGAGGTAGACGAGGAACAAAATTTGGCGGTGAAATGGATTCGATTCTTTTATTTATTAAAGATAAAAATCTTGTTAAAGAAAAAGGCTGATCGTGAAACTGTGAATCAAACCAAAGATTGCCTAATTTTTGCATGACACCGACATACACGCAGTGCATCACATCTATAGCTGTTGTTTCAATATAATTATAAACTAATTGAGACAATTCCGAGGGCCCTTTTATACCAAATACATCAGTTTTACTCGCAATAGCTTCTTCGGCAAAGCGCATTGACTCTGTACTTGTTCGTAACTCTATATTATTAGAAAAAGGGTAAACATGTACATTTTCAACTTGTTTTCCTTTTTGTTTACAATAAGGACAGCCATAATTTCCATTAAAGTACTTCATATTTAAGAAATGAGCTTTTGCGCAAAGATCGCATGTACCGCATATAACAATTCCACGCACTTTGATAAATACATCATCGCACGGCAACTTTAAATTCACTCCGGTGTACAATTTTTTCAAACTTTTTCGAAAAACGTTCAAGAAAATATTTCGAACAGGTTTAGTAGGTCCGAACCAAAGCCCAGCTAATAGCATATTTTCTCGCTTAAATCGTTGAATGTACGGCAGCTCATTAATTACAAAGTAGAATGGCCATATACTTAATTTTGAGGATTTAAAGAGTGGAACCCCATCAGTATTCCATGTTAATGAAATATTGTTTATGTTTGAAAGAAATCCACTATCAACTAATTCTTTGTACACAGATTCATCGTAAATATCCTCTAGATTATCGGAATCTTTTTTTTGTCGAGTGAATCTATGATTGAGCGAATCTTTAAAGTTTTTACGCTGATAAAGCTTTTCCAATTGAGAAATAATAGGTATTTCTATAAAATAACTGATCTGAGTTTTCTTTTTACAATATTCGCAATCCTCGTCATTGACTTTTAACATTTTGAAGCACACGGAACAGTAATAAATACGATTTAAAGGGCATTTGATATTTGCAAAAATCTTTTGAAATCTATATAGTGTTTTAACAAACGATAAAACAGAGATTACGTGTTGAGCTACTGTCAAAGGTGCACCAGGATACAATGGTTCATTTGCATTTTTTATACAAAATTCGTCATCCTCCATATCATCGTCGCTTTCGCTTGATTCATTATCATCCGATTTTTCGAAATTGCTTGAATCCGTATCGTAATATCCATCTTCTTCAATGCCAATAAAATCATCATTATCCATTTCCTCATTGTTTCTTGAACTTTCGTTGTCGGTATCTTGATGTTCAATAAGACGTTCTTCATAATCTATTTCTAGAGTAGAATTATCTTATTAAAATTCAAAAAAACACTAGGCGATGGCAAAATGTATTCGACGAGCACAGCATAGGCGATATAGTATGCGACACGTTTATGTATATTCCAAACAATACACGTAAAATCGACAATCTTAAAATTTCCTATTACTTTTTTTCTGTTTCCTTTTACATACATATACAGACAAACACGCGTACATGCACACGCATACATGTACACACGTCGCATACGCACACGCACACACGCACACGCATACATGTATACACGTCGCATACGCACACGCACACACGCACACATGCACACGCATACACCTACGCACGCACGCACGCACGCACGCACACACGCACACATCCACACGCATACACCTACGCACGCACACATGCACTCACGCACACACGCACACATGCACACGCATACACCTACGCACGCACGCACACACGCACTCACGCACACACGCATACACCTACGCACGCACGCACACACGCACACGCATACATGCACATACGTCGCGCACGCACACATGCATGCACACACGTCGCATACGTAAACGCATATACGTACGCACGCACGCAGACACGCATATATCCACACACGTCGTATACACGTACGTCGCGCACCACGTACAATTATTATGTACACGCAATAAAAAAAGAGCGAAAAAATAAGGAATATATAGATGGGAGAACTTACTAACCGATATCATCCATAACCTGCATTTCATTGTCTGACTCAAGTTCAAAATCTTCGTTGTCCGAGCTGCTATCCTGCTGGTTTCGAGATCGTGCATATTTCTTTTGAATCGCATAACGCTGCGAACGACTGCATTTAGAAAGATCCATTCCACTCTTGACTGTATGTCTCTTTTAATGTCTCCTCTCCTTTCTCCTTTTAAAGTTCTTCTTCTCTTCGTCCGTTACAGTCTACACGCTTTTCACCAGTTACCGCACCTCAAAATTTATTACTTTGATTGATATTTTTAATGACTTATTTACAAACTTAGAAGCGATAATGTTTTCGATAAATATTCCGAAAATCGAACGAAGTTTGTTGTATTGAATATACAATTTTTTTTCCGTTTTGCAACGAGAGACGATCGGTTCATGAAGTTGGTTTCTAAGGTTTATAAACAAATCGACGTTTCGAGCAATCAACAAGCAAACGCGCACGTTACCTAACCGTTAATTTTCTATCAGTTCATCGAAGAAGTTCTCCGCTCATCGAAAATGTT